>CM038674.1:350384951-350846745 GCA_021605145.1 Aegilops bicornis | reverse complement strand
CTATTTCCTGCGAGCAACGAAGAACAAAAGCAAGAAACTAAGATTACTAATCTGGATATTACTTGAATATAAGAGGAAAGCTTTATTATTAATGAAAGTGGGGTTAAACATGGCGCCTTAGTGCAGATCCGTTGAACACAAGCGTAATCACCTGTGAGATTCTTTCTTTGCTATGTGAACTTTTGATCTAAACAAAACACAAAGTCCTAACCCGGCACGCCCTAAGGGCTGTATATATGGAGGAAGAGGAGGAATTTCGTGGCCCTTGCCAGGAGGGTGAAACCAACCTAACTCTTGTTTCCCCCACACTATACGGACTCTAAAACAACCTATGCTTAAGTATTTCGGAATTACATGGGCCTGGCCCAATAATAAGGTAAGATGACACCTTTACAGAATAGCCTATGGACGAATATTATGAAGTGGCATCTTGTATATTTCGTCCAAGGCCTCCATCACCTCATTAGTGTGGCTTCAAACTGAAGTCCACTGGAATCATCACTTGTAACTCCGTTCTTGACTTTCCTCTTAGCATACCAACATCTCCATGCTTGAACTTGCTCCAAGGTTCATCTTTTCTTGTCCATGGTAGGCCCTTCATTTGTAAAGCAAAAACAAATGCTATCCAATTTAAGCGACATCATCATTCTCATGAACATTGGAATGCGTTACCAAGAAAGCAGAAGTGCACTGATAATTCAATTGAGGCTGATCTTGTGAGCTCTAGTGAAATTTGGTCCCGATATGCTTATAGCAGCGAGGGGCTGTAGGAATTGTAACAATGGTATTGATGTCACTCATCATCCTCCCCTTCTTGAAGTAAATTGAAGTGCGTCCTCGTGACGAAGCTCATCTTCCTCACCCAAATAAAGGCTTCAAATCTGCAATGTTAAAAGTGGGACTAACCCCAAAATCTGCAGGCAGACTCAAGTTTATATGCATTATCATTTTATTTTTCTCTAACACCTTAAAGTGGACCATCGACGCGTGGCATTAGCTTTGAGTTTGCGCAATTTAGGAAACCTATCCTTCACGCCAAATGCAACCAAACAAAGAATCTCCAGTGCCAAAGACCTTTAACATGTCTTCTACCCTTATCTCCGGCAAGTTTATATTTAGCATTCACTGCGCTCAATGTTTTCCTTAGTTATCTCATGCATTTTAAAATCAATTCGGCATACGTTCTTTAGCATCAAAATTAACCTTCTCGAAGAAGATGGAAGAGGCAACAAATCAATAAGGTGCCGCAGTGGGAAGCCCATACACAATTTCAAAAGGGCACATCTTAGTAGTAGAAATGCAATGAAACACGAATTATAAGAAAAATTCCAATATGAGGCAAGCATTCTTCCCACATTTCTTATTGATTGCTTTCAAAACAAGCCTAAGCATAGTAGACAATGTTCTATAAACTACTTCGGTTTGTCCATCGGTTTGGGGGTGACAAGTAGTACTTAAAAAAGCCGGTTTAGTCCCCAACTTAGCCCATAAGCAGCATCTCCAAAGAGTGGCGGCTAAGAAATTTAGTATCACGATCTGAAACAATAGTATTTGGCACACTGCCATGCAAGCCCGAATAATTTCATGAAAGAACAAATCAACCCAACATTAACGGCATCATAAGCTTTTTACGCGACATGGTATTCAAAGTGTGCCATTTTAGAGAATCTATCACGACAACAAATATGCTATCCACTCCCTTCTTTTTGTTAAGGTGACCTAAAACCAAGTCCATAGATATATCACTCCCAAGGAACACTAGGCACAGACAAAGGCATATATAAACCATGAGAGTTTGAGTCGTGACTTGGCTTTTTGACATGTAGTCAACGAGCAACAAAAGCGCTCAACATCCGTCTCATCTTTGGCCAAAAGAAATGTGTAGCAAGTATATCCCTCCCGAGTCTTCTTGGCGCCAAAGTGTCCATTAATCCTCCTCCGTAATGGCCTCCTTGCCCAGCAACAAAAAAGGACGAGGCAGGAGCTAGCGAGGAATGCCATAGCTTGTTAGCCTGAGAACACAAAACCATCATGTAATAACGAACTTGCTTCCGTAATGTTCTTCCCTTCTTTTACAATTCTGCATTACATCTTTAAAATCAGCATCATGCACATATTGATCTTTGATGGTCTCCAAACCACCAAAATATTTTGGGAAGTCGAAGTTGTAGAAAGCATAGTATAGCGGCGAGACAAAAGCATCCCAGGCCAATAACATTTTCCTTTACCCCTTCTTTGTGTTTAATGACATAAGGGAAAGTCTCAATGAATTCAACCCATTTAGCGCCATGTCTACGATTCAGTTTAGCTTGACTTTTTAATATGTTTTTCAAAGATTCCACTTGATCCAGAATGCTATAACAAACTCTTTGGGCCATAAAATAATGTTGCCATGTCTCCTAAAGAAGAGATCCGAACAAAAAGGAGCATGTAATTCTTTTGTCCATAAAGTGGGAAGAATAGTTGGACTAGAGCCCACTCAATTTTTTGAGGAAAAGTACTGCAACAGGTTTGCCATCTTGCAATAACATGCCACCTCTAATCCAATTCCTCCTAGCATCACATTTTCAAGCTCAAAAGTCTTATTAAAAGTCGGGAAGTTGGAGTAAAGGAGCAATGTGTCAACTTATCTTTCAATACCGTGAAGAAGCTATGCTTCACGTGCGGTACTTACCCCAAACAAAAGGCACATCCTTCTTTGTAAGCTCTCATTTGAGAGTCGTGCGACAATGGTGCCTAAAGTCTCTCACAAAGCACGCCTATAGAAACCAGCGAGTCGAAAACTCCTCACTTGTGTGACCGTTTTGGGCTGCGGCCAACTCTCAATAGCTTCAATCTTGGCTTTATCAACTTCAATTCCACGTGGAGTAACAACATAGCCAAGAAAAGAAGCTTCGGTGCAAAAGGTGCACTTCCCAAGGTTACCAAACAAGCGTGCATCACGTAGAGCATTAAAAACAACACGTAAATGTTCAAATGTTCTTCCAAGATTTGCTATAAATCAGTATATCATCAAAAGTAAACTACCACAAATCGTCCAATGAAAGCAACGTAAAACTTCGTTCATTAATCTCATGAAAGTACTAGGTGCATTAGATTAACCCAAAAGGCATGACTAACCACTCATATAATCCAAACTTAGTTTTAAATGCTGTTTTCCATTCATCTCCCAATTTCATACGAATTTGATGGTATCCACTCATAAATCAACTTTGGAGAATATTGTGAAACCACTCAATTCATCAAGCATATCATCTAGCCTAGGAATAGGATGGCGATAACGAATAGTAATATTATTAATGCCTCTACAATCAACACACATACATGACGTACCATCCTTTTTAGGAACTAGTATAATAGGAGCAGTGCAAGGACTAAGAGATTCGCGTATATAACTTTGTCGAAAGCTCCTGTGCCGCATAATCTCCTTAGTCTCCTCTGGATTGATGCGGTATGGTGCACGGTTGGGTAGCGATGCAGAATTAAGTCAATTTGATGCTCAATCCCTCGAATAGGTGGTAATCCGGTGTGCGTCTTGTGGGAAGAGCGTCGGTGAACTCTGCAAAATGTTAGTGACGGTGGGGGCAAAGAGGAAAACCCGTCCTCGAATGAAAATAATGCCTCTTTGCACACAAAAGCATAGCAAACAGATTTGCTAGAATCTAGCTCATCAATATCGGTTGGTGGCAAATAAACATACACTTTTCAGTTTAATTTGAAGCAACATTAGATGGTTTATTATTAGGCTTCATTTGTTGCTCAAATTCTTTTGCCACAATCTGATTTTCACTCTTATTTTTCTCTGTTTTGCTTTATTAGCTCTATTAATATCATCTTTCAAAATGGCATCGGGGAGTCATAGGAAGCAAAGTAATATTTTTTATCCTTGTGAACAAGAGTATCTTGATTGTTTCTACCATGGTGTCAAATTTTTATCAAATTGCCATGGTCTACCAAGTAATAAGGAACATGCTTGCATAGGTACCACACCACAATCAACATAATCAGCATATGTAGAGATACTAAAATACACACGAGCGATGCGTGTTACCTTAACCTTGCCTTGTTGTTGAACCATTGGATGTAGTAAGGATGTGGATGTGGTCTTGTGGTGAGAGAAAGCTTCTCCACCATATCCATGCTAACCAAGTTGTTGCAGCTCCCTCCATCTATGATGGCCTTGAATAGAAGCGTTCCTTCACAACTCCACTGTATGGAACAAGTTATGCCTCTGATTTTGCTCGGCTTTTGTAACCTGCACACTCAAAACACGTTGAGCAACTAAACATTCATACACATCGGCATCTTGACAGACCATGTATTGCGTCTCATGATCGAGAATCATCTCCACACGTGTTCTTCATGTGTAATAAGAGCCAAAGTCTCTTCATCATAGTCACTAAGCGGACTCATAGCCACCATCCTCGGTAGCTTAATCATCACCTGCTGAGATTGGCATTCTCTGTAAAATGTCCTCTTCCCTTACAAGCGGCGACAAATAATATCCTTGTGTGCCTTTTGTTGGCGCCATGGAAGAAGAAAGAGCTCTGTGTAAAGCTTGGCCAATTGGTGTGCTCTTGGCGATAGTGGTGGTTGTGCACTTTGCTTTCTTGTATCCACGGTTGGAGGTGGCAGCCGGAGGTGCCTTTGGTGTAGTAGAGCGTGTGGAAGTAGATGATGCGCGTGTTGTCCATGATGAAAGGTGAGCTGCGAGAAAAGTTAGTCGGCGTAGCGCGTATAGATCCTGCACTTCACGTTCGACTTTACCAAGCAAGATGGAATAATCGGTGATATTATTATAATCCTTGTAGTCTAGAATGGTGCAGATCTCTCTATTTAATCCACCCGAGAAAAGCGCGCAAGCATAGCTTCATTCTCCTCAACAATACCACATCTAATCAAGCCGGTTTGTAATTCACGATAATATTCTTCTACCGAATTTTTTCCTTGTCTTAAGCGCTGCAATTTTGAAGTAATTCACGGCGATAATATGGTGGAACAGCAGATACGCATAGCGAGTTTTCAAAGCAGCCCAAGTAATTTGGAGCAGGGATATAATCTACAATGTTGGACCACCAAACACATGCAAAGCTAGTGAAAGCACAAAGCAATGTGAACCGTCTCTCCTCGGGGATATTGTAAACATGTAAATCATTATTCGATTTCTAACTCCCAAGTAAGATATATGCTCGGGAACATATCTACCCTCAAATGGTGGAATATTCAATTTAGGTTTAGGGAGATGGTCATGATCTCGTACTGAGGAGCCCTAACATTGCCATTATTTGCATGTGGATGACACGGTGGTTGTGGTCTTTGGTGGTTGCGTGGATTACGATGTTGATCAACCTCATCCTCGTAATCTCTCACATAATCATCCTCCCCCACATCGGCCAGAGCCACGAAGTATCAGCAATGACACCAGCTTGGCGGTGAAGAGGGACCGGGAAGCTTCGGCGGAGGGCTGTTTAGCGATGTGGAGGTAATCATTATTGTTGTTGTAGAGGTCGTTAGGTGCAGCCGGTGGTGGTGGTGGTAGGCAGCGCGAGCAATTCATTAAACTTGTTATAGAGAGCTTTGTTTGAGCGCCTTCTCAATGCCATCTATCTTCTCCATGGCCTCTTCAAATCTATTGCTTACGTCTTCCACCTGCCCTCATCATTTGTTGAAACTTATCATGTAGCGCTTTGTTTGTCATGTTCTCCGATCGGTCTCGTCGACATGATCCTGCCATGGTTAGCAGCAATTGAAACACACAGAATATGATTGACGGACTACTAGGAAGTGGTGGTGGTGGTGTGGACGATCACAAATCCGTCAAGCAAATCTCAAATTCTTACCGATTCTTACCCGGTGACGGTGATACGGCAACCGATGTAGTCAAAACTCTCAAAGCTTGGATAGAAGCGATTACGAGGGAGAGTCAAGCATACGATGTAGATGTATGTGGAGCTGGGAAGGCTTATAATATGGTAGCAAAAAGAATTGATAATAATCAATTCAGAGATGCAAAAGTTGAATAAAGCGCTCAGCAGACAGTCTTGTCTTTGGTCCTAGGCTGAACCGTGCTAGAGGCAGAGCCTAGAACACTAACAAAATCCTTTGCCGCGGAAACAACGGAAAAGCACACTCTGGAAAAAAAATTAAATTCGCTCTTTTTTTTTTTTGCTTTTTTTTGTTCTGTGCTCTTTTTTTTCTTGAAAAATCACTATAATGGCGAGTGTCTCAAAACTCTTCCAGGTCAAGCGGCAGGATAGGCCTGAAATTTTTTTCGACCAAAATTATTATTTTTTAAACCGCCGGACCCAAAAAGCTGAAGCAGGTCAAAAAAATTTCTATAATATTGTCTCAATAAACAAAACACCTAAAAGTAGGATAGCGGAAATTTTTTTACAAGTGCGTTTTCGGAAAATTTTGGGCCTAAGCGGAGAAATTGGTTTCGGACTCTTTTTTTCGAAACCTACTCGGCAAGGAAACACGAATCGGAAACTAGATGGATGTGAAAACAAACCCTAATATGCAAGAACTTCGGATTGGTGGTGGATATATGGTGGTGGTATATGGCGTGGTGAGTGGTATATAGTAGCGGTGGTGGTATATGGATCTGATTGGTGGTGGTATATGGATCTGGATTGGTGGTGGTATATGGATCACAGATTGAGGCGGTGGCGGGTAAGCAAGGGTGGTAGATGGCAAAGCGATGATGATGGTGCGGTCTTGGCGTGACAACTTATGACGAACTTCGAAACTCTAAAGACTAGACTCTAAGACTGACAACTTGACACGGACGATGCAACGCAAATTCCAACAAAGCAAAAACCCTAAAAAGATTATGCAAAAGGCTCAGATTGGTTCGGATATGATGAACTAACCCTAAAAAATTTTTTGTGGCTTTTTATTGGACTTTAGGTATGAAACGGACTTCGATCTAAACTACGAAAAGCGTAAAATCTCACCGAAGCAACACGAAAATCTGATACCACTTGATAAGCGGCAAAGGTGTCCGATGTTTCGATGAGATGGTGGCTACTCGTTTACGTGGGATTAAACCTTGGCGATCCGACTAAATGCGTGCGAGCGTCGGCGCCATAGCAATCGCTAAACCAACTTCCGAGGTTATTGACCATGCGAACTACGATCAACGACCACGAGGGCTGTTTCCTGCAAGCAAGCGAAGAACAAGCAAGAAACTAAGATTGCAATCTGGATATTGCGAATATAAGAGGAAAGCTTTATTAATGAAAGTGGGGTTACATGGCCTTGGTGCAGTGCGTTGAACACAAAGCAATCTGTGAAGTTGCTGCTATGGCGAACTTTTGATCTAAACAAAACCCAAAAGTCTAAGCGGCGCCCTAAGGGCTGTATATATGGAGGAAGGAGGAGAATTTCGTGGCCCTTGAGGGAGGGGTCGAAACCAACCCTAACTCTTGTTTCCCCACACATACGGACTCTAAAAACAGCCTATACTTAAGTATTTCGAAATTACATGGGCCTGGCCCAATAATAAGGTGACTTGACACCTAGAATAGCCTATGGGACGAATATTATGAAGTGGCATCTTGTATATTTCGTCCAAGGCCTCATGCACTCATTAGTGTGGCTTCAAAGTCACTGGAATCATCACTTGTAACTCCGTTCTTGTTCCTCTTCGCATGCCAACATCTCCATGCTTGAACTTGCTCCAAGGTTCATCTTTCTTGTCCATAGTAGGCCCTTCATTTGTAAGCAAAACAAATGTATCCAATTTAGAGCAGCATCATATTCTCATGAACATTGGAATCGTTACCAAGAAGCGAAAGTACGATAATTCAATTGGCGTCTTGTGAGCTCTAGTAATTGGTCCAGTATGTATAGCAGCAGGGGCTGTGGGTGTAACAATGGTATTGATGTCCTCATCACGATTTGCCCTTGCTGCCCACCACCTGAAACACAGCCCTGGCATGTCCTCCGGCGCCACCGATCTGTGATTCGAGCAATGGATCCCTCTAAAACACATGTGGGTTTAGCTCAAAGGCGGGAGTGCTCGAGCGTGAGAGGGCAGCCGCGGGATCACAGCTACAAGGGATTATCCATGGTGGGATCCGGTGAGTGAGGCGCGGAGGCGAGCCTAGGTGTTAGGAGAGCCCTCTGAGGCTAAGATAAAGATAGTACTACTCCACTCCGTCCATATTTAAATACAAAAGGCCTGCTTGATGGCCAGGGCAAAATTGATCATCTTTGCTGCGTCTGGTTTATTGGCCCCTTTTTGTGCCACTTTCTATGACATGCATATATATATTATGTTACATAAAAATATGTTCAAAAATTGGCACAAAATCTGAAGGAGACCAATGGAAGTACTACTAGCAACCCACGATTTAACTACTCGCATGCGCACAATGGAGTAATAATGTCTTTCCTTCTTCCGCCCTCACGTCCACTCAATTTGCATCGCTGTATTAATTGACCATCAATGAAGTGAACGACTTTACAGCGTCAAATTATCACATGGGGTGGATCTTGGTACAAAATTGCGTATCCCACCGTGTACCCGCGTGTGCGTGCGAGGGAATGAGTGCTTGGCGTGCGTGCACCTCTTAAGCCGATGCATGTACCGCCCGGTATGGCTCGGAGAGGGCAGTACATTCTTCTAGAACCAGCAGACCGTCATCGTGATCAATCCACGCAAGGAGGTCGCGACAACGCCTCCACATGTGCCCACGTGGCTTCATGAACTGTAAGAGAGACACGATTGTAGCGTGCCATTGCTATTCTAATTTACGTGTTTTGCACATACTACAAGTACTAGTAATGTACACGTGCATTGCACGCATCAGATTTTGCAACCAAATTATGAATAAATACCACACTATAGCATGTAAGCTTTGAGTCATATATGCGTGATGTAGCCCTTCGTTTAATTCTTATAGTTCATCTCATTCAAAATCAAATTAGTTTTTATAAAAAAAGCTAAGAACGCGTGAATACGAAAATATGGGATTATAGTGGAATGTCGTCTTGAATCCTCTGAGATTTATGCAGTGTTTGATTGTGCATAGAAAAAGCGGAATTCTTTCAAAGAGGTTTGAGTGGATGGGATGTTTCCTATGAAATCTAGTGCAAATGAATCATATGGGAAAATTCCTATGGTTTACAATCCTACGAATCAAACAACCAAGATAGGAAAAATTCCTAATGATTAGAATCCTCCAAAATTCCTTTGAGAATCCTTTGAATCAAAGAAGCCCTTAATCTATTTTATGATTCATGGAATTGTGAGTTGTAAAGCATAAAGTAAAAACAAATAATGGCAATACAACTAGAAAAAAAGTTTGGGCAGTTATGATACGGAAGATTCTAGAACAAAAGAGAACCACTGTTGTTTTGAGGTTTGTGCATTATGCTTAAGTTCAACCAAGGAGTCTCCTAGATTGTACATGTGGCAAAGTCGGTGGGGGGCTAGAAGATGGTGCGAGGGGCCAAGTGGAGGAGACTATGAAGGAATGCACAAGTGCGAGATCGATATTTAAAGAGAGGGGCGAACACGGCGCAGTTGTTGTATGATGGCGGAGCCATGAAAAATAAATGAGCTAGGGGGCAAGCATCGCTAATCCTTTACGAGGAGGGCCAATTCATGAAATTAAACCTTTTTAGCAGCAATTGATCTAATGATCACATTCATATTAGCCTCGATATATAGTGATGTTAGGGGGGCCAGGGCCCTTGCCCCATGTCTTACATCCATTGCATACGTCCCGAGAGATGAAGCGGAAGGCATGGATGATGAGAGGACGTTGGATATATAATTAATGTGGGTGTATTAGCTATTTATGTTAATCCTATATAGAGGTATAGATTGATCGATGTGGACGTGGGAGAGGTATAGATTGATCGATGTGGGCGTGGGAAAGAGGTGAGACCTCACTAGATATATCATTGATCGGTTTGTGTGGAAAACTAT
This sequence comes from Aegilops bicornis, assembly GCA_021605145.1. NCBI lineage: Eukaryota > Viridiplantae > Streptophyta > Magnoliopsida > Poales > Poaceae > Aegilops > Aegilops bicornis. The sequence continues at coordinate 350,836,805 of CM038674.1, read as the reverse complement.
GAAAGACCTAGCTATATACACACATACATAGAGGAACATCGATCCTTGCACATGCAGCGTGAGAGATAAAGAATTCCTGGTATGATGGAGAGGGATGTGTGTGGGTGTGTGCCTTCATGGGAGACCGACTTGAAGAAAAAAGATTGCATGCGTGCGATAGATAATGCCGGTCGGTAGTGTGTGTGCATGCATGCACGAGAGAGAAAGTTAGTGGTACAATTATAAAGAAGAAGACTACTGTGGGTGTAAAAGAATAGGTGAGGTCATAATAAATGTAAAGTTGAATTCAAATATTTGAATAAGAGATCCTGATGTTTGAAACCCATGCATGCATGAATATAACGGAGATCTGCACGGCGTGGTTTGGAAACGAGCATGTTGTAATGTATAGACATTGAACAAGGTCAGACTGATTTGAATTTGAGATACCGATGGCAAACATCATTTGCCCACGTCGCATCCGTGCATGGACACACTATTCTAATTGGAGATGATGGGCGGCTTTCGCATCACATATCTATATCTATACTCCTATATATATATTATATTATATATTTTTTTATATTGTGTGCGGGTAACTTTAACTTCGAAAGATGGTCATTGGATGAGGCGAATCCGATGGTCCAAAGATGGCAAATTTGAGCACTATTGGCGTTGGATATCATCTAGATTCCACCAGATTTCGCCACATGTATAATCTAGAAGACTCCATGGTTGAACTTAAGCATAATGCACAAACATCAAAACACAAGCATTTCTTATTTGTTCTAGAATCTTCCGTATCAGAATTGCCCAAATGTTTTTTCTACATGATTTGCCAAAAATTGGTTTTAGTTTATGACTTACAACGCACAATTCCATGAATCTTAAAATAGATTAGCTTTCTTATAAAAACTAGATGATTTTTGAATGAAATGAACTATAAGAATTAAATGAACATCTACATCATGCATATATGACTCAAAGCTTGCATGCTATAATGTGGTATTTATTCATAATTTGGTTGCCAAATCTCATGCGTGCAATGCACGTGTACTTTACTCTAGTCTAAATGGTGTTTGTGTGTGTTGTGCATGTTGAGGTGCAAATTGTCTTTTTTCTGGGTACACGTTAAGCTTGTTCTTCCGAAATTTCAAGCCGCGCCTTGTTATGCCGAAAATTGAAGCTAAGCGTCTCTGTCATCGTCGTCTTTTGAAACTCCGCCTCTTCTTCAACCCGCCGCCTTGTTAGCTTTGAAATATTTAAGATATATCTTTGTCTCGTTGTGCTCGGCTAACTCCTCCATCTCAACCCAGCGCCTTGCTATTCCAAAATTACAATGCGCGAAAAACTCCCACCTCCTGTGAAATCTCGACACGAAATGCCCGTGGTACCCCTTAACCGAAAGAACACGCCTCAAATCGGTGGGGGTACTTTTCGTAACTACCCCACATTTCGGACAAAGCGTCTCTAAGCCATGGTTCCCCACTGCCATCCCATCCGCCCCACCCATTACGTACACCGAGGTCGCGAAAACCATGACGATTTAAACCCCACACCCTGCTCCGTCCGCCACCCGGCCGGAGCCTCTTCCCCGACGACGCCGTCCACAAGAACACCTCGGCGTCCCTCATCCACCGTGCTTAGGATGAGGATCCGTCATTGATCTCATCGTCCGCCCGGTTCATTACCCGTCCTCCACCTCCAAGGAGCTGCCCGATGTTCCCCTCGTCTTTCGCCACCTCCATTCCCACACCGCCGTCTTCACCTGCACCACCGGAAGAGCATCATCATCACCGTTTCCTCGGATGAAGGTGCGGCCTAATCGGCGCCACCAAAGAGGTTGTACACTAATCGCTGCATTTTCTTCTTGATTCGATCTCACGGTAATGTCGGCGCTCGGTCCCGAAAGCCGACACGGTGCGACTCCATCCACGGCGCGGCGTCGCCGCCACTTCCTCCAGCGTCGCTCCCTCGGTGGCGGCGTCCACATCGATGAGGACCTGTTGCTGGCTTTGGCTCTCGCTCGCTTTGCTGCTGCTCTTTCTCTCGGTCCCTGCACGATACGCTCTTGCTATTACTCTTGCTTTCATGTTCTTGCTCTCGCTCTTGCTCTTGCTTGCGATCTTGCTCTGATTTGGCTACACTTGATGTTGAATCGACTTTTGGGTCAGTCGATTGTTGGAGTGGGTGGGCTCGCTTGAGTGAAGGAAGAACCGGCGCGGCAGGGAGGGGGGTCATGGAGAGGTACCCCTATCTATCTTAGGGTTCGGATGGGGCGGTGGTCGGCAAGTGGCGGGTGGGGCAAGGCGTGGGGATCGCCGGAGAAAAGCTTCGGCAGAGGGGGGCTAGAGGGATGGCGGGCGGACGGCGATGTGGGGAGTTTTCGAAGGCGGTAGCAGGCAGACCTCTGCCGCGGCGGCGGGGCCAGTTTGGCGGTGGTGGGCGATGGCTCGGGGAGGGTGGAGGTTGAAGATGAACCACAGGCCCTTGATTTACGTATCCAACGGCTGAAAATTGACTGGCAGAGATGAAAAATCGATTCGGTGACATGTAGCCTCCTACACTTTCTTGCTCTACTCTTGTGCCTGGTAATTCTTTGCCTGGCACCAGATCTGCTCGCTCGAGCCCACAACAGCATTTGCCAGAGATCTTGCTACACAACAGTACCTGCCGCTGGCTCTCGTCTGTGCTTTGCCCAGCGCTTATTTCTTGCTGCTTTGCTATTAACTTTACGCTACTAGATGCGTTCGAGTTTCGGCCGATAAAATTAAGTTTAAGCCCAGCCAATAAAATTAGTTTGTGATTAAATTCAGTTTGAAATGATGAAATTCAGTTTAAACGTGATTAAGTTCAGAGATGAGCGGCTGATGTATTTTACATCTAGCACTTTGTGGTTATGTATTTTACGTCATGTATTGAAGATGCTATTAGAATTCCACTTTCGAGTTAACGTTGTTCGTTGTCTCTCTTGTCACCGCTTTAGCCTCGTGACGTCGTACAACTCACGGAGCTGCTCCAACAACGAAACCCTCTATCACGGCGGAGCAATACCTCGGCTCCATCTCCAGACGCCTAAGATCTTCTTCCCCTCGTCCGACAGAAAAGTCAGCCAGAGCATCCTCACCGGCCAACCCAGTCACGCTGAGATCGACATGGCCTCGCCAAAGAGGTTGTACACTTGTTGCATCTCTTTTTTACTCTACATGTTATATATATTGTCCTTTGAGCACTTTCGTAGTAACGGGAAATACGATTATTTTATCCTACTATATGACAAGCGGTGAGGTACTGTGCAACTTAGCTATCCGTGATGGACTCTCTTGAACGCCATCATTATTTATATCTGTAGCGTTTGAGCTGTGCATTTGTCGATGGGCACAGGGAGTTGAGCTAGTATGGCGTTGGCCTAGGTCCAAAGTAATAGAAGTAGCACAAAACATTTTTTTAGTGTAGGATTTTCCTTGCTCAAGCTCCTTCGCCTTACTAGAATCGCCATTAAGCTTGAAAGGAAAAGTGAATGAAAAACATAGGAATTGGAAAGTTTCCTATGGTACTACTTTTCATGAATTTGGTGCAAAGGAATGGAGCAAAGGAAAAGCTGTGGATTTGTTCCTTTAGTGTCTCCTTGAAAGAAAAACCGTAGGGAATTCTAATTTCCACTTCTCCTCCTTTTCATATTCCTATTCATCAAGCACCAAGACTAAGAGATAGTAGCATAATAGCATTATAACCGTACATTTTCTTGTGGTTTGACTTAATCTCACCATGCTTTTTTGCATCCTATGATCTTCCAATTGTTGTGAATCAAACACCCAGATTGGCGTAAATCACTGTGTTTTTAAATTCTCTGCTTTTGCACGTGCATTCCTATCCTATTCTGTCTATTTCCTATCCCTGCATTGTTAGAATCCTCAAATTCAAACAAGCCCTTACTCAATTACTTATTCTGAGATATGTGTCAAAGAAAACCTTGTGTGGTTTGTCCTGCTCATGTATTGTGTTCCACCCAGCTCAGCTGCTCCAACGATGGAAGGGTTCACCACAGCGAGGGATCCGCTCTCAGTGTCTTTCGCCGCCTCAGATCTTCTTCCCCGCCGCCGGTAGCCACGACAACTGCATTACCATCATCAACTGAGCAGATGACCTTGAGGACTACACGGGTCCGCAAGAGAGGCCGCACTCTTCCGTGTCTGCTTACGTTATGCGTCACTTAATATGATGACATGCTACATTATCGTCGTGTTCACCTATTAGACTCCGAGTCAGGTCCGAACTAATGCTGAAACTTGAGTTTTTAAATGGTTGTGGGGTACATATTGGGGCAGCAATCAGTACTATCTGTCTACTATCTGGTTAATCTCCGGTGTCTACTATGAGTGTCATGTTGGGTGCAAACAAACATTAAAGGAGCCATTATCTGTATTTTTTAACTAAAGCTATTATCTGCCTGCTATCATTGGTTTTGGGTCTATCCACAGTTTGCTACCATCACTCTGGATTTGTGCATGCACTCCTTACATAATCTCACTATGTTTTATTCCTATGCATGCCAGTTATTGTACACAATGGAACTGATCATGTAGAGCAAAAGAGACGAGCCTTGCGTGGCAATGAAATTTCATGCAGACGTCGTTCCATGGTGGGCGCAAAGGCAGCCCGCCCCCCTCCACCCATTTCGGATCGTAATCAAGAGGAAGATAAGCATTACGAGGGGGATTCAGTAGGAGAAGACCACTCCTATTTACCCCATGAGGTCTTCGCTCTAACTTGGCATGCTGATGTTGGTAATATCATGCATATGGTGCCTTGCATTGCTTACTGTATACATTAAAGATGTCATCTGCTTAGTTTAGACATGCTTTGTGTCAATGCCATCTGTTTAGTTTCTTTATCGTATATGTGAATCATGCAATGCCATCTTGTCTAGCCAGGCATCATATATGTGAATTTTGCAATGCCACCACCTGGTTAGCCAGTCATCTTATATGTGAATTATATCATGCCATCATTTTTTTATTATGTGTTAAATTTGTGAACAATTTTAGTACATTCAATTACTCTTCCTATGCATCAGCCCAGTCATTCCTAAGACGGTCATGGAAAAATCTGGAGTGGAAACAAGGTCTTGAGCGCATAATGATATCTCGATGAAGCGCATGTCTTCTTTGATTCTTGATAGCTCCTCGGAGGAGGATTCGGAGCAGATGACCGATCATATTTCCCCACGAGGTGCATGCCCTAACTTGGCAGGGTTATGTTACTCATATCGTGCGTATGGTATGTTGCATTGCTATGTCATTTGCTTAGTTTAGACATGCTTTGTGTGAATGCCATCTGTTTAGTGTCTAATTACCATATATGTGAATTATGCAATGCCATCTTGTTTCAAGACATTATATATGTGAATTATGCAATGTTATCTTGTTGCAAGGCATTATGTATGTGAATCATGCAATGCCATGCTGTTTAGGCAAGCATCATATATGTGAATTATATCATGCCGTCCCTTTTTTGTATTTCTCATTGCTTTTACGACAATGTTTGTATATTCAATTTGCTCTTCACATGCATCAGCCATTTAAATTGGTGATGGAGAAATCTGGAGTGAAAACAAGGTCTTCGTGAGCAGACAATGGTACTGGCCAAGCAGATATCTTGGCCGGTTACAGATAGCTCTTCGTGAGGAGGATTCAGAGGCATTGACCAGTCCTATTATCCCCCTGAGGTGTATGCTCAAACTTGGCATGGTTATATTACTCATATAATGCATATGTTGTATTGCAATGCTTAGTTTTTACATCATATACACAATGTTGAATGCCATCTCCTTAGTTGACACATCATATATGCAATTTCCTCCGCTCACTTCCTTAGTATATAAATCATATATTTGAATTATGTCATGCCATGATGTTTACATAGACAAAGATGTATCTGAATTATGGCATGCCAACCCATTTTCTAAAGACATAATATAGTTATATCATCTCATCCAGTTTACATAGTCATCATATTTTAAATTATGTCATTCTATCCGTGAATTATATCATGCCATCATGTTTCCATTGACGGCATGTTTGTGATTTATGGCATGCCAACCACTTTAATAGACACTTCGTATAGTTATATCATGTCATCATGTTTACATAGTCATCATATTTTGAAGTATGTCATTCTATCATGTTTAGTTAGCCATCATGCATGTGAAATTGTGTCATGCTATCCTATTTAATTAGCCATCATATATGTGAAATTATGTCCCGCTATTACATTTGCTTAGACAACATAAATGTGAATTATTTCATGCCCAGTTTTCTTCCCTACTATCCATTGCACCTGTCTATCTTGCAATGTATGTACATTCAATTACTTTTCTTGTTTATCAGCCATTTCAATTGGAGGAGTGATGGCGATTCGTGGGAGTAAAAACACGGTCTTCAGAAAAGATCGTACTACCTATCGATGCAGATAGAACCACGGTTGTACTTGCCCAAGAATCAGCCCCACCACACATAACCCACACTCATGCAGATTGTACCCCTACCCAGTTGGACAGAGAACCAGCTACACCCCTTCTAACCCCAAGCGCGTGAATAGACACCCAGTTCCTTATTGACACAAAGACCGTCTCCACCACAGAGCACCCAAACACGAAGCGAGTTAGTAAGGCAACTCTGATTGCCCAAATCACGAGGACCACCACTCCGAACCCGAAGTCAACGCTTAAAGCAGAAGAATAATTGTTCTCAGTCAGGTTCCGTAGCTAAGGTTCATACTACTTTGCTCTTGCATCACTTTGTATTCTTGATACCAACCAATTTCAAATTTGAAGGATGCAATTGAAACTCCAATGGCGTTAATAGGGTACTCCCTCGTCCCATAATCAAGACATTTTTGACACTAGTGTAGTGTCAAAAAAGCGTCTTACATTATGGGACGGAGGGAGTATGTTTTAAACCTGTTTCTTCAATGTGTTTGGCTGTTTGCTGTTGTAACTTGCTCTATGTTGATTTCGATTTCAATTGAATAAACAAATATGTTCTCATGCCATGCACATTACAAGTGTTGTTATTGCATGTAGTTTCCTCACACTTATATTATGTCTATGCTTTGCTTTGTCTTAAATAGATATGATTCTATCAGTATCTATCTTGATTTGGCAACATAAACTAGAATGATATAGACCATATAGTGACCATACTACATAGATATATGTTTGTTTCATGCTGTTATCCCTGTCCACCTTACTACCGAACCCTGGTTTACCAAAATGAGTTTCATATACTACATTGTAAACACTGAGATGTGTTTGTTTGTTTCTCTTTTAGAACGCGGATAAAATATTGGAGAAGAGTACCCTGTTATGAAATGGTAAAGGAAGTAATGCAGATAAGGTTCAAGATAGTGAGACATCCCTGTTGGTCTCCAAGAAAGCTGATAAAAGCTATATTGAGGACACTGAGACAACCCCAAAGTCCTGTCTTGATGTAGTGTTCGAAAGTTATCACGGCTACCCATCTTCTGGCGCTGACTCTTGAACCCGTTACTTTGAATCAGTTCGGCTTCTTGAGTCTCAACTTCAAGTTGAAAGACATCGATCGGATGTTATCTGACGAGGAAGTCAAGGATCGAGGGAAGTCCCTGCGCAATTCGGATGCATACTTTCGTGCAACAAAGAAGCGCCGGAGGACTTAAGCGCCAAACAAGAGAAAGTTAATAAGCTTGCTAAGCATCTTACCGACATTATGGGTACCGTGATATTGTTTCTTGAGCTCTTCGAAGTGGTTTCAGTTCTAGACTTGTTTTGTTGCGGCGTTATATGTCTTTGCTGCGTTCCTATATTTGCACCGTGGCGAACTTTGATGCCCAGTGGATGTAATATGTGTAATAGCCGTGGATAGCGTAGTGTAAGTTGCTTGCTTATTTATTTCCTTGTTGTCTTGTTTATTTGTTTGCTTGTAGTCGATGCAGTTCTTTTTCTCGCGGTTTGCTAGTGGCTGCAATAACCTATTTTTTAAAACTAGGCCACAATAACCATGGGCTAATATTTCTTTGTAGTGACCTTTGGACCTACGGGCCATAGAAAGCGATGGGCCTTCTACGGGCCGTATAAGCGATGGGCCTTCTACGGGTCGTAGAAACAATGGGCCTTCTACGGGCAGCAGAAACAACGGGCCTTCTACGGGTCGTATCATCAATGGGCCTTATACGGCAGTATGATCGATTGGCCAAACATGGGCCGATAACAGGCCGCATTATGGCCGTAAACGGGCTAGAGTTGGAATCATTCGTTCATGGGCCGACCATAACGGGCCATCATTAATAGGCCGTATTTCATGATGCTATGAAAACGGCCCAACGTGTTAACGGACCACAAACGGGCCGACTGTAACCACGGGCTGAATTTGGCCCATAAGCGTAAAATGACGATGTGGGCCATAAGTAAGCGAATCTTTGAAATGAGCCCAAGAATAAATGGGGCTCACGAGAAGGCCGAAAGATAACATGGGCCGGAACGGCCCAATGGAATAACGGGCCCTTAATGGGTATAAAGTGATACATCGTTCATTATGGGCCGGTTCACCACGGCCGCTAATGGGTGTAAAGTAATACACTCGCTCATTACGGGCCGGTTCACCACGGGTCGTTAATAGGCCAAGAGTTACATAGGGCCTCATATGGGCCGAAAGACGTCATGGGCCATACATGGCCCATGAAGTGAAAACGGGCTGGAATCATATTGGGTGGCCCAGATGACGCTACTGGGCCTAATACGCCCGTGCGTAACGGGCCTTGGGTTAGCGGGCTATAAATGGGCTATATGCGAACATGCCGTTAACAGGCTTTACATGGGCCGGCCCGCCACCTTTTGACCAAGTCAAATGGGCCGGCCTTTTCACGTGAATGGGCCTCATTGGGCGTGCCACGTGTCGACGATCATAGGCGCCTTCATTCCAATGAGTGGATGACATCTGTCCCAACGGTGAGCCGACACGTGTTTCCTCCAACCAATGATGATTTTACACGTGGAAAATCCCCATTGGTCGGGGCTGTTAATGGGTTAACGGATCCAAAACCGGACCCGATAGCTTAACGGCGTTCCGTTACGTTGGATGCCACGTGTCGGTCACCCTTGACGAAAGCACTTCTGTGATGTGCGATTTATCGTCATGGAAGTGGACACTTCCGTGATGATAATTTTGGTAATGTCATGGAACACTTCTATGACAACACAGATATGACTATCTTGATTTTGTCATAAATTTGTCATGGATGTACATGCATGACAAAAAACGCGACCTACTGTGACAAACACATATCATCACGGAAGTGTATTTTTTTGTAGTGTTGTGATTAACCCCCTCGCAAGCATCCGCTACTATGAGAAAACTATTAAGATAAAATATAACCATATAAGGAAATATTTGGATCCAAATCGGTCCCTTACGAAGTAGCGCATATCAAATTATCAAATAACTACTCCACAATGCATTCCCTTAGGCCCAAATATGGTGAAGTGCCATGTAGGTGACGTTCACATGACACCACTAAGGGAATCACAACATACATATTATCAAAATATCGAACACATATCAAGTTCACATGATTACTTGTAACAATATTTCTCCTGTGACCTCAAGAACAAAAGTAACTACTCACAAATAATAATCATGCTCAAGATCAGAGGGGTATTAAATAGCATAATGGATCTGAACATATAATATTCCACCAAATAGGCCATATAGTAATCAACTACAAGATCTAATCAACACTACTAGTCACCCACAGGTACCAATATGAGGTTCTGGTATAAAGATTGAACACAAGAGATGAACTATGGTTTGAGAGGAGATGGTGCCACTACTTCAGGATGCTGCTAACGTGATACTAGGATCAGAGACCCTTTGACGAAACTGTGTGCGATGCATTAGTCACAAACGGTGATGTAAAATAACCGTCAAAAAAGATGCAAAACATTTGCGATGAAGGATACATCAAACACGGTTCAGATTTTAGTTGTGTGTGCGATGCGCGACATATGGTTCAGTTCAATGAACTGTTTGTGATGAGGTAGAACAAAAGAAACGGGTAGCCAGATGAAGGCGTGTGCGATATACGGCATATAGTTCGCTCAAATAAACTATGTGTGATGATGCGGAACAGCAGAAACGGGTAGCCAGATGAAGGTGTGTGCGATATACGGCATACAGTTCACTCGGATGAACTGTTTGTGTTGAGCCAGGAGAACAGAATAACAAGATGTGTGTGATACGCGACAAACAGGTCTGTAATTGGTAATGTGTGGGAAGACTAATAACAACACAGATGATTGTTGGTATACAATTGTCAGTGATTGATGAAATCATCGCCGACGGGTTCCATTGTTTAGTCTATAAAGCATCAACATATATACTTAAAAAGACAGCATTGCAAAACCAAGTTAAGCATACAATTACACAAGTGACTACACACATAACATTTCCACACACCAAAGTAAGCAATTACATGCATACTAAACTAGGAGAAACAAGGATCTAATCATCTACTTGTTGCGACGATGCTTGCCATTGCTCTGCTTCCGGCTGGATCCCTGGCCGTTCTGTGGAAGGAGGAACTTCCTCATGTCAACGATCCGCCTGTACATCTCGTAGCTCGTGTACGCCGCCTTGGCTGCGTACACGGCGTGAGCTTTGTCGAGTTTCTCCATCCAGGCCGAGTGCCAAGCACGCTTATCCTTGTTGCAGGAATCCTTCATGTCTCTATAGTAGGGATCAATGATGGCCTCAGCGAGGTGAACCAGTGAGTCCTTCTCATGCTTGTTGCTGCCCCAGATCTTGTATTGGCCCTGGATGTCAACAAGATTCTGGCCGGCGATGCCCGAATTTTCGAGCACCTTTACATCGTTGGTGATGTCCACCATAGCGAACATGTAGTGGGGGCTATTGACAAACCTGGATAAACGCTCGCAAGGCCTTGTGGCCAGGCAGTAGTGGTATACAAGGACGTGACTGCGCACGCACATCTGGGCAACAACGACCTAGGGACGAGGTCCGGCACGAGCCCAGGCGTACTCGAGGTCGAACCCGACCACCTTGTACTTCTCCTCAGCAAGCAATAGCTCCATGATGTGGATGGAGTGCTCCACCCAGACCGGGTTGTTGGTCTACACCACCGAGAGCACCGTGGACCTTCTGTTGGTGTCCACCACGGCATGCATGGTGAACTGCTACTCTTCATTGGCAGCCGCTCGGAGTGCCATTGGAGCCGCGCAGGATACCCTCTAAGAATCTGTCGTGGTGGATGTGCTTCTTGCAATGGTGGGGCACGATCGAAAGGTTGAAGAGACAGAAGGGTTAAATGGCCACTGTAATAAATGGGGGCGGGCCGGCCTGTAATCGTCATGTCTTGTCACCGCATTCATAGTGGAGGATTCCAGTGCACGCTTGACAACACCGCACCGCACGCATTTCATTTGACCACGCGTGGGCTCGAGTAGGCGCCAAATATATTGTTGGTGAGCCTGTTCCCACGCTACCACATAGTTTACTGCGCAAGCTTCCCGCCCGGCTAGTTTGGCCACGCGTCAGCTAGAAGAGGGGCAAATCATGGGCGTTTATTGGCAAAAAGCTTTGTAAAACTGAAATGTGTGGAATGACTTCGGTCATAAGTTTACCGTGGGTGATGAGCTCAAAGTTACACAGAAGGGTGATGATGGACACTCAAGTGCGATAATTAATTCTGCGCTCTACAGGGCACACGGTTGAAGAAACCAACTGTGTGCAATAATGTCGAAGATCGCAGTTGAGTTAGCTATACAGATCGTGTGCTATGAGATCGACAAGGTAAACAGATTCGAGAATGGTTAATAAAATGTAAGTCCATTGCATACTAAGGTCAAAATAGTGCTACCAATATACGAGTCTCATACGATGCCATTTCAAAGATTGTACCACAAAAGCTCGAAATATTACAAGGTTCAAATTCCAGAGTTATATGGCTCAAATTCAAAGATTAAAGGTTCAAACTGATATTAGAAATGAAATTCAGCTCATCAGCTGCAAACGCTTGTGCTGATCCGCTGAACATGGATACTAGAGAGGTTCAAACTAATATTACCACTTGTATGTCTGGTTTCGAAACCTCATAATTTTTGCAAACAGGTCAGCCACTGAGAAGTCATGTATGGGGTTGACACGATGACTTCCGATTACTCTGTCATCTGAAGTTCCAAACTAAAATTCAGCATTTCCGAAGCCTATTCCATTCTGCTGCAGCCGCCGGCATTCATTTATGCGAAATAAAGGTAGGGAAAACCTCATTACCTTCAGCACCCTTGCTCTGAAAACAAAGAACCTAGCGAATATAATCTCCGGTAAGGTCCCTCGGTAGGAGTTCAAAGTAATTTATGAGAGATATAGATCTAGGCATTCGATGTGATTGTTATATTGTATCACATTATCCACCACCGGGCCTAATCTTATCTGCAAAAGAAGAAAACATGTTAGTGCCTAAATGCAGTTTTGAACACTACTACATGCCCATTTGGTTTGTAGGATTTGTAAAATGCACTAACATGCCATCTTCGACCTGACATGATTAACATGGGAATTTGATTACAATCTAGAAGAATGTGGCCTTCTTCACAAGAGGTTGGAGTGGATGAGAAGTTCGCTAAGAAAACTAGTACAGATGAATCCAGAGGAGAAATGCTTATGGATTGTAACCATATGGCTCAAGCAACCAATATGGGGGGGGGGGGAACATGTATGTACTGAAGTCTTCCGAAAAATCCTTCAGAAATCGTCGTACATTGTCATTATAAACTTGGGAAAGGAATATCACCTCAATATATAGCTTCTCCAGGCACGGAAAGCATCTCAGTAAACTGACAACTTGCTCCAGGTTGGGGCTGATAGATTCTAGTGCCAAGACCTTCACTGTGCGCAGTTTTGGGGTCAAGCTTCTTGGAATCATTTTCTAGATGACAGATGAACATACATCTTCAAAATTAGAAATAGTGTCAATTTTTAGAAGGAGAGGTAGAAGGCGGTTGTTGTACCAAAACGGGTGTGGATCCAATAACAAGTTCGGAGTATTTGTCGATGAGTAGACCAAAGACTTTATCAATTTCAAGCAGAAATGACATTGATTCTTGTTGGACCTTCTTGATCAACTACAAGTAATCTCTCAAGTGAAGGTGTGTCCTTAGTGACCATACCGCAGTACACATCTTGTAATGTCTTTTGCCGCACTAAAGAACACACATTAATAGTTGAGAGAGTCATGGAGGTGATGTGGAAGCTACTCAACCCATTGAACACATGAAGATAAAGGTATTCGAGGTGCGATAGCCACAGAAGGCGAGCGCCTATGTCACCGTTTTGGAGGCAGATGCTACCTCTTGAGCATCGTTGGTTTTCCCTTGAAAAGGAAAGGGTGATGCAGCAAAGTAGTGTAAGTATTTCCCTTAGTTTTGAGAACCAAGGTATCAATCCAGTAGGAGACAACGCACAAGTCACCTAGTACCTGCACAAAGAATCAAGAACCTTGCAACCAACGCGATAAAGGGGTGGTCAATCCCTTCACGGCCACTCAAAAAAGTGAGATCTAATATAGTAAAGTCAATATTTTTGGTATTTTTGTTGTATAGATTGAAAAGTAAAGATTGCAAAATAGTAAACAAGATGCGATGTAAATAAAAGAGATGCAATATAATAAGAAATAGACCCGGGGGCCATAGGTTTCACTAGTGGCTTCTCTCAAGATAGCATGTATTACGGCGGGTGAACAAATTACTGGCGAGCAATTGATAGAAAAGCGCCTGATTATGAAGATATCTAAGGCAACGATCATGAATATAGGCATCACGTTAAGTTAAGTAGACCGAAAGCGGTTACGCATCTACTACTATTACTCCACACATCGACCGCTATCCAGCATGCATCTCGAGTATTAAGTTCATAAAAACAGAGTAACGCATTAAGCAAGATGACATGATGTAGAGGGATAAACTCAAGCAATATGATATAAACCCCATCTTTTTATCCTCGATGGGAACAATACAATACGTGCCTTGCTGCCCCTACTGTCACCAAGCAAGGACACCGCAAGATTGAACCCAAAGCTAAGCACTTCTCCCATTGCAAGAAAGATCAATCTAGTAGGCCAAACTAAACCGATAATTCGAAGAGACTTGCAAAGATATCAAATCATCCATATAAGAATTCAGAGAAGAACCAAATAATTTTCATAGATAATCTTGTTCATAAATCCACAATTCATCGGATCTCGGCAAACACACCGCAAAAAGAGTATTACATCGAATAGATCTCCAAGAACATCGAGGAGAACTTTGTATTGAGAATCAAAGAGAGAGAAGAAGCCATCTAGCTAATAACTATGGACCCGAAGGTCTGTGGTAAACTACTCACGCTTCATCGGAGAGGCAATGGTGTTGATGTAGAAGCCCTCCATGATCGATTCCCCCTCTGGTAGATCGCCAGAAAAGGTGCCAAGATGGGATCTCACGGGTACAGAAGGTTGTGGCGGTGGAAAAGTGGTTTCGTGGCTCTTTGCAATCGATCTAGGGTATAAGAGTATATATAGGCGAAAGAAGTACGTCAGTGGAGCTAATAGGGGCCCACGAGGGTGGGGGCGCGCCTACCCCCTTCTGGGCGTGCCCTCCTGCCTCGTGGCCGCCTCGTGGAGTTCCAGACTTCGACTCCAAGTCTTGTGGATTGCTTTCGGTCCAAGAAAGATCATCGCAAAGGTTTCATTCTGTTTGGTATTCCTTTTCTGCGAAACTCTAAAATAGGCAAAAAAAAAACAGAAACTGGCACTGGGCCTCCGGTTAATAGGTTAGTCCCAAAAGTAATATAAAAGGGCATATTAAAGCCCATTAAACATCCAAAACAGATAATATAATAGCATGGAACAATAAAAATTTATAGATATGTTGGACACGTATCAAGCATCCCCAAGCTTAATTCCTGCTCGTCCTCGAGTAGGTAAATGATAAAAACAAATTTTTTGATGTGGAATGCTACCTAACTTAATGATCAATGTAATTTTCTTTATTGTGGCACGAATGTTCAGATCCGAAAGATTCAAGACAAAAGTTTAATATTGACATAAAAATAATAATACTTCAAGATTACCAATAAAGCAATCATGTCTTCTCAAAATATCATGGCCAAAGAAAGTTCATCCCTGCAAAATCATATAGTTTGGCTATGCTCCATCTTCGTCACACAAAATATTCAGATCATGCACAACCCCGATGACAAGCCAAACAATTGTTTCATACTTTAGTATTCTCAAACTTTTTCAACTTTCACGCAATACATGAGCGTGAGCCATGGACATAGCACTATAGGTGGAATAGAGTGGTGGTTGTGGAGAAGACAAAAAGGAGGAATATGGTCTCACATCAACTAGGCGTATTAATGGCCTATGGAGATGCCCAACAATAGATATCAATGTGAGTGAGTAGGGATTTCCATGCAACGAATGCACTAGAGCTACAAAATGTATGAAAGCTCAACAAAAGAAACAAAGTGGGTGTGCATCCAACTTGCTTGCTGACGAAGACCTAGGGCATTTTGAGGAAGCCCATTATTGGAATATACAAGCCAAGTTCTATAATGAAAATTCCCACTAGTATATGAAAGTGGCAAAATAAGAGACTCTCTCTCATGAAGATCATGGTGCTACTTTGAAGCACAAGTGTGGCGAAAGGATAGTAGCATTGTCCCTTCTCCCTTTTTCTCCCTTTTTTTGTTTGGCTTCTTTGGCCTCCCTTTTTTTTCATTGGCTTCTTTGGCCTCTTTTTTTATTTCCTCACACGGGACAATGCTCTAATAATGATGATCATCACACTTCTATTTATTTACAACTCAAGGATTACAACTCGATACTTAGAACAAAATATGACTATATGAGTGCCTCCAGGGGTGTACCGGGATGTGCAATGAATAAAGAGTGACATGTATGAAAAAAATTATGAATCATGGCTTTGCCACAAATACGATGTCAACTACATGATCATGCAAGGCAATATGACAATGATGGAGTGTGTCATAATAGACAGGACGACAGAAAAGTTGCATAGCAATATATCTCGGAATGGCCATGGAAACGCCATAATAGGTAGGTATGGTGGCTGTTTTGAGGAAGGTAAATGGTGGGTCTATGGTACCGGCGAAAGTTGTGCGGTACTAGAGAGGCTAGCAACAGTGGAAGGGTGAGAGTGCGTATAATCCACAATCAACATTAGTCATAAAGAACTCACATATTTATTGCAAAAAGCTACAAGTCATCAAAACCAAGCACTACGTGCATGCTCCTAGGGGGGTAGATTGGTAGGAAAAGACCATCGGTCGTCCCCGACCGCCACTCATAAGGAAGACAATTGAAGAAACACCTCATGCTTCAAATTTGTTACACAACGGTTACCATACGTGCATGCTACGGGACATGCAAACCTCAACACAAGTATTTCTCAACTTCACAATTATCTACTAGCATGACTCTAATATCACCATCCTCATGTCTCAAAACAATCATCAAGCATCAAACTTCTCATAGTATTCAACGCACTTTATATGAAAGTTTTTATAATGCCCATCTTGGATGCCCATCATATTAGGACTAGTTTTATAGCCAAAGAAAATTACCATGCTGTTATAAAAGACTCTCAAAATAATATAAGTGAAGCATGAGAGATCAATAATTTCTATAAAATAAAACCCCCACCGTGCTCTAAAAAGATATAAGTGAAGCACTAGAGCAAAATTATCTAGCTCAAAAGATATAAGTGAAGCACATAGAGTATTCTAATAAATTTCGATTCATGCGTGTCTCTCCCAAAAGGTGTGTACAGCAAGGTTGATTGTGGTAAACTAAAAATCAAAGACTCGAATCATACAAGATGCTCCAAGCAAAACACATATCATGTGGTGAATAAAAATATAGCCTCAAGTAAAGTTACCGACAGACGAAGACGAAAGAGGGGGTGCCTTCCGGGGCATCCCCAAGCTTAGGCTTATGATTGTCCTTGAATTTTACCTTGGTGTGCCTTGGGAATCCCCAAGCTTAGGCTCTTGCCACTCCTTATTCTAAAATCCATCAAATCTTTACCCAAAAACTTGAAAACTTCACACCACAAAACTTCAACATAAAATCTCATGAGCTCCGTTAGTATAAGAAAATAAACCACCACTTTAGGATACTGTAATGAACTCATTCTTTATTTATATTGGTGTTAAGCCTACTGTATTCCAACTTCTCTATGGTTCATAGCCCCCGATACTACTCATAGATTCATCAAAATAAGCAAACACCACACGAAAAACAGAATCTGTCAAAAAAACAGTAATACCTCAGAGCAATCTGATTTGTTAGAATACTTATGGAACTCCAAAATTCTGAAATAAATTGGTGGACATGAGGAATTTATCTATTAATCATCTTCAAAAATAATCAAGCTAAAATCACTGTCCAGTAAAACATGGCAGCTAATCTCGTGAGCTAAAAAAGTTTCTGTTTTTACAGCAAGATCAGAGGACTTCACCCAAGTCTTCCCAAAGGTTCTACTTGGCACAAACACTAATTAAAAAATTAAACCACATCTAACAGAAGCTAGATGAACTATTTATTACTAAACAGGAACAAAAATCAAACAACAAAAATAAAATTGGGTTGCCTCCCAACAAGCGCTTTTCTTTAAAACCTTTTAGCTAGGCGTTGATAATTTTATTGATGCTCACATGAAAGATAGCAATTGAAACCATGAGAGCATCATAAAACATGTGACAAACAAATATAAGTCTAACATGCTACCTATGCATAGGCATTTTATAAGCAAACAAATTATTAAGGCAAGCAAAAACTAGCATATGCAAGGAAGAAGGAAGAAACAAAAGCAATCTCAACATAACGAGAGGTAATATAGTAACATGAAAATTTCTACAACCATATTTTCCCCTCTCATAGTAATTGCATGTGGGATCATACACAAATTCAACAATATAGCTATCACAAAGCAGATTCTCTACATGATCGACATGTATGCAAAGTTGACACTCTTCCGAAATAGTGGGGTCATCATAAAATAAAGCCATGACCTCTCAGAACCCACTTTTATCAAAGATTTCATAAGATTGAACATTATCCAAATATGTGGGATCTAAAGTTGATGCTCTTCCAAGCCCACTTTCAATATTATTGCAAATATTATTATCAATCTGATATTCATCATGGGGCTTAAATAAATTTTCAAGATCATAAGAAGAATCACCCCAATCGTGATCATTGCAACAAGTAGTGGACATAGCAAAACTAGCATCCGCAAGCTTAGTATTTTGCATATTATTAACACAATTGACAATAATAGAATTTATAATAACATCATTGCAATCATGCTTTTTATTCAAAGATCTATCGTGAATCACTTCATAAAGTACTTCATCACAAGTTTCAGATTCACGAATTTCAAGAAAAACTTCATAAAGATAATCTAGTGCACAAAACTCACTAGAAAATGGTTCATCATAATTGGATCTCTTAAAAAGATTGGGAAGTGGATGAGGATCCATAAACTTTCAGCAAGCAAAGATGCAAGCAAAAAGAAGGCACATGGTAACACAAGATCGAACGGAAGAGGGGCGAAGAAAAGGAAAAGGTTTTTGAAAATCATTTTAGAAGTAGGGGAGAGGAAAACGAGAGGCGAATGGCAAATAACGTAATGCGAGGGAGAAGAGTTTATGATGGGTACTTGGTATCTCTTGACTTGGCGTAGATCTCCCCGGCAATGGCGCCAGAAATACTTCTTGCTACCTCTTGAGCATGCGTTGGTTTTCCCTTGAAGAGGAAAGGGTGAGGCAGCAAAGTAGCGTAAGTATTTTCCTCAGTTTTGAGAACCAAGGTATCAATCCAGTAGGAGACAACGCATAAGTCACCTAGTACCTGCACAAACAATCAAGAACATTGCAACCAAAGCGATAAAGGGGTTGTCAATCCCTTCACGATCACTCGCAAAAGTGAGATCTAATAAAGATAGTAAAGTAAATATTTTTACTATTTTTGTTGTATAGATTGGAAAGTAAAGATTGCAAAATAGTAAACGAGATGCAATGTAAATAAAAGAGATGCAATATAATAAGAAAGAGACCCGGGGGCCATAGGTTTCACTAGTGGCTTCTCTCAAGATAGCATGTATTACGGTGGGTGAACAAATTACTGCCGAGCAATTGATAGAAAAGCGCATAGTTGTGAAGATATCTAAGGCAATGATCATGAATATAGGCATCACGTCCGTGTCAAGTAGACCAAAACGATTCTGCATCTACTACCATTACTCCACACATCGATCGCTATCAAGCATGCATCTAGAGTATTAAGTTCATTAGAATATAGTAACGCATTAAGCAAGATGACATGATATAGCGGGATAAACTCAAGCAATATGATATAAACCCCATCTTTTTATCCTCGATGGCAACAATACAATACGTGCCTTGCTGCCCCTCATCACATCGAGAAAGGACACCGCAAGATTGAACCCAAAGCTAAGCACTTCTCCCATTGCAAGAAAGATCAATCTAGTAGGCCAAACTAAACCGATAATTCGAAGAGACTTGCAAAGATATCAAATCATGCATATAAGAATTCAGAGAAGAACCAAATAATATTCGTAGATAATCTTGTTCATAAATCCACAATTCATCGGATCTCGGCAAACGCACCGCAAAAGAGTATTACATTAAACAGATCTCCAAGAACATCGAGGAGAACTTTGTATTGAGAATCAAAGAGAGAGAAGAAGCCATCTAGCTAATAACTATGGACCCGAAGGTCTGCGGTAAACTACTCACGCTTCATCGGAGAGGCAATGGTGTTGATGTAGAAGCCCTCCATGATCGATTCCCCTTCCGACAGATCGCCGGAAAAGGCCCCAAGATGGGATCTCATGGGTACAGAAGGTTGCGGCGGTGGAAAAGTGGTTTCGTGGCTCTCTGCGATCGATCTAGGGTATAAGAGTGTATATAGGCGAAACAAGTACATCGATGGAGCTATGAGGGGCCCACAGGGTGGGGGCGCGCCTACCTCCCTGGGCGCGCCCTCCTGCCTCGTGGCCGCCTCGTAGAGTTCCAAACTTCGACTCCAAGTCTTCTGGATTGCTTTGGGTCCAAGAAAAATCATTGCAAAGGTTTCATTCCGTTTGGACTCCGTTTGGTATTCCTTTTCCGCGGAACTCTAAAATAGGAAAAAAACAGAAATTGGCACTAGGCCTCCGGTTAATAGGTTAGTCCCAAAAATAATATAAAAGAGCATATTAAAGCCCATTAAACATCCAAAATAGATAATATAATAGCATGGAACAATCAAAAATTATAGATACGTTGGAGACGTATCAAGCATCCCCAAGCTTAATTCCTTTCCGTCCTCGGTAGGTAAATGATAAAATTAGAATTTCTGATGGAATGCTACCTAACATAATTATCAATGTAATTTTTTTATTGTGGCATGAATGCTCATATCCGAAAGATTCAAGACAAAACTTTAATATTGACATAAAAATAATAACATTTCAAGCATACTAATAAAGCAATCATGTTGATGCGGAGCATCCCACGTTTATCCCCATGTACACTCCGACTACTCTCCAAGCCCCAAGAGGACATATGACGAGACCCTGAACATACACCATTGGACACAAGGTTAACTCGCTCCTCTTTGAACCATCACTTTCCATATGTGAGACATGGCTACTACCTCAAATATATGTGCTATGCATGACTAGGAACAAAGAGGAAGACCATGGACAAGATGGCGAGGACATCAAGTACAAGGAACTACCGAAGAAGCTCCAGTGAGCGGACATCCGGACGACACCGGACGACCGGCCTCTCACAGTGAGCGGACGTCCGACCCTCGGTGGACGACCGGCGCCTGAAGACCAGCCTACGCCAGCTACAGCCCTCCCAGCGAGCGGACATCCGACCGCGCACCAGACGTCCGGCAATACTAACGGAAGTCTGAGACTTCCGGACGTCCGGTATCCCAACCACAGAACACTTTCAGCGGACGTCCGGCGCTAACGGACGACCGGTCCCCCTGGAACCACCGAACGTCCGGTGCCCAGCGGACGCTCGGTCCCTGGGTGTGTCCAGTTGCGGGCTGAGGCCCATGTACCCCTTCACTTCACCCCCATTTGCACTATGACTATAAATAGGACACCCCCTCCTCCTAGTTAGGGTTAGCAAAGGATTAGCTCATATTTGGTGAGAGCTTTGCTCGTCCACTTGGTTACCTTCTCCTCGGAGATCGCGCCTCCACCGGAGAAGATCCTTCCAAGCGGATTCAGGACCCCCTCTTGGGTGGCCCCATCAAGACCTCCTCACGGAGAAGAACCGGTTACCCTTTGTATCGTCCGTTGTTGCCTTTGGATCGTGTATTTCCCTTTGTGTTTCGAGGATCTAGCATATGTGTGACTATATCTTGTGGGTTTAGTGATTCCTCTTGTGGTTTCCCTCGTTTTCCCCTCGTGTTCTCCGTGTTCTTGGACGGGAATCGCTCTTTCATGAAAGATCGGCCGTATAGGGTTCCACCCTACATCATCTTGGATCAGAGCAAGGTTGATCACGAATTTGGAGGCCCTACCCCTTGTTTTCTAGCTTTCTTTTGCTTGATTTCATCCTAAATTTCAAAAATCCCCACCAAAAATAGCCCCAATTTTTTTTTTGTGATTTGTTAGTTTGATGATGTTTTGTTGATTTAGATCCTTGGTTTGCTTGGTTTCGAGTGGATCTAACATTTCCCCAAGTTTCCCCATCTTTCATCCACGAAATCTCCTCAATTTTGCCCCCAAAATCTCCATTTTCCGCCCAAAATCGCGTCCGGAGCTCAAATCCTGCCGTTGACTCCACCCGGACGATCGCCACTTTACCGGACGTCTGGAGCCCCAGGAACCACCGGACATCCGCTACTTACCGGACGTCCGGCATCCCATTCTAGAATGAAATTAGCGGATTTCCGAGCTCACCGGACGTCTACCTGTACATATCAACTTCGGCTAATTGTTGTTTTGTCTGTAACTAATTCATCCGAACTCCGATTTTGACGTTCTTTAGCTCGTTTTGAAGCCCTTGACATCCCCCTTCCCACAAAAATACCACCAACATCATTTGACTCCATCAAATTTTTATAACTTTGGCATATTTGCCTAGGGCTTCCACCATATCTTTCGCATAACCACCACCGACTTCCGCAACCTAACCAATTTTGTTCCCCATGGTTGCTTGAGTAGTGATTCGAGTCTCCTAAGGTGTTTCACCTATTTAGGGACGGTTGCTTCTTCATCAACCACCACCACCACTTCCGCATAGGCTTGTCCACCATACACTTCCACCACCCCAACTTAACCCGAATTTATTCTAGCTTGTTTGAGTTGTGGCTTGCATCTCCTCAGGTGTTTCGGCTACTTAGGGACGGTGATGCGGAGCATCCTTCGGTCATCCCCATGGACCTTCCATCGACTATTCAAGCTCCAAGTGGACCCATGACAAGAGCAAAAGCTCGTGCTATTCTATCCGAGGTGACATCGCTCCTATTTGAGTTCCCCTTTTCTTCCAGTGAGGCATGGCTACTACCTAAGTCCGAGATGCCATGCGTGATCAGGTACAACGTTCAAGCCAAGGAGCCAGGAGCTGAAGAAGAAACGACAGCATCAACTCCTGGACAGCCGGAACCTCCGCCACAGCCTTAACTTCCGGTCCCCGGAACGTCCGGCCTACCCGGAGCCTCCGGCCTCCGACGACATCAACCAGCCTGGGCGTGCCAACTCTCTGGTTAGCCCGGAACCCTTCCCGGACCTTCCGGCCCCCGGACGCCAGCCCAGCTCCACCCGCGCCAACTCTCTGGTTAAGCCGGACCCTGCCCGGACCCTCCGGGCGCCGAACTTCCGCCACGCCTGAACTTCCGGCCCTGCCAAGGCAAGAGAGCCACTTGGGCCGAGGCCCTTGTACCCTTTCGCCCCGTAAACTATATATACTCCCCCACCTCCTCCTAGTTAGGGTTAGCATTGGTTTAGCTCATATTTCGTGTGAGAGCCCTTGCTCATCCACTTGGTTACTTCTCCTCGGAGCTCACGACCTCTTGGAGAAGATCCCCAAGCGGATTCAAGACCCCCTCTAGGGTGGCCCCATCAAGAACTCCTCACGGAGAAGAACGGCTACTCGTGTATCTTTCCTTTGTTGATTTTGAATCTTGTGCTACCCTATGTGTTCGGTGATCTAGCCCTTGTGTAATCGATACTTGTCAGTTTAGTGATTCTTTTGTGTGTTTTTCCTTGTGTTCTTCCGCCCGTTCATCGTGTTTTCCCCATAGGATCCCCTCCAAACGTGAAAGATCTCCGATTAGGGTTCCGCCCGACATCATCTTGGTATCATGAGCCACGTTGATCACGTTTTTGGAGCCCCTACCCCGTGTTTTCTAGCTTGATTTTGTTGTTTTTGTCCTAAATCCCGAAAATCCCCACCAAAAATAGCCCCAATTTTTTTTGTGATTTGTTGGTGTGATGATGTTTTGTTGGATTTGATCCACGGATCTGCTTTGCTACGAGTGGATCTAGCTTCCCTACCCTTCTTCCCTTCTAATTTCTTCTTTTTCCCCTCCGGATTTGGGTTTTTCCCCAAGTTTTTCCGCCCAAACCCTCGATCCTCAAGTCTCTGTTCTTGGCGTAATCACAACCACGGAACTTCCGCCCAGCTCGACCTTCCGGCCCCGGACCTTCCGCCTTCCCGGAACATCCGGACCCCGGACCTTGCGACTTGCCCGGAACTTCCGGCCTAGACAGAAAGGTTGCGCATCTTCGACGACTCCCTCTACTTCGGCAACTCCGACCACGGTGCAGCAGCATCTTCGCCAACGTACTAAAGACCGTGCATCACATCATCATCCACATTCGCATCTGTTTGGAACCTTCAACCGTAAGCAAGGAGGGTAATCTTGACGACATTTGTCCAAACCTTGCCATTGCATTGATAAACATCATAGCCATCTTTTGCGTTGCTTACCCATCGAGACTAGCCATTGAGTATTGTCGGCAACGTGACTTGTGCACATTAGTGATCATACTCCATAGCATACATACCATACAACCGTGGTGCATATCTTGGGATCCACTTGTGTGTCACAAAGTTGTCATAGCATACACAATTGCCATCTTGGTTCGTGAAGTTTTGCATGAGGAAAGAGCTCAAAAGTGAAAGAGCCACACAAGCTTTTAAGCAAAGAGCTTATGAGCAAGAACCATAGCATCATACTACATTAAGATTGTCATATTGGATCATAACATCGAAATACCATACATATAGCATACGTGGGATAGAGATAGTTGCATTTTTGCCTAGTAGGTTGTGCACAAGTTCCGTATCCGCCTATGGTGCAATCGTGCTAGCGTCTCTCTAGTATTGTGCAACAAGAGCATTTTTGTGGATTCCACATTTTGGCTCACTTTTGGTTTGCACAATCCCACCTATCTATTTGCGTGTGTGTTTCCGTGTACCATTATTTGCTTGGTCTACTTGTTGCATTTGCAAATTTGTGAACCTTTTTCCAACATTCTTGAAGGTCACTTACAATTGCATCAAATTTTGTGCCACCATCCTCACCAAGCTCCACCATAAGCTTTTATTTGTGTAGGTGTGAGAACCGCAAGGATTGGTACCAATAGTGCTATTTCATTGTCCGCATTTGAGTGAACTTGATTCATCATCAACATCGGTCAAAGGTACATTGGTATAAGTTCTTCTCCTTCTACCACTCAAATTTTTGCTTGGAATGATGGATAGGCCAAGTACTTCTACCAACCCACTCTTCCTCGAGCAAGACGACGACATGTCATCATACGTCACCAAGAGCCACCTCTTTGGTGCACAACGAGCGTTGCACCAAGAGCAACAAGCAATGAGCGACCGCATCGACAACCTCGCCACCGACTTGCGACTCTCCGAGCAACGTACAAGAGACTACTTTGATAACAAGTTCGACGCTCACAAGCAAGAGAATGATGCAAGAATGGACGAGATCCGCAACTTGATGAGGAACCGGCATCATTCCACTTCTTCATCCTCAAGACGGAGCCGCTCGAGTCGACACTCCGACAACACCTTCTACGACTCAAGTACACTGTCATCGAACACTCTTCGACGAGTCGCGCGTCAAGACCGTCATGCATCGCGCAACCCGCTACATGACAAGCATTCACAAGAGCAAGTATATGAGCAAGTCCCTCGTCATCAATCAAACCAAGCCGCTTTTGCCCAAGCTCAAGAACGACAACGACTACAGCGCCAGGAGGAAGAACGAGCGCGTCTACACAGAGAAGAACAAGACGCCGAGGCGCAACGTCTTCAACAACAACAACGAGAAGCGCAAGCTCTTGAGGCGCAACGTGCCCTTCAAGAATCAAGTCGAGCCATCGCCAACCGCAATCGCGAAAGGCGCAATCAAGAGGAAGCCCTTCGAGAAGAAATCCAAGAGAGGAACTATCAACCGCGCGTGCAACGTCAAGTTCCTCAAGCTCCTCCACAAGCTCATCAAGCTCCACCTCAACCTCAAGTTCAACAAGAGCACATTGATCATGGACTTCCTCTATGCCAAGA
Organism: Aegilops bicornis; assembly: GCA_021605145.1. Classification (NCBI taxonomy): domain Eukaryota; kingdom Viridiplantae; phylum Streptophyta; class Magnoliopsida; order Poales; family Poaceae; genus Aegilops; species Aegilops bicornis. The sequence continues at coordinate 350,811,156 of CM038674.1, read as the reverse complement.
GCAACATGAAGATGATTACCATCCACGTCAAGGGCGTCATCATCACCATCGCCAACAACACAATGAAGAGCAACGATATGGAAAGCTAAAATTCACCATGCCCAAGTTCAATGGAAGCAATGACCCCGAAGAGTACCTCTCATGGGCATTGAAGGTCGACAAAATCTTTCGTTTGCACAACTATGAGGAAGAGAAGAAGATCGCTATGGCATCACTTGAGTTCCAAGACTATGTGCTGATATGGTGGGAACAAATCCTTGAGCGCCGACAAGCAAGAGGTGAACCTCCAATCACCACTTGGGCTCAAATGAAAGATGTCTTGCGAGCACATTTTGTGCCCACTTACTACAACCGCGACCTCTTCAAGAAACTCCAACTCCTCAAGCAAGGAACAAAGAGTGTTGAAGAATACTACAAGGAAATGGAGATAGCCATGATTCGAGCCAATGTGAAGGAAGATGATGAGCAACCAATGGCACGTTTCTTGAATGGACTCAATCATCCCATCAAGAAGATCGCCGACTTCCAACCCTACTCCAACCTCATTGAGCTCGTGCATCAAGCTACAAAGGCGGAACGTCAAGTGCAAGATGACTTCAAATGCACGCCAAGTACTCGTCCAAGACCCTACGGCTTCTCCAACAACCAACCTTCAACAACTCCTCCAACATCTACATCAACCAAACCTTCTACAAGCAACGACGACAAGTCAAGTTACAAGAAAACTTCGACAAGTTCAAGTCGTCCTCCTCCTACTACAAGCAACTTCAAGCCGCGTGCTTCGTCATCTACTCCGACCGATGAGACCATCAAGACAAGCTCCTTCAAGTGTTTCACTTGCGGCGGACGAGGCCACAAGTCCTACGAATGCACCAACAAGCGCACCATGATCCTCAACGACGATGGCACCTATGACTCAATGAGTGAAGAGGTGATGAGGACATCAATACCATTGTTACACCCACAGCCCCTACTGTTACATATAATGGACCAATTACTAGAGCTTGCGCACGCCAATTAAATTACCAGGTACTTTCGTTTCTTGGTAATGATTCTAATGTTCATGAGAATATGATGCTGCCTAAATTGGATACATTTGTTTTGCTTACAAATGAAGGGCCTAGCTTGGAGAAGGATGAACATTGGAGCAAGAACAAGCATGGAGTTGATGGCATGCAAGGGGAACAAGAACGGAGTTACAAGTGATGATTTCAGGACCTTTGCCTCTATCAAGTGGAGATGGAAGCTCTTGAGCAAGTGGCCATGCACCGGCGAGTGAACGAGGATGAAGATGATCAAGTCTTTTGTGATGAGGATTCGAGCCCCGCTCTCGTTGTCTCCAAGGTCTTGACTCTTCAACATCAACAAGAAGAAGACCAAAGATGCCACATCTTCCACACAAAGGCCGGCATCAATGGAAGGTCCGTCAAGGTCATGATCGACGGAGGTAGTTGCCACAACTTGGCAAGTGAAGAACTATGCTCCAAGCTTCAATTGGTCAAGAGGAAGCACCCGCACCCTACAAGGTTCAATGGCTAAGTGACTTCGAGCACTATACGAAGTCGAGCATACTGGTCCAAGTCTCTTTCAAAATTGGTGCATATGAGGACACTTTGGAGTGTGATGTGGTCCCAATGACCGTTTGCCACCTCCTTCTTGGTCGACCATGGCAATTCGACCGTGGTGTCTTCCACAATGGGCGTACCAATCACTATAGCTTCAAGATGAAAGGGAAGGAATATGTGCTACGACCTATGTCTCCTAGTCAAGTGCTAGCCGACAAGCAAGCCACCCATCATGGAGAGAAGAGTCAGAAAGTGATCCACCAAAAAGTGAGTGAGAGCCACAAGCCAAACTTGAGCGCCTCTTCGCCTAGAGAGAAAAACCTCATCCTATTTGCCACCAAAAGTGAGATGAGAGAAGTGTGTGAGAACCCATCAAGTGTGATGCACTTTGTCCTTGTGTGCAAGGATGGAGAGCCAACAACTAACACCTCTCATGAGCTACCTTTAGTGTTTCAATCTCTTTTGCACGAATTCCAGGATGTTTTCCCTGATGAGCTACCTCCGGGTCTACCTCCTCTTCGAGGCATTGAGCATCGAATCGACCTCATCCCCGGAGCGCCTCTCCCAAACAAAGCTCCATACCGAGTCAATCCCGAAGAAACCAAGGAGATTCAACGGCACGTACAACAACGCATCGACAACGGTCATGTACGTGAAAGTCAAGCCCTTGTGCCGCTCCAGCTTATACTTGTGCCTAAGCCCGATGGAAGTTTCCGCTTGTGTTCCGATTGTAGACCTATAAGTGCTATTACCGTTCGCTCTAGGCATCCCATTCCTCGCCTAGATGATATGCTTGATGAACTTAGTGGAGCCAACTTTTTCTCAAAAATTGATCTTAAAAGTGACTATTATCAAATCCGCATTCAAGAAGGTGATGAATGGAAAACTGCTTTCAAAACCAAATTTGGCTTATATGAGTGGTTAGTGATGCCTATGGGTCTATCGGAGGCTCCTAGTACTTTTGTGCGCCTTATGCATTATGTGCTTTGCCCTTATATTGGAGTCTTTGTTGTGGTTTACTTCGATGATATCCTTGTGTTTAGCAAAACCATGGAAGAGCATCTTCATCATGTTAGGGCTATTTTGCAAACCCTTCGCAAGGAACATCTTTATGCAAACATGAAAAATGCACATTTGGTGTTGACAAAGTGGTTTTCTTGGGTTTTTTGTATCCTCAAAGGGTGTCCATGTTGATGAATCTAAAATTGAAGCAATTAAAACTTGGCCCCACCCACCAATTTGCAACAAGTGCGTAGCTTTCTTGGTCTTATGGGTTTTTATCGTTGCTTTGTGAAAGACTTTAGCACAATTGCCGCTCCTTTGCATGCCTTGAGTAAGAAGAATACTCCTTTTGTTTGGGGATCTTTGCAATCCACCGCTTTGGATGAGCTCAAGTCTTTGCTTACTCATGCTCGATTCTTGCTTTGCCCAATTTTGACAAAACTTTTGAGGTTCATTGTGATGCAAGTGGTACCGAATTGGCGGAGTTTTGATGCAAGAAAAAGCGAGCCATTGCATATTTTAGTGAAAAACTCTCCGGTGCTCAACTTAACTATCCCATCTATGACAAAGAATTGTATGCTTTAGTACTTGTGCTACATGTTTGGGAACATTATCTTAGACCTCATGAGTTTGTCATACATACGGATCATGAAACGCTTAAGTACTTAAAAGGTCAAACTAAGTTGAACAAGCGTCATGCCAAATGGAGTGAATTTATTGAATCTTTCCCCTATGTGATCAAGTACATTAAGTGTAAGGAAAATGTAGTTGCGGATGCACTTTCACGCATATGCACGCTTGTCACTAAACTTTTGAGTGTTATTGGTTTTGAGCACACCAAAGACTTGTATGCTAATGACCCATCTTTTGCTATTCCTTATGCTAAGTGTTTGACGCATACTTCTTGGGAACAATATTATATCAAGGATGCTTATCTTATGAAAGCTAACAAACTATGCATTCCCGAGTCTTCTCTTCGTTTGCTACTTTTGCAAGAGGCTCATGGAGGCGGACTCATGGGACATTTTGTTCGAGATAAGACATTCGCCATGCTCTCCAAGAACTACTTTTGGCCCAAGATGTTTCGAGACGTCTCACGCTTCACCAACCGATGCTCTACATGTCGCAAAGCTAAGTCTAAAGCTCAATCTCATGGTCTTTACATGCCTCTTCCTATTCCTTATCAACCTTGGGAAGACATTAGCATGGATTTTGTACTTGGTTTGCCCAGAACTCAAAATGGAAAGGATTCCGTGTTTGTTGTTGTGGATAGATTTTCTAAGATGGCACATTTCATTCCTTGCAACAAGATAGACGATGCTTCACACATTGCAAATCTCTTTTGTTGGGAAATCTTGCGACTCCATGGAGTACCAAAGACAATCGTCTCCAATCGTGACGTCAAGTTCTTGAGTTACTCGAAGACCCTATGCGCCAAGCTCGAATCAAGCTCTTGTTCTCATCCGGATACCATCCTCAAACCGACGGCCAAACGGAGGTGACGAACCGGAGGCTCTCCACTCTACTTCGCGTATTGATCAAGAAGAACATCAAGGAGTGGGAGGCATGTCTACCCATCACCGAGTACACCTACAATCGTGCAAGACATTCAACTACCGGCAAGTCCCCCTTCGAGGTCGTCTACGGCTTCAACCCGCTGTCACCATTGGACATTCTACCTCTTCCTCTACAAGAGCGCACCAACATGGATGTGAGTGCACAGGCAAGCTACACCAAGAAGATGCATGAGGATACAAGGCACACCATCGAGCTCAAAGTACAACGACTAGCGACCAAGCTCAATGTCAACAAGCAACCCATGGTCTTCAACATTGGTGATCTAGTGTGGCTACACCTTCGCAAGGACCGCTTCCCCAACGAACGCAAGTCCAAGCTTCTCCCTCGGGCCGATGGACCTTTCAAGGTGCTCGCACGCTACAACGACAACGCCTACAAGATCGACCTACCACGAGACAAGTACAATGTGAGCGACATCTTCAACGTCGAGGATCTCGCGCCATACCATGGAGATGAAGCTTCTGATCCGAGGTCGGATCTCTCCCAAGGGGGGGGGGAGATGATGCGGAGCATCCTTCGGTCATCCCCACGAACCTTCCATCGACTATTCAAGCTCCAAGTGGACCCATGACAAGAGCTAAAGCTCGTGCTATTCAATCCGAGGTGACATCGCTCCTATTTGAGTTCCCCTTTTCTTCCAGTGAGGCATGGCTACTACCTAAGTCCGAGACGCTACGCGTGATCAGGTACAACGTTCAAGCGAAGGAGCCTGGAGCTGAAGAAGAAACGACAGGCGTCAACTCTCTGGACAGCCCGGAACCTCCGGCCACAGCCCGGAACTTCCGGCCCCCGGAACGTCCGGCCTACCCGGAGCCTCCGGCCTCCGACGACATCGACCAGCCTGGGCGTGCCAACTCTCTGGTTAGCCCGGAACCTGCCCGGAACCCGTCCCGGACCTTCCGGCCCCCGGAACCTCCGGCCCGCCCGGACCTTCCGGCCCCCGGACGCCAGCCCAGCTCCACCCGCGCCAACTCTCTGGTTAAGCCGGACCCTGCCCGGACCCTCCGGCGCCCGGAACTTCCGGCCACGCCCGGAACTTCCGGCCCTGCCAGTGCGCAGCCACTTGGGCCGAGGCCCTTGTACCCTTTCGCCCCGTAAACTATATATACTCCCCCACCTCCTCCTAGTTAGGGTTAGCATTGGTTTAGCTCATATTTCGTGTGAGAGCCCTTGCTCATCCACTTGGTTACTTCTCCTCGGAGCTCACAACCTCTTCGGAGAAGATCCCCCAAGCGGATTCAAGAACCCCTCTAGGGTGGCCCCATCAAGACCTCCTCATGGAGAAGAACGGCTACTCGTGTATCTTTCCTTTATTGATTTTGAATCTTGTGCTACACTATGTGTTCGGTGATCTAGCCCTTATGTAATCGATACTTGTCGGTTTAGTGATTCTTTCGTGTGTTTTTCCTTGTGTTCTTCCGCCCGTTCGTCGTGTTTTCCCCGTAGGATCCCCTCCAAACGTGAAAGATCTCCGATTAGGGTTCCGCCCTACATCAAACGGTCACTTCAACATTGACTCGCATAACCCATCATTCCACTTCCGCATTGCCAAGTGCAAAACTACCACCGCTTTCCGCTACCACCATTTGACATTTGTCCTTGAGATTTTGAGTTGTGGTTTTTCCGTTTCCTAAGGTGTTTCGGCTACTTAGGGACGAGTCTCCATCATCTTGGTATCTAGATCAAGAACACCGCCACTCATCATCGCAAAGGACGGTAACCTCGACGACATCATTGTACATTCTTCTTGCAATTGCATTGATAACCCCTAGCCTATTTTGCGTCACTTGCCTATCGAGACTAGCCATTTGAGTATTGCCGGCAACGTTACTTGTGCACATTAGTGATGATCGATCTACACCATCCATTGCATACATACCATATCATATTGGTATCATATCATCTCGTGTGCCTCAAGTTTCTTCCCGCATATACACATTTGCTATCTTGGTTTGTGCATTGTGCAAAAGTAGCCATACCCAAAAAAAAAGAATAAGCTTTTAATCAAAAGAGAGAGAGCAAAGAAGCTTGTAAGCAAGTGCCATAGCATCATACCACATTGCATATAAGATTTTCATATCCGATCATCTTGGATCATCTTGAGTGAACACCGGGAACATCATACACATAGCATACCTGGGATAGAAAGCTCATACATTTCGCATCTTGTAGGTTGTGCACAAGTGTCGTATCCGCCTATAGAGCAATCGTGCTAGCGTCTCTCTTGAGTTGTGCAACATGAGCGTTTTCCGTGGATTCCACATTTTGAGCTCATTCCTTGGTTGCACGACCCCATCTATCTACCCGTGTGTGTGTTTCCGTGTGCCATTCATTGCTATTGCTCTACTTGCTTCACTTGCGAATTTGTGAATCTCTTTCAACATTATTGACTCTTGCTAACATTTTGCATCAAAATTTGTGGAGCATCCCACGTTCATCCTCATGTACACTCCGACTACTCTCCAAGCCCCAAGAGGACATATGACGAGACCTCGAACATACACCATTGGACACAAGGTGAACTCGCTCCTCTTCGAATCATCACTTTCCATATGTGAGACATGGCTAGTACCTCAAATATATGTGCTATGCATGACTACGAACAAAGAGGAAGACCATGGACAAGATGGCGAGGACACCAAGTACAAGGAACTACCGAAGAAGCTCCAGCGAGCGGACGTCCGGATGACACCGGACGACCGGCCTCTCACAGCGAGCGGACGTCCGACCCTCGGCCGGACGACCGATGCTCAAGACCAGCCTCGCCAGCTACAGCCCTCCCAGCGAAGCGGACGTCCGATCACAAGACCGGACGTCCGGCAATTAATCTAAGTCCGAGACTTCCAGACGTTCGGTATCTTGACCACAAAACACTTTCAGCGGACGTCCGACGCTAGCGGACGACCGGTCCCCCTGGAACCACCAGACGTCCGGTGCCCAGCGGACGCCGGGTCCCTGGCTGTGTCCAGTTGCAGGCTGAGGCCCATGTACCCCTTCACTTCGCCCCCATTTTGCACTATGACTATAAATAGGACATCCCCTCCTCCTAGTTAGGGTTAGCAAAGGATTAGCTCATATTTGTGTGAGAGCTTTGCTCATCCACTTGGTTACCTTCTCCTCGGAGCTCGCGCCTCTGCCGGAGAAGATCCTTCCAAGCGGATTCAAGACCCCCTCTTGTGTGGCCCCATCAAGACCACCTCACGGAGAAGAACCGGTTACCCTTTGTATCGTCCGTTGTTGACTTTGGATCGTGTATTTCCTTTGTGTTTCGAGGATCTAGCATATGTGTGACTATATCTTGTGGGTTTAGTGATTCCTCTTGTGTTTTCCCTCGTTTTCCCCTCGTGTTCTTCGTGTTCTTGGATGGGAATCACTCCTTTTGTGAAAGATCGGCCGTATAGGGTTCCACTAGTATATGAAAGTGACAAAATAAGAGACTCTCTCTCATGAAGATCATGGTGCTACTTTGAAGCACAAGTGTGGAAAAAGGATAGTAGCATTGTCCCTTCTCCCTTTTTCTCTATTTTTGTTGTTTGGCTTCTTTGGCCTCCCCCCTTTTTTTCATTGGCTTATTTGTCCTCTTTTTTTATTTCCTCACATTGGACGATGCTCTAATAATGATAATCATTACACTTCTATTTATTTACAACTCAAGTATTACAACTCGATACTTAGAACAAAATATGACTCTATATGAGTGCCTCTGGCGGTGTACCGGGATGTGCAATCAATCAAGAGTGACATGTATGAAAAAATTATGAATGGTGGGTTTGCCACAAATACGATGTCAACTACATGATCATGCAAGGCAATATGACAATGACGGAGCGCGTCATAATAGACGGAACGGTGGAAAGTTGCATGGCAATATATCTCGGAATGGCTACGAAAATGCCATAATAGGTAGGTATGGTGGCTGTGTTGAGGAAGGTAAATGGTGGGTTTATGGTACCGGCGAAAGTTGCGCGGTACTAGAGAGGCTAGCAACGGTGGAAGGGTGAGAGTGCGTATAATCCATGGACTCAACATTAGTCATAAAGAACTCACATACTTATTGCAAACATCTACAAGTCATCAAAAACAATCACTACGCGCATGCTCCTAGGGGGATAGATTGGTAGGAAAAGACCATCGCTAATCCCTGACCGCCACTCATAAGGAAGACAATCAAAGAAACACCTCATGCTTCAAATTTGTTACTAGCAACGTTTACCATACGTGCATGCTACGGGACTTGCAAACCTCAACACAAGTAGTTCTCAAATTCACAATTATCTACTAGCATGACTCTAATATCTCCATCCTCATGTCTCAAAACAATCATCAAGCATCAAACTTCTCATAGTATTCAATGCACTTCATATGAAAGTTTTTATCATACCCATCTTGGATGCCCATCATATTAGGACTAGTTTTATAGCGAAAGCAAATTACCTTGCTGTTCCAAAAGACTCTCAAAATAATATAATTGAAGCATGAGATATCAATAATTTCTATAAAATAGAACCACCACCATGCTCTAAAAAGATATAAGTGAAGCACTAGAGCAAAATTATCTATCTCAAAAAATATAAGTGAAGCACATAGAGTATTCTAATAAATTCTGATTCATGTGTGTCTCTCCCAAAAGGTGTGTACAACAAGTTTGATTGTGGTAAACTAAAAATCAAAGACTCAAATCATACAAGACGCTCCAAGCAAAACACATATCATGTGGTGAATAAAAATATACCCTCAAGTAAAGTTACCGATAGACGAAGACGAAAGAGGTGATGCCTTCTGGGGCATCCCCAAGCTTAGGCTTTTGGTTGTCCTTGAATTTTACCTTAGGGTGCCTTGGGCATCCCAAAGCTTAGGCTCTTGCCACTCCTTATTCCAAAATCCATCAAATCTTTACCCACAAACTTGAAAACTTCACAACACAAAACTTCAGCAGAAAAAAATCTCATGAGCTCCATTAGTATAAGAAAATAAACCACCACTTTAAGGTACTATAATTAAATCATTCTTTATTTATATTTGTGTTAAACCTACTGTATTCCAACTTCTCTCTGGTTCATACCCCCCGATACTACTCATAGATTCATCAAAATAAGCAGACAACACACGAAAAACAGAACAGTCTGTAGCAATCTGATTTGTTCGAATACTTCTGGAACACCACAAATTCTGAAATAAATTGGTGGACGTGAGGAATTTGTCTATGAATCATCTTGAAAAAGAATCAACCTAAAAGCACTCTCCAGTAAAAAATGGCAACTAATCTCGTGAGCGCAAAAGTTTCTGTTTTTTACAGCAAGATCGCAAAGACTTCACCCAAGTCTTCCCAAAGGTTCTAGTTTGCACAAACACTAATTAAAACATTAAACCACATCTAAACAGAAGCTACATGAATTATTTATTACTAAACAGGAACAAAAAGCAAACAACAAAAATAAAATTGGGTTGCCTCCCTACAAGCGCTTTTCTTTAAAACCTTTTAGCTAGGCGTTGATAATTTTAATGATGCGCACATGAAAGATAGCAATTGAAACAAAGAGAGCATCATAAAACATGTGACAAACAAATCTAAGTCTAACATGCTTCCTATGCATAGGAATTTTATAAGCAAACAAATTATTAAGGCAAGCAAAAACTAGCATATGCAAGGAAGAAGGAAGAAACAAAAGCAATCTCAACATAACGAGAGGTAATTTAGTAAAATGAAAATTTCTACAACCATATTTTACCCTCTCATAGTAATTTCATGTGGGATCATACTCAAATTCAACAATATAGCTATCCCAAAGCATATTCTCTACATGATCTACATGTATGCAAAGTTGACACTCTTCCGAAATAGTGGGATCATCATAAAATAAAGTCATGACCTCTCCGAACCCACTTTTATCGAAAATTTCATAAGATTGAACATTATCCAAATATGTGGGATCTAAAGTTGACACTCTTCCAAACCCACTTTCAATATTATTGCAAATATTATTATCAATCTCATATTCATCATGGGGCTCAAATAAAATTTCAAGATCATAAGAAGAATCACCCCGATCGTGATCATTGCAACAAGTAGTGGACATAGCAAAACTAGCATCCCCAAGCTTAGGGTTTTGCATATTATTAGCACAATTGACATTAATAGAATTTTTAATAACGTCATTGCAATCATGCTTTTTATTCAAAGATCTATCATGAATCACTTCATAAAGTACTTCATCACAAGTTTCAGATTCACGAATTTTAAGCAAAACTTCATAAAGATAATCTAGTGCACAAAAATCACTAGCAATTGGTTCATCATAATTGGATCTCTTAAAAAGATTGGCATGTGGATGAGGATCCATAAACTTTTAGCAAGCGAAGATGCAAGCAAAAAGAAGGCACATGGTAACACAAGATCGAACAGAAGAGGGGCGAAGAAAAGGCAAAGGTTTTCGAAAATCATTTTTTTGACTGGGAACTATAGGGAAACACCCCACAGCCTTTGCAATTTTATTCCACAAATATAAAGTATTTACAAGTGGTTACCAAGAGTAACCAACAAAACAAAAAGAGGGGGAGGGGGACGGACTACTCACCTAATTACAAAAGAAATAAGAGAATGTATACATCAAGGGGGTAGGTAAGTCACCCATCTAACTAGATCACCCCTGAGCCTAGGATTTATTCTATGGGCATGCAGAGACATATCATGAATAAAAGCACCCCTTCAACGGTTGAAACTGGGCCTTTCCTTCCTGAACACCTTTCCATTTCTGATCAACCTTATATTCCAGCAAGTAGTAAAGACCACCTCAGCAAAGATAGGCTTGGCAAAATCCCTCCTAGCTTGCACAACAATTTCAGACATAGTAGAGCCCAGACCCCAATCAATCTGCAAGTAGTTCCATACACGCTGACTGAAATTACAAGTGAAGAAAAGATGATCTCTATCCTCCCGAGCCTGAGTTGGACCGAGCACACATTGAATTCCATCATCAATATGCAGTGCCTTCTCTCCACCATATCCTTAGTGTTCAATCTGTCCATAATAAGCATCCAAGCAAAAACTTTGATCTCCATCGTGCGGCAACTTTTCCAGACCCATATTAGGAATGGGTTAAAGCAGAGGTGAGAGTGCATGGCAGTGTAAAAAAGCTTTGGAGTATATGGCTTGACAGAACCATGCCAAAACCAGGCATCCTTAGAGTTGGGATTCCTCTCATGGGAAACAATGAGGGACTGCAAGGAGTTGAATTCCCGAAAAGCTTGCTCAGACAGAGGGAGATTAAACCAGGCAATGAGATCAGAACAAAGAAGGCCATGTTTAACAGAAACCATGGGGTCCTTGACATAAGCAAAAAGCCTTGGGAATCTGTTCTGCAAAGCCAGCACTGAATAACCAATTTTCCATTTATCAAACCAGAACAAAGCAGTATCTCCTTGGTTAACCTAGACCCAGGAAAACTCTCTGAATTGATTAAGAAGCTTGAGTATGTCCTTCCACCAAAAGGAGCCACAAGGTGCAGTTCCTTGGGGCACTAATTCATGGTAGTAGGAGTAACAAATAAGATTAACCCAAGGAATATCAGCTCTATTGAGAAACTTGTGCAGGTGTTTCATCAGAAGGGCAGCATTTGGTATACCCAGGTTTAAGATGCCCAACCCTCCTTTGTTCTTTGGCCTACAAATAAGCTCCCAAGCAGCAAGGGAGGGAGCAGGTTCTTGCCTGTTTTTCCTCCAAAGACATTGCCTCTGAATTCTTTGTAATTGCTTCAGAATGCTTGGGTTGATTAGCAAACTGCAGAGGAAGAAAAGAGGCAATGAGGATAGAGCAGAGTTCAAATATTGCAATCTCCCACCTTGAGGAAAATAAGATATTGCTTCTGAGGGCATGAACATATTGCATGAAGGTGTGGCTCGTGAATTGGGTGTCGTTGTCAGTGATGATTCGGGCAGGGACTCCGAAGTGGCACACCAATCCTTTCAAGAACTTGATAGCTGATGAGCAGTCACCTTTCTCATGGCTTCTACTTCCGGACACTTTGTAAACTTGTCGATTGCAATGAACAAGAATTCAAATCCCCCGGTAGCATGGGGGAAAGGGCCAAGGATATCGAGCCCCCAGACAAAAACGGCCATGACAAAGGGATTGTCTGAAGAGGTTGGGCGGCAGATGGATATTCTTGGAATGGAACTGGTAGGTTTCACATTTGGTGACTAGCTCGACCGCATCTTGGAGGGCTGTGGGCCAATAGAATCCTTGTCGGAATTCCTTCCCAACCAAAGCCCTTGATCCAATGTGGGAGCCGCACATGCCTTTGTGTATTTCTGCCAGCAGTTCCTTTCCTTCTTCCTGGCAAATGCACTTCAATTTCACACTGTTGGGCCTTCTTCTGTATATCGTGTCATCGATGAACTCATACATACTGGCTCTCCAGGCTACTCTTTTAGCTTCTTCTTGCTCTTCGGGAAGTTCTCCGGTCTGGAGGAAATGAACTATGTGCCGCGCCCAAGTTGGATCCTGGGGCTCGGCAACGAGGACTAGCGACACCTCCTCCTTCGTGGGAGCGCACCAATCGACCATGGGGACCAGTGGTCTGGTGGGAGGCAGTAGCTCAGCAGCTAAAGGGGAGTTGTTCCCGTGAAGCTCTCTGCCGAGAGCCTCGAGAGGCTCTACCGGGAGAGGCTTGCCAGAGTCCAGTTTCCTCCTCTTCCGGGCCATTATTGCCGGGGATAGAGAGGGGTGAGTTAGATGGAGAACAAAAGTTCCTGGTTCCATAGGGAGATTTTGTGCAGCGCACTTTGACAGATGATCAGCAATGCTGTTTTCCGCACGGGGTACGTGCTCTGTTTGTAATCAATCAAAGCGCTCCTCCAACTTTCTCACTTCCTCAACATATGCCTCCATCAATGGACTTTGGTAATCCTTGTTGACTTGTCTCACCACGCGTTGTGAATCTCCACAGATGATCAGCTTCTTGATTCCCAACTCCATTGCAATCCAGAGCCTGGCAAGGAGACCTTCATACTCGGCAGTGCTATTGGTCGCTTTCTCTCGGGGGAAATGCATCTGGATGATGTACTTCAGGTGCTCTCCGGTGGGAGCAACAAGAAGCACGCCAGCTCTTGCACCTTGCAGGGAGAAAGCACCATTAAAATATGCGATCCATTCTTGGGGCGCTTCCTTGCCGGGAATAACTGTCTCCAATACTTCTTCATTAGGGGTTGGCATCCATTCTGCAATAAACTTTGCTAATACTCTGCTCTGGATTGTTGATGTGCTTTCAAACTTTAAACCAAAGTTGGATAACTCCAATGCCCACTCCACTATCCTGCCAGTAGCCTCAGAGTTTCAGAGTATCCATTGCAAAAGGAAAGAGGGTGACAACCGTGATCTCATGGGCTTGGAAGTAGTGGTGCAGTTTCCTTGAGGCCATGACAAGACCAAAAATCAACTTTTGCACGCTAGAATACCTGGATCTAGCCCTCATAATAAGGAGTGACAAAAGTATCTTTGGTATTTGTACCACCTTCTTCCTTGCCACGTACTTGGGGTTGTCTCCGTTGCCGTGCTCTCCTTTTTCTTGATCTACGTCTGGCCTTGCCGGGCTATGCTCACTTTCTTCCCAGGAGGGTGTTGGAAATATGCCCTAGAGGCAATAATAAATTAGTTATTATTATATTTCCCTGTTCATGATAATCGTCTATTATCCATGCTACAATTGTATTGATAGGAAACTCAGATACATGTGTGGGTACATAGACAACACCATGTCCCTAGTAAGCCTCTAGTTGACTAGCTCGTTGATCAATAGATGGTTACAGCTTCACGACCATGGACATTGGATGTCGTTGATAACGGGATCACATCATTAGGAGAATGATGTGATGGACAAGACCCAATCCTAAGCCTAGCACAAAGATCATAGTTCGTATGCTAAAGCTTTTCTAATGTCAAGTATCATTTTCTTAGACCATGAGATTGTGCAACTACCGGATACCGTAGGAATGCTTTGGGTGTACCAAACGTCACAATGTAACCGGGTGACTATAAAGGTGCACTACATGTATCTCCGAAAGTGTCTATTGGGTTGGTACGAATCAAGATCGGATTTGTCACTCCGTGTAAACGAAGAGGTATCTCTGGGCCCACTCGGTAGGACATCATCATAATGTGCACAATGTGATCAAGGGGTTGATCACGGGATGATGTGTTACGGAACGAGTAAAGAGACTTGCCGGAAACGAGATTGAACAAGGTATCGGGATACCGACGATCGAATCTCGGGCAAGTACAATACCGCTAGACAAAGGGAATTGTATACGGGATCGATTGAGTCCTTGACATCGTGGTTCATCCGATGAGATCATCGTGGAACATGTGGGAGCCAACATGGGTATCCAGATCCGCTGTTGGTTATTGACCGAGAACGCCTCGGTCATGTCTCAAGATGGTTCCCGAACCCGTAGGGTCTACACTTAAGGTTCGATGACGCTAGGGTTATAAAGGAAGTTTGTATGTGGTTACCGAATGTTGTTCGAGTCCGGATGAGATCCGGACGTCACGAGGAGTTCCGGAATGGTCTGGAGGTAAAGATTTATATATGGGATGTCCTATTTTGGCCACCGGAAAATGTTCGGGATTTTTCTAAGATTGTACCGGAAGGTTCTAGAAGGTTCCGGAGTCGGGTCCACCTGCATGGGTGGATCCACATGAACGTGGGTAGTGGGGTCAAGGCGCACCAAGATCCCCCCCTTAGAAGGAATAAGATCATATCCCGAAGGGATAAGATCAAGATCCCTAAAAGGGGGGGATAACAATCGGTGGGGGAAGGAAATGATGGGATTCCTTTCCTCCCACCTTTGCCAACGCCCCAATGGACTTGGAGGGCAAGAAACCAGCCCCCTCCACCCCTATATATAGTGGGGAGGTGCATGGGAGCTTCACCCCAAGTTCTGGCGCAGCCCTTCCCCTCTCCCAAGTCCTCCTCCTCTCCATGCGGTGCTTGGCGAAGCCTGCAGGATTGCCACGCTCCTCCACCACCACCACGCCTGGCCGTGCTGCTGGATGGAGTCTTCCTCAACCTCTCCCTCTCTCCTTGCTGGATCAAGGCATGGGAGACGCCACTTTGGGCTGTACGTGTGTTGAGCAGCGGAGGTGCCGTCCGTTCGGCACTAGGATCTCCGGTGATTTGGATCACGACGAGTACGACTCCTTCAACCCCGTTCTCTTGAACGCTTCCGGTTAGCGATCTACAAGGGTATGTAGATGCACTCTCCTTCCCCTCGTTGCTAGTTTCTCCATAGATAGATCTTGGTGACACGTAGGAATATTTTGAATTACTGCTACGTTCCCCAACAAAGGCATCATGAGCGGGTTTATTGCGTAGATTCTTTGCACGCAGTAGAACACAAAGTAGTTGTGGGCGTTGATGTTGTTCAATATGCTTACCGTTACTAGTCCAATCTTTTTTCGACGGTATTGTGGGATGAAGCGGCCCGGACCGACCTTACACGCATTTCCACGTGAGACAGGTTCCACCGACCGACATGCACTTGGTGCATAAGGTGGCTAGCGGGTGCCGCCTCTCCCACTTTAGTCGGAACGGATTCGATGAAAAGGGTCCTTATGAAGGGTAAATAGCAATTGGCATATCACGTTGTGGTTTTGCGTGAGGTAAGAAAGCGTTCTTGCTAGAAACCTATAGCAGCCACGTAAAACATGCAAACAACAATTAGAGGACGTCTAACTTGTTTTTGCGGTGGTATGCTATGTGATGTGATATGGCCAAGAAGAATGTGATGAATGATATGTGATGTATGAGATTGATCATGTTCTTGTAATAGGATTCACAACTTGCATGTCGATGAGTATGACAACCGGCAGGAGCCATAGGAGTTGTCTTTATTTATTGTATGACCTGCGTGTCATTAAACAACGCCATGTAATTACTTTACTTTATTGCTAACCGGTAGCCATAGTAGTAGAAGTAATAGTTGGCGAGACAACTTCATGAAGACACGATGATGGAGATCATGATGATGGAGATCATGGTGTCATGCCGGATTTATGATGATCATGGAGCCCGAAGATGGAGATCAATGGAGCTATATGATATTGGCCATATCATGTCACTACTATATAATTGCATGTGATGTTTATTATGTTTATGCTTCTTGTTTACTTAGAACAACGGTAGTAAATAAGATGATCCTTACAACAATTTCAAGAAGTGTTCTCCCTAAGCGTGCACGTTGCTAAAGTTCGTAAGCTTCTAAGCACCACGTGATGATCGGGTGTGATGGATTCTTACGTTCACATACAACGGGTGTAAGACAGATTTACACCACGAAACACTTAGGGTTAACTTGACGAGCCTAGCATGTACGGACATGGCCTCGGAACACGAGACCGAAAGGTCGAGCATGAGTCGTATAGTAGATACGATCAACATGAAGATGTTCACCGATGATGACTAGTCCGTCTCACGTGATGATCGGACACGGCCTGAATGACTCGGATCATGTAATCACTTAGATGACCGGAGGGATGTCTATCGAGTGGGAGTTCATAAGATGAACTTAATTATCTTGAACATAGTCAAAAGACCTTTTGCAAATTATGTAAAGCTCGCGCTTTAGTTCCACTGTTTAGATATGTTCCTAGAGAAAATATAGTTGAAAGTTGAAAGTAGCAATTATGCGACAAGAGAAAGCTTATGTCCTTAATGCACCGCTCGGTGTCTGAACCCCAAACGTCGTTTGTGGATGTTGCGAACATCGGACATACACGTTTTGATAACTACGTGATAGTTCAGTTAAACGGTTTAGAGTTGAGGCACGAAAGACGTTTTCGAAATGTCGCGGAACATATGAGATGTTTTCGAGGGCTGAAATTAGGATTTCAGGCTCGTGCCCACGTCAAGAGGTATGAGACCTCCGACGATTTTCTTAGCCTACAAACTAAGGGAGAAAAGCTCAATCGTTGAGCTTGTGCTCAGATTGTCCGAGTACAACAATCACTTGAATCGAGTGGGAGTTGATCTTCCAGATGAGATAGTGATGTTTCTCCAAAGTCATTGCCACCAAGCTACTAGAGCTTCGTGATGAACTATAACATATCAAGGATATAGATGATGATCCTTGAGGTATTCGTGTTGTTTGACATCGCGAAAGTAAAAATCAAGAAGGAGCATCAATTGTTGATGGTTGGTGAAACCACTAGTTTCAAGAAGGGCAAGGGCAAGAAGGGACACTTCATGAAAAGGCAAATCAGTTGTTGCTCGATGAAGAAACCCAAGGTTGAACCCAAACCCGAGACTAAGTGCTTCGCAATAAGGGAACAGCCACCGGAGCAGAATTACCCTAGATACTTGGTAGATAAGAAGGTCTGGCGAGGTCGATAGAAGTATATTGGATATACATTAAGTTATTGTGTATTTTACTAGTACTCCTAGTAGCACCAGGGTATTAGATACCGGTTCGGTTGCTAAGTGTTAGTAACTTTCGAAATAAAAGGCTACGGAATAAACGGAGACTAGCTAAAGGAGAGTCGACGATATGTGTTGGAAGTGTTTCCAATTTTGATGTGATCAAACATCGCACGCTCCCTCTACCATCAAGATTAGTATTAAACCAGAATAATTATCGATTTGGTGTTTATGAGTTGAGCATAGAAATGTTTGGATTATGTCTATCTCATTAATGTTATCCATTTAAGGAGAATAATGGTTACTCTATTTATTTGAATAATACCTTCGATGGTCTTGCACCTAAATAAATGGTTTATTGAATCTCGATCGTAGTGATACACATTTTCATGCCAAAAGTATAAGATAGTAATGATAGTACCACTTACTTGTGGCACCGCCATGTAAGTCATATTGGTGTAAAAGCATGAAGAAGCTCCATGTTGATGGATCTTTGGACTCACTTTCGTTTTTGAAAAAAAAAAATGAGACATGCGAACCATGTCTGCATTGGTGTGTACGCATGAAGAAACTCCATGCGGATGGATCGTTTGGACTCACTTGATTTTGAATCACTTGAGATATGCAAAACATACCACATGGGCAAGATGACCGAAAAGCCTCGGTTTCAAGAAGATGGAACAAGATAGCAACTTGTTGGAAGTAACACATTTTGATATGTGCAATCCAATGAGTGCCGAGGCATGCAAAGTGAATATCGTTATGTTCTTACTTCACGAGATGATTCGAGTAGATGTTGAGTATATTTACTTGATGAAACACAAGTCTGAATTATTGAATGGTTCAAGTAATTTCAGAGTGAAGTTTAAGATCTTCGTGACAAGGGATAGAATGTCTATGATATGATCATAGAGATGAATATCTGAGTTACGAAGTTTTGGCACACAATTAAGACATTGTGCAAATTGTTTCACAATTAATACCGCTGGAACACCATAGTGTGATGGTGTGTCCGAACATCATAGTTGCACTCTATTGGATATGGTGCGTACCATGATATCTCTTATCGAATCACCACTATCGTTCATGGGTTAGGCATTAGAGACAACCGCACTCACTTTAATGGGGCACCACGTAATTCCGTTGAGACGACACCGTTTGGAGAAACCTAAGTTGTCGCTTTCTTAAAAGTTTGGGGTCATGACGGCTTATGTGGAAAAGTTTCAGGTTGATAAGCTCGAACCCAAAGCGGACAAAATGCATCTTCATAGGACACCCAAAACAGTTGGGTATACCTTCTAATTCAGATCCGGAAGCAATAGGGATTGTTTCTTGAATCGGGTCCTTTCTCGAGGAAAAGTTCGTCTCGAAAAGTTGAGTGGGAGGATGGTGGAGACTTGATGAGGTCATTGTACCATCACTTCAACTAGTGTGTAGAAGGGCACAGGAAGTTGTTCCCGTGGCACCTACACCAATTGAAGTAGAAGCTTATGATAGTGATCATGAAGTTTCGGATCAAGTCAGCGACGTACCTCGTGGGGTGACAAGGATGCGTACTACTTGAGTGGTACGCATAATCCTGTCTTGTAGGTCATGTTGCTAGACAACAATGAACCTACGAGCTATGGAGATGCAATGGTGGGCCCAAATTCCGACAAATGGTTAGAAGCCATGAAATCCGAGATAGGATCCATGTATCAGAACAAAGCATGGACTTTGGTGGACTTGTCCGATGATCGGCGAGCCATTGAGATAAATGGATCTTTAAGAAAAGGACGGACAAGGACGGTAATGTCACCGCTTCATGAAGCTAGACTTGTGGCGAAGAGTTTTTCACAAGTTCAAGGAGTTGACTACGATGAGATTTTCTCATCCGTAGCGATGCTTAAAGTCCGTCGGAATCATGTTAGCACAAGCTGCATTTATGAAATCTGGCACATGGATGTCAAAACGAGTTTCCTTACCAGTTTTCGTAAGGAAAGGTTGTATGTGATACAATCGTAAAAGTTTTGTCAATCCTAAGGATGCTAAAAGGTATGCTAGCTCCAATCCTTCTAAGGACTGGAGTAAGCATCTCGGAGTTGGAATATGCACTTTGATAGGATGATCAAAGATTTTTGGTTTATACAAAGTTTATGAGAAACTTGTATTTCCAAAGAAGTGAGTGGGAGCACTATAGAATTTTTGATGAGTATATGTTGTTGACATATTGTTGATCAGAAATGATGTAGAATTTCTGGAAAGCATATGGGGTTATTTGAAAAGTGTTTTTCAATAGAAAACCTAGATTAAGCTACTTGAACATTGAGCATCAAGATCTATGAGGATAGATCAAAAACGCTTAATGGTACTTTCAAATGAGCACATACCTTGACATGATCTTGAAGGTGTTCAAGATGGATCGATCAAAGAAGGAGTTCTTGCACGAGATGTAAGGTATGAAGTTAAGAGTTAAAGCTCGACCACGGCAGAAAGAGAGAAAGGACGAAGGTCGTCCCCTACGCTTCGTACATAGGCTTTATAGTATGCTATCTTGTGTACCGCTTAGGAAGTGTGCCTTGCCATGAGTCGATCAAAGGGGTACAAGAATGATCCAGAATGGATCATTGGACAATGATCAATAATTGTCCTTGGAGTAAATAAGGACATGTTTCTTGATTATGGAGGTAATAAAGAGTTCGGCGTAAGGGGTTACGTTGATGCAAGATTTAACACCTATCCGAGTGACTCTGAGTAGCAAACCGGATACATATAGTGGAGCAACCATTTGGAATAAGCTTCAAGTGGAGCGTGGAAGCAGCATTTACAATATGACATAGAAATTTGCAAAGCACACCACGGATCTGAAAGGTTCGGACCCGTTGACTAAAACCTCTCTCACAAGAAAAACATGATCAAACCTCGTAACTCATTGAGTCTTAATCACATGATGATGTGAACTAGTTTACGTATTAACTAGTAAACTCTTTGGATGTTGGTCACATGGCGATGTGACCTATCAGCGTTAATCACATGACGATGTGAACTAGATTATTGACTCTAGTGCAAGTGGGAGACTGTTGGAAATATGCCCTAGAGGCAATAATAAATTAGTTATTATTATATTTCCCTGTTCATGATAATCGCTTATTATCCATGCTATAATTGTATTGATAGGAAACTCGGATACATGTGTGGGTACATAGACAACAACATGTCCCTAGTAAGCCTCTAGTTGACTAGCTCGTTGATCAATAGATGGTTACGCTTTCCTGACCATGGACATTGGATGTCGTTGATAACGGGATCACATCATTAGGAGAATGATGTGATGGACAAGACCCAATCCTAAGCCTAGCACAAAGATCATAGTTCAGTATGCTAAAGCTTTTCTAATGTCAAGTATCATTTTCTTAGACCATGAGATTGTGCAACTCCCGGATACCGTAGGAATGCTTTGGGTGTACCAAACGTCCACAACGTAATCGGGTGACTATAAAGGTGCACTACGGTATCTCCGAAAGTGTCTATTGGGTTGGCACGAATCAAGGCTGGATTTGTCACTCCGTAAACGGAGAGGTATCTCTGGGCCCACTCGGTAGGACATCATCATAATGTGCACAATTTGATCAAGGGGTTGATCACGGGATGATGTGTTACGGAACGAGTAAAGAGACTTGCCGGAAACGAGATTGAACAAGGTATCGGGATACCGACGATCGAATCTCGGGCAAGTACAATACCGCTAGACAAAGGGAATTGTATACGGGATCGATTGAGTCCTTGACATCGTGGTTCATCCGATGAGATCATCGTGGAACATGTAGAGCCAACATGGGTATCCAGATCCGCTGTTGGTTATTGACCGGAGAACGTCTCGGTCATGTTCTGCATGGTTCCCGAACCCGTAGGGTCTACACACTTAAGGTTCGATGGCGCTAGGGTTATAAAGGAAGTTTGTATGTGGTTACCGAATGTTGTTGAGTCCCGGATGAGATCCCGGACATCACGAGGAGTTCGGAATGGTCCGGAGGTAAAGATTTATATATGGGAAGTCCTATTTTGGCCACCGAAAAATGTTCGGGATTTTTGGTATTGTACCGGAAGGTTCTAGAAGGTTCCGGAGTGGGGCCCACCTGCATGGGGACCCACATGAACGTGGGGTAGTGGGGCAAGGCCCCACACCCCTGGTCAAGGCGCACCAAGATCCCCCCTTAGAAGGAATAAGATCATATCCCAAGGGATAAGATCAAGATCCCTAAAAGGGGATAACAATCAGTGGGGAAGGAAATGATGGGATTTCTTTCCTCCCACCTTTGCCAACGCCCCAATGGACTTGGAGGGCAAGAAACCAGCCCCTCCACCCCTATATATAGTGGGAGGTGCATGGGAGCTTCACCCCAAGTTCGGGCGCAGCCCTTCCCTCTCCCAAGTCCTCCTCCTCTCCCGCGGTGCTTGGCGAAGCCTGCGCAGATTGCCACGCTCCTCCACCACCACCACGCCGTCGTCTGCTGGCTGGATGGAGTCTTCCTCAACCTCTCCCTCTCTCCTTGCTGGATCAAGGCATGGGAGACGTCACTGGGCTGTCACGTGTGTTGAGCAGCGGAGGTGCCGTCTGCTCGGCACTAGGATCTCCGGTGATTTGGATCACGACGGCAGTACGACTCCTTCAACCCCGTTCTCTTGAATGCTTCCGGTTAGCGATCTACAAGGGTATGTAGATGCACTCTCCTTCCCCTCGTTGCTAGTTTCTCCATAGATAGATCTTGGTGACACGTAGGAAAATTTTGAATTTCTGCTACGTTCCCCAACAGAGGGGACATTGACTGAGGCTACACTACTAGGGAAAAGCCTATACACAGAATCTTAGCAGCAGCGCGACTCAAAAAGGAGCGCTGCTGCTAATTAGTAGTAGCGCTTGTGCGGGAAACTCGCTGCTGATAAATTTTATCAGTAGCGCGCTCTGTGTAAACCGCGCAGCTACAAATATCGACCGGCGGTGTTCACCAAGCTCCATTTAGCAGTAGCGCCGTGTCCAGAACCGCGCTACTGCTACGGATGTAGTAGCAGCACGCTTTTACTGAGATCGCTACTGCTACATTTCAAACTGGCAAATTTTTTTGTCATCATAGCGATGGCGTCAGGGCCCAAAGCGCTGCTGCTAATTCTTTATCAGTGCGTTTTACGCTCCCGCGCTCATCGCTAACCCGCACCAACCCACCACACCTTTCCCACACCGTGCCTCCCTCCTCCCTCCTCTCTTCCCTTCCCCTACCTCCCCACATTCTCCCACTCTCACTCTTATTCTTACTCAATTCTTCTCCCCCATTACTATTTCTCTTCTATCAACATTTCTCTCTCTTCATTACTACTACCTAACTACACCACCTCCATTAATGCATCTCCTTTCTCTTTTTCCTTTCCCCTCCACTAGTTGAAGTTGTCTCCTCCCATATTAGCTAGCTAGGTAGAAGCAGGATTTAGTTAAGTGACCTATTTGCCCCCTAACTAGATCTATCTTTCTGTGAGAATTTTCTATTTGCCCCCTAGCTATTTGGCACAAGAGTGCATCTCTTTCTGTGAGAATTTTCTATATGGCGCAGACCAGCCGCCTGGTGTTAGTGTTGGTTTGCCCGTTAACAAGCACGATGGGAGGCTCAAGGAGATGGTCAGCAACGGTCGCGAGGAACTGCACGTGGCATACTCAGATCGACGCAGCGACTTTGACAGAGCAAACTTGGTAGTGCTACAACACCTAGACGAGGTAGATCCTTTCGTGGCCTTTGCACAAAGAAATTATCGCAAAGAAGTATCGTGGATCGGGTGGTATGCGTGATGAGACGCCTTGGGTTACTAGAGAGCACAACTCCACTTTCCTGCATTGGTTCAAAGAGCATATTATTGCTAATCCTCCGGGGGAGGGATCCAAGGACGGATTGCTCATATACGCCTTAGCACATGGCCCCTCGCCCAACCTCGTAACCTATCAGGCATATGATATCAACGGATACACGTTCTACACGGAGACCAAAGATATGGACAGTGATGATCAGAACTCATGGGTGACGATGGAATGCATGACCGGCAGTGACAACAGCGCAACTGAACGATTTTATGGAAGGGTCGAGGGGATCTGGGAGCTTGACTACTCTGGACTGCACAACACGACGATGTTCCGTGTCAGATGGGCTAAGAATGTCGAAGAGAAAGCGGATTTTCACTACCATGACTATACCCGACGCCAAGAGCGCTACCATGAACGCTATCGCAAAAAAACGAGCCATGGGTACACGCTAAGCACGTGACACAATGCTTCTTCATAACTGACCAGCGCAATCCCGGCCCGTGTTGTCGTGAGGAGAGGCAAAAGGAACATCATTGGAATGGATGGAGTCGCCAACGAGGAAGACTATGATCGTCACGGCAAACCCAATGAGGGAAGATGACGATGATGATGAAGTATACGTTAAAGAAGAATCAATACTACATTACCTAAGAAAAATCATACTCCATGGAAAAGGCAAAGTCACAATGAGGGGCTCAATTATTCTTCGACGAACAAGAAGGGAAAGAAGTCGACTCAAAAGCAACGTCAAAGACCGAGGAAACTTATGTTATCGGTCAAATGATGTAATATATATATGTTCCTATTTTGTATACACACTTAGCCATTATTATGCATGGGTCCAATGATGTGTAATATATATGTTCCTATTTTGCATACATATTTAACCGTCAAAATGATGCAATATATATCGCCTCCCTTCGCTCACGCCCTCGGGAAATAAAAAGTGGGATAAAATAAAGGAAAAGAAAAGGAAAACTAGCAAGAGCGAAGGTAGTAGCAGCACGTTTTGTATAAAGCGCTCTGACTCTTGAAGGTAGTAGAAGCGTGTTTTGTCCAAATGCGCCATCGCTTACGCCCACTTAACCAAAATTCTCACTCGCCTGCTTCATCCGCATCCCCCAAATCCCCACTCTCTCCCCGTTGCACCACCTGAGCCTGGCGCAAGGCCTCGCTCCGACTCGGCACCGGCGCTCGCTCCCGACTCGGCGGGCGCTTAGCCCCGACCCGGCTGGCCTCGACCCGACCCCGACCAGCGCTTCGACCCTGCCTCGCCTCGACCCAGGCGCCGGCGCTCGCCCCGACCCGTCGGCCTCGCCTCCCTCCTCTCCCCTCCCGGCCGTCGTCGGGCCTGCCTCCCTCGCCTGCACCCTCTGTAACCCCCTCTCTCTCGCTAGGGTTCTTTCGTTAATTTACTTAGGTTTTAGTTAGGGCGTTATGATAATTAGGTTATCTATTTAGTTATGAATTTAGCTACGTTTCAAAATTTGAACTGACATGTGATATGTGCAAATTTGAATCGGACATGTGATATGTGCATATGTCATGTTTGGAAAATGATCCGAGTGGCCTATGTTACTACTTAATGTTGATTCATTTCCGTTCCGTGAATTTGAGGCGCTCGATATGTCCATTTTTAGCAAAGGTCATGCCGAAATTTCCCGTGAATAAAGGCATGATTTTGTGCTACATAGTTGGCATATCGAGTCCGCACATAGATTTCTTTTATGTCATTTCTCATTTATTCATACTTTTAGGAATAAATGAGGACACTTAATCATAGGAAACATGTCGAACAACGAAGAAACTGGGCCTTGACCAAGATGCGCATTTAGATGGATTATGAGGGTGAACAAGAGTACCTCGACTATTTGACTGCTAAGCAAGGTTTGCAGGTCGGCCTCGATGATGGTATCGACGCCGACATCGACACCGACAGCAAGACACCGATGGCGGCACCGAGACGATGGGGAAGGTACGGCGGGAAGGTACCGGCGGGAAGGTACCGGCCCGATGCCGCTACCGAAAAGAGGAAGCATAAGAAGCAGAGGATACGAAAACCCTAACGAACTAGGGATTGGACGACTTGTGATCACAAAGATGGCACACTGCAAGTTTGAGCCGTTAGAGCGGAAGAACCTCGCAAGTGCTATGGGAACCAAGTAGGATGCATCCTCACGGAATGCTTGCGAGCATCAACGACGATGACTTAAGGAGTAAAGAACATTTGACGCAGTTGCTCCTAACAAAGTTGCACAAGAGATTCAAGTTCCCCAACCGGATGATAACATAGAACAACCGTGGGATGATCCAAGATGAAAAAGATTAACAATCACGCCATGGGCATGTTCAAGCAATGATTTGGCCTCCTCGAAAAGCGAGGGTGAAACGAGCTATTGAGGCTAATGAACCCCTGTCCAAGATTCTCGAGGAAAATCCGACACTTACGGAAGAGGAGTTCGAAAAGTTCAAGGACACTTGCGCTACCGAGGCAGCCAAGGCTAAGGCTGCGAAATTCAAGAGCCTTCAAAGAGAAGGAACAAGGAAGCATCGCCTCGGAAGCCATGGCTACCTCGGTAAAAGGCCCATATGGGATAAGGAGGACGCGGAACATGAAGCCGCTGGTCTCCTGCACCTTCATGAAGTTCACGAACCCCTTGGAGCATGACTTCATCAGGGCCCGCTACAAGTGGGACAAGGAGAAAAAGGTTTTTTACACGGACAAGATCACGAGGAAATTGATTAGACTACTGGAGAAGCAACACCATCTTGCAGCAGAAAGCCCTACTTCTCCGATGAGGCCCAAGTGGGACACCCCTCTCAACCGGGCCTTGAACAAACTTAAGGGACTCCCTTTGGATCAGTGGCCGCAATATGGTCGTGTGCACGGCCCTGGAGACGGCGCCACGTGGAAGGTGTTTTTACAACAAGGGCCGGAGGCCAAGAAGCTGAAAACGGTTTAGTCGAGGCGGACAACGACGCCAAGGTGAAGCTTATACGAGAAAAAAGCAGCCGAGGGCGTGAAAAAAGCAGCCGAGGACAAATATGAGTTGCTACAATGACGATCAATGCAGCCAGAATCGCCTGCAGAAATGATTTTGCTACTAACTTGGTTCCAGTTATCGTCAATCGGGCGAAGGAAAATCCAGACATAAGACGGTACATGATTTCCCGATGCCCAGTTTGCGGGAGCAACTCCATGAACAAGAACACCATCGCACCATCACTTGCTCACGCAACCGGGCCTCCTCTCGCAGCCGCTCCCGCTCATAGCAGCCCGTCCTCAGTCTCAGGCGCGCTAGGTGGGCCTTCGTCTTTGGCTGAGCTCGACGCCGTCACGGTAATTACATGTCGCACCAACATATAATATTCCATTTTTGTTGCCTTTCGGTTGTTTTACGCCACGTATATATGTGTTTGCGGCGAAAGAAACCCGTGCACCATACTCTACTTGATCAAAGGCCGTAAGGTGGACGTGGGAAAGGATGATAATGGACCCCTCTCAACGCCACGTTCCACAACCAGCCGATCCCACTGGGCACTTCAGGTTAGCTTGACCAGTGTGAAATCGGGCACGAGGATTTGCCTCCTCCAAGATAAAGCATGTGGGAGCGGACGATGAGACCCCCGCCATGGATTGGAAGTCGCAAGAATTGGGTGCTGCTATGGGCGAAGAATCTTATTAAATGCAGAGCCGCCGAGAGCACACCAAGAACTACCACACATCAACAAGCATGTGCGAAGACCACCACCCCGCCCACGCAATTACCAGCTCTGTGAGTGCCGGGTGAGAGCGGCGGACGACATGATGAAGGGTGTGCAATAGTTATGGCTGATGTAATTTCTCCTGTAGAACAGAGAATGGATGATGAGAAGGAGGTCGACCCTATGGATTACCTCAATACAAACGCGTATGACTGTGACATAGATATGATGAGTCAACCATATGACGAATCGGGCTATCAGCTTGCTAATGAGGATATGGATGATATGCCCGGCAGGGTCGTACCATGGATTGCAAAAGTCTCTCTTCATGAAATCCTCACAGACACGCTCAAGATGCCGCCTCAACACAGGCTCAACTAGCCGGGCGCGAGGGTCGTGACAAAGATTTAGCCCGGGAACAGAGGCAGGGGTTAAGGAAGGGTCTGGAAGGTGTGCCCAAGAAAAAGGAGAGGAAGAGATCGAGGAAGGTAACTGCCTCCAAACAAGCCAGAGCACATAGCAGCCAAACGATGCATTCTGAAGAGCGTGTACCCGTGAAAAGTGCGGTCATGTTCCATCTCACGGGCGAGCCGATGCTACCGCCGAAACTGGCCGGAGGAACTATCAGGGATCTCGGGAGATCGCATTTACCATGTCCTGTCACGACCGAGATAAGCCTACTAGCCTCAAAGGATCCAGGATATCCGACATACGCTGCTCGTGTGCTCGAGGGAAGTGCTACGTCGACACACGGCCCGCGTGAGGTGTTCTTCCTGCGGTTTGACCATATCTTTGAGATGTTTCTAACAAGGCGGCTTGATTTTACTATCGTCCGCCTTTTTGTGCTACATATGAGCTCCGTCATGAAGAGTGAAGAAGTCTCGCAAATCTGTGTAGCGGATCCGTACTACATGCACCAGTCTTTCTTGAGTCTCGGCGACTTTGAGCGTGAAACTGCTAGGGACTACCTCCAAAACTTCATGGTACAGAATAAGGACCAGGAAATTGTCCTCATGCCTTATCATCCAAAGTAAGTCAGTTCCGGATAACCTTTTCGTACATTTCAATCATTCCTTCTCGCTCATATGGATAATAATTTGAGGTGTCTTTTCCCCGCAGCAACGGGCACGCCATCCTTATCGTTCTTTACCTGCGAGTCTCCCACGCCGTGTATTTTGACCCTTACAGAGACTACGAGAAGAAGTACTACACCCACATAATGAATATTCTAGATGATGCTCTCCAAGGCTTCAGCATTAGAGGTGGCCACATGCAGATCAGGAAACAAAGGAACAAGAAGATGGGTTTCAAGATAAAACTAACTTCTCCTGCATCCATGTCCCAAAACTAAGCAAGAAGGATGGATTCTACATCGTCCATCTCATGATTCAGTTCAACACGGATCACCAAAAGCTTCGCGTGTAACAAGAGAAATGATGATCGTATCCACAAGTGGCTAGAATCTCATGGAGAAGCGGATTATAAACTTAGAAATGACTTCTTTCGCATCCAAAGCGACATTGCGGCGATCATCATGAAAGAAGTCCTCGATGAAGGGATGTTCCACCACGGCCCTATATATCGCGAGCTGACGTCCAAACTCGCATAGGCATGCAACGTCTAGACCTCACGCCGTTCAAGAAGCTAGGGTTCGTCCTCGATGATATGGAAGGATGGAACTTCTAGTGATTTATGATGCCGATGATGATGATATGTGTCTGTTGAACTTGTATACTTTTTGTAGCGATGAAACTTTGTGATGTCCATGGTCCATGCCGAACTTGCGTAACGCTACTTTGTTAGTTTGCGTACGATGACCTGCGTACCTCTAGTTAATTAATTTGCATACTGTATGTTGCATCTAGTTGCTAACCCTTTCTTTTTCGGTCTTGCTCTAGTATATTTTTTTGCATATATATGATTGTACATCCTCTTCATGAACATGCATCTCTAACAGGTACCTAGTTTCTTGATGGCGAGATGGAATTGCTATGTCGTGTACAAAGGGAAGGTTCCGGGGGTGTACAACGAGTGGCATGAGTGTCAGGCGCAAGTGAATGGGTTCACGGGCGCCAGCCATAAAGGCTTCAAAAGCAGACAAGAAGGAGAAGCTAGTTACTTGAGGTTCACGCTAGCGCGAGAGAGGACTCGTAACCGCCACCTCATGTATTGCATAGTTCCGCTCTCACTCATAGTGATAGCACTTCTTGCGTATACCTTTGTTTAGATGGATGACGTTGTTGTAGTTGCAAGTATTCGAGACTTGCATGTATCACTATTTTCGAGATGATGACAAGATATCACTTTGTGTTGGATGATGATTATGATGAGACTATTTGTATGTACATGCTATGATTACGTTTGTGGTCTCGCAGGCATTTGTATGTGTATCATGATGACATTTCTATGTGCTAAAGATTCTTCTATAAAGCCTGTTCAAATACAAAACAAATATGCCAAAAAACAAAAAACTACTTAAATTAGCAGTAGCGAGTGTATAAAAGTTAGCAGCGGTAGCGCGCGATAGCGAGAGGCGCCAGAAGGCAAAGCTTTGGAGCTACTAGCGCAGCGAAGCTTCAAGAAGAGCGCTGTTGCTACACGTGGTAGCAAGTGGCGCCGGTTAGCACGTGCTACTACTATCTGTTAGCTGTAGCGCCTTATTAGTAGCGCCTATCCCCGCGCTACTGATACATCTAAAACCCGCGCTGCTGCTAGCCTTTTCCCTAGTAGTGCTACTGCTTCTTCCACTTCCCACTGCACCACTAGTGTGGCACTAACCACTTGATTAGTTGCCGCCAGGTATAGCAGCAATGGCTCTTGTGGTTTGGGAGCAACGAAAATGGGGATAGAGGACATGTAGGTCTCCAAATCTTGTAGTGATGCGTCTGCCTCGAGATTCCACTTCATGGTTCCTACCTTCTTTAAGATTTTGAAGAACGACAAGGTGCGCTCGGCAGTCTTGGAGATGAATCTGCTAAGCGCGGCAACACACCAAGTCAAACACCTCACATCCTTAACTGTCTTATGTGCCTGAATCTGCTCGATAGCCTTGATCTTGTCGGGGTTGGCATGTATCCCGCGGTGGGACACAAATCAACCAAGTAGCTTGCCAGAGGGAACGCCAAACACACACTTCTCCGGGTTTAGCTTCAAGTTGATCTTGGGCATATTATCAAACGTCTCTTCTAAGTCCTGGATGAGGGTCGATCTGTCCTTGGTCTTGACCACAATATCATCCATGTAAGCTTCAATGTTTTAGTGCAATTGTGACTCAAAACCAATCTAGACTGCCCTTACAAAAGTGGATCCAGCGCTCTTCAACCCGAAAGGCATTCACACGAAGCAGTATGTGCCACACGGGGTGATGAACAAGGTCTTCTCTTCGTCTTCCTTGGACATAAAGATTTGATGATATCTAGAGTATGCATCCAGAAAGGAGAGCAAATCACATCCGGATGTGGAATCCACAATCTAGTCGATGCGCGGCAAGGGAAATGGGTCCTTCGGGCATGCCTTGTTCAGATCCATGAAATCTATGCAAAGCCTCCATTTCCCATTAGCCTTGCACACGACCACTAGGTCTGCTAACCACGTTGGATGTAGTACTCCTCTCACCAAACCAGTTGCATCAAGTTTCCTGATCTCCTCGGCAATGAACTGCTACCGCTCCAAGGCTTGCTTTCGGACCTTCTACTTGACGGGTCGAGCATGTGGGCAGACAGCAAGGTGGTGCTCAATTACCTCCCTAGTAACACCGGTGATATCAGATGGTTGCCAGGAAAACACATCGATATTTGCCCGCAGGAAGGCGATGAGCGCGCTTTCCTATTTGTCATCGAGGGTGGAGCTGATAGTCGAAGTACCATCAGTGCTAGCCAGCCCTGCTGGGACCTTTTTCACAGAGGTGTAGCAGCCTTGGATCTCTTGCTGTTGGAAACCTCCGGCAAGTCATCAATGGGCGCAATGTTCTCTGAGGAGATACATTTCCTAGATTCCTTGCTGGCATCCTTGGTACCTCTCTTCTTTTCCTTGCTTTCCTTGGTGGGAACAATGACCTCGCCGCTCTCGCCATGGCGTGTCCCAGTACATCTTGTCCACGCAAATGATTGTGTCCTTCTTGTCTGATGGAATGGAAATGACGCCCACTAGCCCTGGCATCTTCAAGATGTTCTAGGCATAGTGGGATGCCACCATGAATTTGGCCAGAGTTGGGCTTCCAAGGATTCCATTGTACGGCAGGGGGGGTCAACCACATCAAACACAACCTTCCTAGTCCAGTAATTCAACTCTCCCCCGAACGTCACCGGCAATGTGATCTTCCCCTTAGGACGACTTCTGTCGGGGTTGATCCCTTGGAACGTGCCAGTAACCTCGAGCTCTTCCTCTGCTATCTGAAGTTTGCTGATGACCTTTGGAGAAATCTGATTCAACCCGGCCTGCCGTCAACCAACATCTTTGTGACTTTGATGTTGCGGATAGTTGGTGAGACCAATAACGGCAAACACCCTACCGCAATGGTGCGGTCGGGGTGGTCCTCTTCGTCGAAGATGATGGGCGTGCGTGACCACATGAGCGGCTTCCGAGAATCTGCCGCTGGCTCCATGGCATTGACTTCACGCACCCACTGTTTAAGCTGGCAGTGAGTGGAGTGCAGAGATGCACCCCCATCAATGCACAGGGCGTCGGTGGCCTTCTGGAATTCTTGCTCGCTTGTTTCCTCTTCATCCCCTACATCACTTTCATCATTACAATCTTCCTTCTCATGACCTCTGGAGGGGTTTCCTTGATTCCGAGGACCCTTGCCGAGGCGACTTGCTTCGCTGCCTCGGCCCTTCCCGCCAGCACCATTCTGACCTTTCTCTTTATCACACTTCTCATACACAGCCTGCTTCTTGACGAGCTGTTCAACTTGATGGCACTCCTGAAGATCGTGACCCTTGGTCCGATGAATTTTGCAGTACGGCCCATCACCTTTCCCAGCCTTCTCGGCAGCCGCAGCCTCCCGGCAATCAGTGCACGTGTTAACTTTCTTGTCGGGGGCTTCGACCTTAGCCTTCTTTCTGGTACTAGGTGTGCCCGATCCCTCAACGATCATTACTGCCTTATCTTTGCGCCTCGTGTTGCGATTCTTGTTCTTCTTCTTCTGACTGGTGGCCTCGCCATCATCCTCTGAGTTGATGTCGACGCCATCCTCTTCCCTGGGGAGTTCCTCCTCTCCTCCACCCAAGCACACTTGTCCACCAAGGTGTAAAGCTCCTTCACAGTCTTGGGCAATCGAACGTTCATCTTGGAACATATCTGACGATTGCGCACGTTGGATTGGAACGCAGCTACCACAGTTGCCGGGTTGATGTCTGGAATATTTCTGTGGACTCGGCTAAACCTCTACATATACTTCAACAGAGTCTCTCCTTCCTTCTACGGGAGCAGCTACAAATCGCTGGGCTGCCCTGGTTTTTGATGGCTGCCCTAGAAGGCGCCAACAAACTCATGGCACAGGTCAGGCTAGGTCAAGATGGAATTCTCCGGTAAGTGCATCAGCCAAGACCTCACGTTTGGCTTGAGTGCCAAAGGGAACTAGGTTGCTAAAACCTTCTCATCCCTTCCCCCGGGAGCTTGAACAGCGATGGTGTAGATGCTTAAGAACTCTGCTGGGTTCAGTCTCCCATTATACTTCTCTGGTATCTCTAGCTTGAACGTGCGAGCGGACGGCCAACGGATTTGCCGCGACTCACGGGTAAAGGCAGGGCACCTAGTCTCGAAAGGCAGGTACCAACCCCCGCCGAGCGCAGGCTCTTCGACGTTGGGGCCATCGTGCCCATCGGACTGGTGGTGGTTGTCACGGTGTTGCTCGATGGTGATGCGCGTGCCTTCCCTCTGCCTGTCCTCTGGGGCTCTCCATTGGTCTTGATGTGCTCGAGGATCGGATGAAGCCATCAAGACGTCATCAAGCTCTTGGTTGCGTGATCCTCGCGCTAGCTGCCGTGGTGGGGATTGCACCGTGGGGGTGACCCTCCCACTTGGCCAGTAGCGTGGGCTGCCGTCATCGCCTGGGGAGGCTGTGGCGGGCCAGCTCACTATGATCCTCCGGCCTCGGCAAAGCCAATCAGGCTCTGAATGGTGTCTCTCCACTCATCAATCTAATCAGCTGCCGGCAGAAATCTCAGCAATAGCTGGCCTCCGAAGCGCTGCTTGGCATAGGTGATGACGATGTAGATCGTAGTGTCGCTTGGCTCCTGGCGATGCCGGCAGTGGCTGTGACGGGCTCCCGCCACCGTGACCCAGCCGCTTGGATGGCATGGTGACAAGGTGGTGGCACGTGTGGACTAGCGGTTCTATTCGGAGCATTGGCTGGGTCAGTTTGCTCCGGGGGTGGTGCATGTCCTGCGACCGCGCCCGCGGCGAGAGCGGCCAGAGGATTGCGATCCGCCCCAGAGCGAGCATCACCACCATGGATGTGCCCCTCAGCTGGGTGGAGAGGTGCAGAAGGAATAATCTCTCTACCCGTACCTCACGGAGCGTGGTCGCCGGGATCCTGTTGGTGCTGTCATTCTCCGGTGCCTCCCGCTCCTGCTCCGGCCGCGAGGGAGGTGGTAACAACGCCACCTGCATCGACCACGTCCCCCGCAGCATGTACATCCCCATGCGTCCCCGCAGTCCCCACGATGTTAGCGGTCATGGGCAACGGGGCCTTCGAGGTGGAAGGGTGAGCTGCGGCACTGAGCTTCTTCTTGGGCGCCATAGTTGATGGAGCCGTCGAGGAAAAATGGCGATAAAGACGACACACCGCTTACACTCTCGGGTTCGTGCAAGTGACACCACCTACCTGGCGCACCAAAGATGTCGTGGGCAACAACGGCCACCTATGGGGCCATGATCCCCTTTGTGGTTCGGCAATGGGATGGGCACGTTGCACAAAGAGCGGAGAAGCGTAACACAACACGGCAGAGATCACACAGGCAGTTTTACCCAGGTTCTGGATGCCGCGAGGCGTAAAACCCTACTCCTGCTTTGGTGGATTATGGTAGAGAACGCGTCGCTCTTGCCCGGCAGGGTTGCCTCGGGGCGAGAGCGGCTACACGCATATGAATATGCGAGTGTCCGAATCCTCTCTACGGTTGCCATTGGCCACCTTTTATAGGTCAAGGGGTCACCATAGTGGCAAATCAGTCCTTACGTACTGATTAGATAGCAAACAGTGCTATCATACCTAACTCTCAGGCAGACAGAGCGCATTAAATGCGTCGCTTAGTGTCACACCACAGCGTGCTCAGCAAGCTTTGCCAGGCTGTTTTGCCAGCTTCGCGCGTACTTGCTTGACACATCTCAGGACGGGTGTCATTTGGAGGTGTTTTCCATAGGAAGTGCCTTCCATGTGGCAATAAGCAGCCACTTAGTCACTTAGGGGCTTGACACCGCACTGGTCGATGACTTGCATCGCTGTGAGCTGGAGCGATGAAGCTTTTGGCGTGGCAGTCCGCTTCTTGTCAGGCCCTAAACAAGCCTCTTTGGGGTGGTCTGTGGCTTGTCTTCGGCAACCTCATCCTCGCCAGCTACTTTGCCCGGCAAGGGAGGTTTTTCGCTTAGCGATATCTTGTCTCTCTGGCTTGACCTGGTCTTCTTCATCTGCAATTTGGTTCTTCAATCAACTGATCTCTAGTGCTTGGTCTGATCTTGGGTCCTGCAATCTTGTCCTTAGGCATGTGCGCAGTTTGGGAAAAATACCATGGTTTGTTGCACCGACAAAGGCACCCATGGATATGTCTAGCCATGGATTGTGAAATAATCGTGGAAAAGAAATAAACTTTTTTTTGTTTGGGAACCGCCTATGATTTTTCTAGCATGGAAGATATTGGGAATTCTCAATCGTTTTCGTTGACAGGAAAAGCATGGCTCTCAAATTATTGTCTCTCTCAATTTAATCTATGATCTCTGGCACCTCTACAAATCTCTGCTTCCCTCTGCGAAGGGTCTATCTATTTACTTTTATGCAAATTTTATTCTTTTAGTTTTTGACTCCCCACCTTCTCTTACAAAGCACCGACTAGGAAACACTATTGTCATACTTGTGCATTTGATGTAGCTAATATTTGAGTGTGTTTCATGAATGGATCAATGATTGAGCATAATGGGCTAGGGATAGCATTCTTTAGCTTTGATATTTTTAAAGACTTGGTTGCTTATTAGTATGCTTGAGTATTGATGTCTTCATGTCAAATTATAGACTATTGCTTTGAATCATTCAAGTCCAAATGCCCATGATACAAGAAAAAAGTGTATATGGTGAATATGATAGGTACCATTCCTCATCAAAAATTCCGTTTTCAATTGCTACTTTATCACGATGAGTTTTATGAGAAAGAGTTGTTGTTATAATGCTATAAAAAGTGATTGAAATTATCATCGATCAAACTTATGCACTATGCTAGCATTCGCACTTAATAAATTATTTCTTTTACCATTTACCTACTCAAGGACGAGGAGGAATTAAGCTTGGGGATGCTAATACGTCTCCAACGTATCTATAACTTATGAAGTATTCATGCCAACGTTTACAACAATTTTATATGGTTTTGGTATGATTTGAATGGAACTAACCCGAACTAACCTTGTTTTCAGCAGAACTACCGTGGTGTTGTTTTTTATGCAGAAATAAAAGTTCTCCAAATGCAGCAAAACTTTTTAATGATTTTTTTGGAACAAAATAGGCACTAGAATCTTCATGGGAGGACCAGAAGGTGAAGGAGGTGGCCACAACCCACCAGGGTGCGCTAGGGGCCTTGGTCGTGAGCTCATGGGTAGTGGGCACCCTGTGACCCATCTTAGCATGAGACCGACGCCAAAAATCCTATAAATATATAAACCACCAGAAAAAACCTTAGAACTTCGACTCCGTCATCGCACGCCTCTGTACCTTCGAAATACCATCTGGAGCCCTTGCTCCAAAGACCTCATCAGCTCGATGAATTCACCCTCGAGGCTAGGGGATTGTTGTTTGAATAAAATACTTAAGATCTGAAATTTTTAAATGAGAGATAATCCTCACTTAGCTAATTAATTACTTAACTACTCATTTGTACTTCACTTATGTCTTTTTGGAGTAGTTTGTCGAGCACTCTCATGCTTCACTTATATTATTTTGGGAGTTGATAATAGTGATGAAAATTTGCACAAGCTATGAAGTTGGTCCTAATATGATGAACATCCAAGAGGGATATAATAAAAACTTTCATGAAAGATCATTGGATATGATAAGTTTGATTCCTTGCAATAGTTTTGTGATATGGAGATAATAATATGTGAGTCATGTTGGTGAGTAATTGTGCTTTAGTAGGAATATTGGTGTTAAGGTTTGTGATTCCCTATGCAAGCACGTAAAGTCAATAGTTATGCAACGAAATTACATCCTACTTGTGGTGCATTCACTCATCAAGGGATCTTTGCTTCGCGACACTACGATCAAAGACCCTCTACGAAACTGTGTGCGATGCATTAATCACAAACAGTGATGTAGAAAAACGCCAAAAAAGACGCAAAACGTTTGCGATGAATGATACATCAAACACGGTTCTGATTTTAGTTGCGTGTGAGATGCTGGGCATACGGTTGATCCATATGAACCGTTTGTGATGAGACAACAGTAAATGAAATTTGGCAGATCAAGGTGAGTGTGATATACGGCATACGATTCGCTCGATGAACCGCTTATGGCGATCGAGGTGAACACAAATGATTCGGGCGTAAGAAGATGTAAGTTTGATACCCCAAGCAAATGTGTCGGTAATCAAAATTGTGTGCGATCATTATAGGCAGCCCATACGGTCTTTATTTGTGAATTGCATGCTCGTCAGCGCACATAGTTCAACAAACCAACCTATGGGCGATAATTTTGAAGATCTCTGTCGAATATGTATTACTAACCGTGTGTGATGAGATTGACAGGATAAACAGAGATAACAAATTAATATGAGCGAACGAAAATAGAGATATATACAGTCTGCTTAAATTAGTCCTACTTCTTCTTGTTTTTGTTGTTGGATGGCCCCGCGACATCGTCTTGGTGAGGATGCTTCTTGCCGGTGACCGTTGGCTTTTCATCGCTGTCGTCGTCGTCATCGTCGTTGCTGCGTCATCGTCCTCCTCCTCGTTCGACCATTCCTCCGCCTCCTCATCATCATCCTCTTATTCATCCTCCAACGGCTCCTCGGCCATCTAGTTGTCGTCCGAAGACTCTGGAGGCGGTGTCCCTTCCATGATCTCGATATAATTGAGGTCTGGGCTCGACGCCGGACACATGGAAGACGAGCGGGATGATTTTGATGTTGACCTATCATCGGGGGCCGACCGCAATCGAGCTGTTGCCTCACTGCCGCCGATATGGTCAGAGAGTGTGTGCCGATGTGTAGTGTGGCCTGCCGAGGATGATGAAGATGGTGGACACTTAAGTGGGTATGCAGAGAAGAGGAAATGCCAATTGAAGCGGGGGTTGACGTATTATCTAACCGCTGATATAATCAACCGCAATTATTTTTTCCCAGTCGCTTCAAATTCCCGGGGTTGCGTAGGACTCCTATTGGCTATTTGGCTGGTTTCTTTTTTCAGGACAAAAAAAGGAACGAGTTTTGGTATTATGCACAGGTACCGGTACGATTGGAGTAGGACAGCTGGCAAGCAATACATTGAGCTTTTCTTATTGATAAAGCCAGTAATAATCAAACTACAAAGGAAAAGAAAAGAAGACAAAGGAAAATATCTGCACGAATCTTTGCGTAACATCAATGAGATAGGACCTAGATGTGCATTACTTAGAGCACATCTAGATGTGCTTTAGCAATACTGTCAAACAAAACCCCTAATCATCATTGCAAACAGCGCATAGAACATGGCTAATGCGACAACCACAACTACACATGCTAGTTCCTTCTTGTCTCTTGCTTTCATCTGTTGCCTGTGATTGATTCTTTCTTGCTTCATCATACTGATTGTACATTCCAGATCAGCCAGTTTCTTCTTCAGCTTTATGTTATCTTCTGTGAGCTTGGTGATAACTCATCGAGCCCTGCCATGCCATTCTTCATCCAGCCAGTTAACAAAGGCACAAACCTCAAATCCCTGCCAATGTTAAATAGTACTCAGGATGAGCGATGGCATTAACTCAAGTAAAATGATGAACTTAGCACTAACCTCTAAGGGGCAACCGAGAAACCACCTGCCAATGTCAAATCCCTCCGTGCATACACGTCGAGCAGGAGTGTGCCCGTGCACACAACTCAACTTTTGGTACTTCTCAGTGGCGCAAAACTCGGAATCGAACTCGTGTTGTGGGAGTCTAGGGTCATGCTCCGGATCCGGCAGCAGATTGCTTTCCTGGGGGTGGGGGTGTTCATTCAGGACGGATTCAGCAAGGAGCTACTTTGCACATGCTAAAAAAGATCAGGATAGATTGGAACCTGATAGGATGATTCGGATCCGTAGTACACCTGCCTTCTGATGACCTTAGGCAAGTGCTCGGCGGTGGCCGCCGTCTTGGCGGCGATACGAAAGCAGAGCAGCACAATAAACCATCAGCACCACTCGTCCGCATTCCCCCAATGTCAGCACCACGCAAGGGAATTTGGAGGCTATGTAGGGATTTGGGGGAAATGGGGAAACTGTTGGGATAAGCTAATGGTCGGGAACTACTTATGGCACTATATGTTGTATACGGCACACTGTTTATACATGTCGTTTGTGTTAGGTATTACAATGTCACACATGATTTCCGCACCAAACCGTGTGAGAATACAACGTAGTTCGCATTAACGGTTCTTTGTTACATAACCATATGTGATGTACTACCTTGTACATATAATTGAGTTACAGTGATACCGTGTAAATAGCGGCTCTGCAGATATCCATAAAAAACGGTCGCTCTGCATATAGAGATTGCGGCAGTGGCCTAGGCAGCGGTTACTGGAGAAAAGGTCAATCCTCGGTTGGTGGGTGGTGGCGGTGTCACAGGAGGTCAATCCTTGGTCTACGGCGGGAGATAGGAGGAGCTCAACCATCGAGGTCGGCGGCAGCATGATTTGAGCACATCCATCGCGGTCGATGGCGGGATAGTGGAGGTCAAACTTGAGGCGGCAGCCGCACTAAGCTTTGCTCCTCGACCCTGCTGTCTCAGCGTGCCGCCGCATCACGCTTCTCTATCTGTTTGGTGGAGGTCGCCGCATGGCTAATTAATTAAGGTATTCTTTTCGTGAGTGGCTTAATTAAGGTATTCAATTCCTAAGGGTAGTGATTTACTACTACCTCCGTCTAGGTGAGTAAGTCATCTTAGGTTGTGCACCGTGACCGAGGAGGGGAAAACGAGAGAACTTAATGTTTATTTGCTAATTATTAGCATTGCATGCAATGAACTAACCATTGCATGTCGTGGTTTGGTAGTCTCAAGTCATTAAAATCATGCACACCCCACATATATTGTTGGTTGATATGTCAAGAAACAAGAAACGAGGTAGAAGTTAATGCACTGCGCCTAAGTGTTTTGGGATTATTTGGTTTTCGTAAGATGACTTACACACCTAGACGGAGGGAGTAGTACTCTGCGTGTAAAATTATTGGCCATTAATTTTTTTCATTGCACGTCTGGATAACAATATGGAGCGCCCTCAGTAATTATGAAAATAAAACCTTGTGATTTATGCACGCATCTTTGGGCAACAGTTAATCTGTGTATTAATGTTGTTGTTTTGTTTTTAATTACCATTCGTGTGGTGTAGATGGAACGATCTCGATGGATGAAGAATCGGACAACCGCATATTTTATCAGTGCGTGACAGAGGTCATGAATTTGGTTGAAAGAACGAAGAGGAGAATTGGTGGTCCAGATTAAATCATGTGTCCATGTACTGATTGTGCCAATACAGAGTCACATGTAGTGTCAGATGTCCAATGGCACTTAGTCTCTCGGGGATTCATGGATGGATATACACGTTGGACCAGACACGGTGAAGAGGAGGTCATGGATGGAGATACCCAGGGTTGCAAGATGTAAAACCCCGATCAGTGTCACATGGATGTTGAATCTAACATCGGTGCAGAGGCGTCAAGCTACCAATGGAACACCAGAAAGCTGAAACGCCCACTGGAAAACCAATACGTTGACGTAGATGTAGACGATCTTGATATGCCAGATTTTTCTGCTATGATTGCAGATTTCGAGGGCCAAAAAAGGATATGATTGGGTACAAGGATCTACCAACCATTGATGCGGACTCCAAGAAAGAATTGTATCCAGGTTGTGAAAAGAAACATTCCAAATTGAGTGCGACCTTGGCGCATCTCAGATTTAAAGCAGCAAACGGTCTATCAAACAAGGGCTTCACAAATATGTTAGGTATTTTCAAAGAAATTCTTCCAGAAGATAATGTGCTCCGCAGAAGCACGAATGAAGCAAAGAAAATTGTTTGCCCATTGGAACTTGAAGTATAAAATATACAGGCTTGTGTGAATTATTGTATATTTTACCGTGGTGCGTGTAAAGATTTGTGTGCATGTCCCACATGCAAGCATGCATAATACAAGCGTAGCAGAGCAAAGGACAAGTACAAATTGGACGACGAGATCAAGACAGGAATCCGGTCCAAGGTTGTTTGGTAGTTGCCTTTAATTCCGAGGTTGAGACGTTTGTTTGCAAACCCTAGAGAGGAAAAGAGGTTGCGGTGGCATCATGATGAGCAAATTGCGGATAAATATATGAGGCACCCGAAAGATGGGGCTCAATGGGAACTAATCGACAACAAGTTTCAAGACTTTGCCAAGGATCCTAGAAGTATAAGGCTCGGGGAGTGTACTGACAGGATGACTCATTTTGGCGATATGAGCACCAATGACAAAGACATGGCGGTGCTTCTGTGCATATATAACCTAGCGCCTTGGTTGTGAATGAAGAAAAATACATTATGATGTCGATGATTATCCAAGGCCCGAAGCAACCTGGAAATGGCACCGACATTTACTTTCAGCTACTGGTAGAAGAACTGCTGACAGTGTGGATAGATGTGCCTGCTACAAAATGTTATGATGCTTACAGAAAGGAGATTTTTTATCTACATACGATGTTGCTGCACACAATTCAAGATATGCCGGCATTAGCAAACACATGGGGCAGAAAGCAAAGGGAGATATAGGGTGTGTCACATGCATGGATAGGACAGCTAGCAGATTTCTTTCAAACTCGCAAGAAAACTGCAGTATTTATGCGTCATCGTAGGTTCTTACGGAAAAATCACCCATACCGAACGATGAAAGCTGAATTTGATGGTACGGCAGAGGTAGGTGTGGGCCCAAGACCCTATTATGGGGAGGTGGTCCACAACATGGCTAAACAAATTAATGTTGTCCTTGGCTAGAAGCACCCTTTGATGGTGAAGCAAACACCCAAGGGTCAAGTGTTTAAGAAGAAATCGGTGTTCTGGAAATTACCTTACTGGGAGATTCTACGTGTAAGTTATGTGATCGATGTCATGCACGTAGAGAAGAACGTATGTGAAAGCATCCTTGGTACTCTGCTCAAGATTAAAGGTAAAAGAAAGGATGGTGACGGTTCATGGCCCGATATGCTTGCTAATCAATCAAAACACACGCGTGAACAGAAGGTGATGACAAATTCATCAAAGCTCGCCAGAGTTACAAGTTTACTACAAAAGAAGCAACACAGTTCTTCACCTATTTGTTGTCAGTTAAGACACCCTCTTCCTACTCCACAAACATCAAAAGTCTCGTGGATGTGAGCTCAGGTAAAATGAAGTTGGGACACATGAAGTCACATGATTGCCATGTAATGTTGAGACAAATCCTTCCGGTGGACATTAGGAATCAGATGAACAAAGATATAAGAAGCACACTCATTGAGCTTTGTGATTTCTTCAACCAACTATGGCAGAAAGTTGTAGACCATGAAGAGTTGGATCATATGCAAGATGATATTGCAAGAATATTGTCCACCCTAGAGATGTTTTTCCCACCGTCATTCTTTGATGTCATGGTCCATCTCACTGTGCACCTCGTTGACGAGATAAAGTATTGTGGTCCTATGTTTCTTCGAAACATGTATCCCTTCGAGCGGTTCATGGTAATACTGAAGCGCTTTTGTCGGAACCGAAAACATCCAGAGGCAAGCATCCTACAAGGTTATACCGCGGAGGAGGTGGTTGAGTTTTGCACCGAATACATGAAACAAAGACCTATAGGCTGCCCCCTCTCTCGCCACGAGGGAAGGCTGAAAGGTAAGCCGGTCCTTGCTAGCACGCAAATGGCTGCACCCGAAGAATTGTGCGCACAAATCCCATTTGATCAGAATTGATTAACAGCCAGTTCTCAGTGCTTATGCCGAAGAACACTTGGCGGAGATACGCCAAAGCTTCTTACCAATGGTGCCTTCATCAGATGTGGAGATGAAGGAGCACACTAAGAACTACG
This sequence comes from Aegilops bicornis, assembly GCA_021605145.1. Taxonomy (NCBI): domain Eukaryota; kingdom Viridiplantae; phylum Streptophyta; class Magnoliopsida; order Poales; family Poaceae; genus Aegilops; species Aegilops bicornis. The sequence goes on along the minus strand of CM038674.1, from coordinate 350,768,611 downwards.
CTGAATGGCTAAAGAATCGTTTGGCACAAGGATCCATCGATGACATTGCTACGTGGTTGGCACAAAAGCCATCACCTACGGTGTTGATGTACCAAGCATATGACATAAATGGATACACGTTCTACACTGACGAACGTGATCAGAAGACCTCATATCCGAACAGCTCTGTTCGAATAGAATGCATGACTGTAGATGAAGTTGATAAAAGGGTATACTATGGAACCATCAAAGAGATTTGGGAGCTTGACTATGTGAAGTTAAGGTGGCATTATTCAAAAAGCGCATGGATCCCTCTTGGTCATGTAAAGGTTGATGATTACAGGAAGACCTGTGTTAACAGGACAACGATGGCATAGCACACGGACCCGTTCATTCTTGCCAGCGATGCTTCCAGATTTTGTTTGCAGAAGACCCCTTGCGCAAGAACTGCCATGTAGTAATGCATGGGAAGAGGAGGGTACTGGGTGCGAGGATGTTGCCGATGAGGACAAGTACGATGACTTTGCTGAGTTGCCAGCCAAGAGATCACGCACCTGTCTAATAGAGCAGCGTAAAATCATCAGAAAGCCCAAGTTCATTTGGGGTCAACGTAATGATCCCAGTTCCCCCATGTACATGGGAATTAAGCCGTAAGACTAGTATTTATGCCTATCCTGCAACTTAGTTCGTTCAATTTAGAATTGTCACAGGTACTGAATTTGTGAGTTATGCCCGGTTTTCTATTGATGGAACCGTTAATATGTTGACCATGATATGCTATCAGCTCAGGCAATGAATATGAACTGTTTTTTGTTGTTGTTATTATTATATCATAGAGGTAGCACACTCAATTGATCTCACTACAGTATGGGTGAACAAAAATATGCAATCTGGTTTGCGAATAGCACACGAATCGTTGATGAAAGCCGTGTGCCGACCAACCCCCCCGCCGATCTCGAGTCGTGCTTTCTAATTGGCCGTAACCCAAACCCCACGGATCGTGACGCTTGCACCGCTGGATGCTCCCGCATCAAACGGCGATCCTCATCCTTTCGACAAAGACATGCGGTTCAGCTTGTAACTTTAGTTTTATGCACAAAATGCACGTTAAACTCAAAAAATGTCTTAAATATAGCTAACGATACCTATATGCGCCAGAAAATCAAACCTGTGGTATAATGGTGATTGCGTACCATGGAAATTTTTATGAGGCCAAATGATGAAGTCACCGGCCACTGGATTTTGAATTGACACGTCTCCTTTTGGAAACCATGATCCTTCATGTGAGATGCTCTGGTTTGGAAGGAGCGGTCATCAAAACTTGTGCCAAACTTTACCAATTTTTTCCACGGGGTCGTGAGAGCACGCCACAGGCACACATCAATTTTTATGATGTCCGGACACCATCTAAATTTCATGTGATTAAAATACCGACTAGGCCTACGCTAGTGGCCGCACCTCGCGGCCGAAATGTTTGAAACTTCTTCCCGCTTCTCGAACAAACAGATGAAAACTCGCAAAGCGACGCACAAATGATTTGTACACCTTCTTTGCTAGGCTGATCGTAAGGGCGATCATAGCTAGTATCATGCATGCCAACTAGGCAATTTTGATGAGCTATCATAGAATTAAATGAAGAAAGAGAGGGTTAAGTATCATATCATGATACCTTATCATAATAAATTAATGCTACTATGAGTCATGCATGACAGTAAAAAAATACTACATGATAGTAACTTATGATACTATGTGCACATTACGGAGGTAGTATCATATACTAGTATCATATGCATGATATGATACTAGTATATGATACTACCTCCGTAATGTGCGCATAGTATCATAAGTTAGTATCTTAGGTTGCCTTATTAATTGCCATGCATGACACAAAGTAGTACAACATTTAATATGATACGGTATCATGATATGATACCACACCCTCTCTTTCCTCATTTAACTGTGTGCCACATCATCCAAAAAGTCTAGTTGGCATGCATGATACCGCTTATGATACTCCCATTATGACCAACCTTAGGGTGGCCATAGTGGGGGTATCATAGCTTGTGATCATGCACTTTCGAATAACAAATATGACGATGTGGCAAAGAAGTAACATAGGTAGATACCGTAGCATAATAAATATGCTATACTACTTTGTGTCATGCATGGCCATAACACGGTCATCTATGATACTACTCTATGATACTATGCACTATGGAGGTAATGCACGTAGTATCATACACTAGTATCATATGCATGATACAATAGTATATGATACTCCCCACTATAAGGTTGGCCATAGTGGTGGTATCATAGTCGATATCATGCACTCGGAAATAGCAAGTATGCTGATGTGTCAAAGAACTAAAGAAGATAGAGAGGGTTAGAGTTACACATAGGTAGATACCGTATCATGTTAAACGCGATGTTAATTTGTGTCATGCATGGCAATAAATATGATCATCTATGATACTACTCTTTTATACTATGCACTATAATTAAAGGTAGTATCATACACTAGTATCATATATGTATGCATGATACAAGTATATGACACTCTCCACTATGAGTAGCCTAAGTATAGCCTAACTAAAACACCCACATGTAATTGTAGTAGGATTTTTGACTTTATATGAACGAAAATGCAAGGTAAGTGCAAAGAATGACTTAAACATAGCGTATTTGAGACCTGAAATGGGCCAGAAAATCAAACCAAGGGTATATCTGTGATTGTTTACCATGATTATTTTCGAGAAGGAACGATTTAGTAACTGATGATTTGGAGTCCGAAGTGCTGCGTATCCTTTTGGAAACTATGATCCTTCTTGTGAGATGCTCCGGTATGGAAGGAGCAATCATCAAAACTTGTGCCAAACTTTGCCAAAAAAATTCCCCGGTGTCATGAGAGCACGCCACAGTGACACAATGATTTTTGTTATTTTCCGAACTCTATATGCATTTCCTGAAATTAAAATTCCAACAAGGCCTATGCCTCTAGCCGCACCCTGCGGGCGAACTGTTTGAAGTTTTTTCCCGTTTCTTGGACAATGGATGAAAACTCGCAAAGCGACACACAAATGATCTTGCTAATACACACGTGTAGAAGTTATATATATATATATATATATATATATATATATATATATATATATATATATATATATATATATATACATTTTACCAGCGGTAGGCACAGCTAGCAATCTCAAACATTGAATATGTAAAAAAAAAGAGATCTCAATGTTTGAGATTGCTAGCTGTGCCTACCTACCGTAAAATGTACTGAAAAATCAAACAATACGGTACAATCATGATTTCTTACCGTGGAAAAAAAAATTGGAGGAGAAACGATGAACTCATGTTTTCATTCAAATAAAATATGTTGTTAGTTAATGTACATGTTTTCAATAGCACACGCTTCACTCACGAAAGCCGTGTGTCCACTAAACTGCGGTCGATGCCCCCTACCACCCAAGGCGATCTCAGTAACCCCACGGATTGTATGCCTGCAAGGCCGTTGGATTCTCCTTGATCGAACGGCGATCCTCATCACTTTCGACAACACATGCAGTTCCGGTTGTGATTTTATTTGTATCCACAAATTGCACATTAAATTAAAAAAATGTCTTAAATATAGCAAACGATACCTGAAATGCGTTAGAAAATCAAACCCGTGGTATAATGGTGATTGCCTATCATGGAAATTTTTATGAGGCCAAACGATGAAGTCATCGACCACTGGAGTTTGAATTGACATGTCTCCTTTTGGAAACCATGGTCCTTCATGTGAGATGCTCCGGTTTGGAAGGAGTGATCATCAAAACTTGTGCCAAACTTTACCAAAAAATTTCCCCGGGGTCGTGAGAGCACGCCATGGGCACACACTAATTTTGATGATGTCTGGACTCCATCTGAATTTCCAGTAATTAAAATAACAACTAGGCATACGCCGGTGGCCGCACCTCACGGCCGAAATGTTTGAAACTTCTCCCCATTTCTCAGACAATAGATGAACACTCGCAAAGCGACACACAAATGATTTGTACAGCTTCTTTGCTAACTAACACCCAGATGTAGTTGTAGAACGGTTTTGAATTTAATTATATGCACTAAATGAAAGGTAAGTGCAAAAGAATGACTTAAATATAGCAACGAGACCTGAAATGGGCCAGAAAATCAAACCTAGGGTATATACACGATTGTTTACCGTGAAAAAAAATCGAGGCAGAACGATGTAGTCACAGACGATTGGAGTCCGAAGTGCCACGTCTCCTTTCGAAAACTATGATCCTTCTTGTGAGATGCTCTGATTTGGAAGGTGTGAGCATCAAAACATGAGCCATCTTTACCAAAAAAATTCCATGTGATCCTGAGAGCACGCCATGGTGACACACCGATTTTTGTTATTTCCGGACTCTATATGCATTTCCTGTAATTAGAATACCAACAAGGCATGCGCCTCTGGCCGCACCCTGTGGCCGAACTATTTGAATTTTTTCACGTTTCTCGAACAATGATTGAAAACTCCCAAAGCGACACACAAATGATCTTGCTAGCTAGCACCCACGTGTAGTTGCGACTATAGCAAACGATACCTCAAATGCACGAGAAAATCGAACCATAGGGTACAATGGTGATTTCTTACCGTGGAAAACAATTTGGAGGAAAAACAATGAAATCTTGTTTTCATTCAAACTAAAATATGTCGTTAGTTCATGTAAATGTTTTCAAATACCACATGGTTCACTCATGAAAGCCGTGTGCCTACCGAACCGTGGTCGATGCCCCTCCCCCTTGCTGCGCACGTGATCTGAGTCATGCGTTCTAATTGGCCAAAACCCAAACCCCACGGATCATACGTCTGCACCGTTGGATGCTCCCAGGTCGAACGGAAATCCTCATCCCTTTCAATAGGAAATGCAGTCCGGCTAGGATTTAATTTATATGCCAATTTGCACGGTAAATGCCAAAAAATGTCTTAAATACAACACAGGAGACCTGAAATGCGCTAGCAAATCAAACCCATGGTATAATGGTGATTGCTTAACGTGGGAAAATTTTAGAGGCGAAATGATGAACTCATGTCTTCATTTCAAAATTAGTACGTCTTCATTTCAAATGAAATTATTCTCTTTCTGCACATGAGCGCTTAGAGGCAACTGTTTGCATAGGCCTTTCTACACGACGACCGGGGATATTTTTCACCCTTTTCACCTAGGTCGCCAACACCCCCCACCGCGCCCCTGCTTTCACTCAACTAGTGCACCCAATCTCCATCGCCAGCTCCCCCCTCCCCCAGATCCATAACCCTCTCCGGTGCCGGCGTGCTAACCCCGGCCGTGTGCCCGCTCTTCGGCATCAAGCCTGCCTCCACTGCCATTCCCAACACGCGCCTGCCCGCGCCTTGCCATCTTCATTTGCTCGCCAGCCACCCTTGAGCATTTGGATCCTGTAACCCTCGGCTCTCCTGTGGTCCGGCCGGGTTTGCATTAAGAAGCCTATTAGTTACTGCTCTCCATCGTGGTGAAGCATATTTCCTCACAATCCCTCTTACTATTTTGTTTCGTATGTTCCCAAATTGGCTATAAAATAACGGAGAGCGTATATATGTTCATTATACCTTCCTAACTAGTACATATAAGTTGTATTTGTTCCGATAAGTTACTGCCGATTTACAGATCACGGGCGCCCGAGTCACACAAACTTAACAAATAAGCCGTACATTTTCTAAATTATTGCATGACATGTTTAGACAGCTTGGTACCAAGTTGTTAGTTTTATGATTATCCCCCTTTCCTGAGTTTCACATGTGTTCTCTGTAGATGCCGATTAGCAGCGACAACACTCATGCTTTAGGTGACGTATGTTCATCTGATTCCAACAACCCTAGGTCTTCAGCAGATGGCGAGGGATCAAGTAATCTTGAACGGGATAGAGTTGCAGCTATTACCCTCCCGGTCAGGACACAGAAGAACGCTCCAAGGAAGCTCACACACCAGCCTAAAGGTGTATACGAAGTAACTGAGATCGATTTGAAGTCTTTGGCTCCAACTAAACCAGATAAAGCACGCACAAGGTTCAGGAGTGTGTGTGTGAATTTCTTGGCATGGCAAGGCTCAACATTAATCTGCTGGGGTTTCGGAAGGCTGACACAAAAACACGACGAAGGATAGTCCAGGAGATCATGGATCACTTCAACAGTCCAGAGCAGTGGAGAATGCAGGTGGAACACGCTGCACTGAAGAAGGCTAGGGATGCTTGGAGAAACTGGAAGCACGTGTTGTACAAGAAGTACTTGAGTGAAGGCAAGGACCCAATCCCCGCATACCCCCAAATTACAAAGGCAGACTGGGAAGAATTCAAAAGGGTCAGGGCAACTAAAGAGTTTGCTGAGAAGAGTGCCAAGCAATCGGAACTTCAGAAGAAGAACACACACCCCCACCATATGGGTGTGGCAGGATACTACGGCATGCAACCGATATAGGACCAGAGGACAAAGAAGCAATAGGGGCGGGTGGGAACCGTCCTTTAGTGAAATAAGGGGCAAACACGCCAGAGACTACTTGCGGGCACGTGTAAGGAGGAGTGAGAAGGGAACTTATTACTTTGAAAACTCACGTGACGAAGAAGTGTATCAAGTGAGGCTAAAGGCTTCCAAGATCCCTGGAAGGTTCTACAGGAACTCAGAGCCATGTGACATTCTGTTCGATGCTCTGGAAACAAGAGAGCCCCCTGGTCGTGCAAGGGGTATAGGTATTAATGTCCCGCACAAGAGGGTTTTCACACCCAACAAAGAAGCGAGGCTTGGCATGAAAAAAGCGAGGAGTGAAATGAAGCAGAATGAATTGTATGAATGGTTGAGGAAGGACATGTATCTGGCTGTTCGAAAGGATATTGAGGAGCCAATGATGATGCAGAAGACTCTACCACTGACAGATAGCCAGTAGATGGGAAGGGAGGTGGGCATGGAGGATGCTGCTTATTGCGCGACAACACTATACAAGAGTAGTTGTGCATCAGTAGACCCCAGTGACATTGAGACTGCAGCTGCTCATGATGATGCTATATCCGATCTATCTGGAATGAAAGACGGACTGAAGGGCGTGCTTACACATTATGAAGGTACATTAAAATGTGCAACGGCCTAGGTTTGCCCACCCTTCTTGGAAGAGGGCATCTTGTTTGATAATGTGCCATTGAAGCCGGGATGTGTGAAGTGCTACGTGACTGAAGTAAAGCCTGGATTCAATGAATTTGCCCTGAAGAATGTCCTAGGAGACTTTGATGAGCAAAGGAGCTTGGGAGAAACACTGTTACATCACATCCAGTTGCCATGAAAGGAAATAGAGTTCATAGATGAGATCCCTGAAGCCCCGCCATGAGCAACCATTGTCGCCCCTCAACCGGTGACACTCCCCTTTCCACAGAAACTCTTGCATGCTTTCCCCAAAGAACCTAATACTCATAATCCGATGGCTGATGCATCAACCTGTGATCAGCCGGCCCAACTTTGTGCCGTACAAGCCATGTTATCCTTCGCCCCAGAGAAGCCAGTGACAAGGCCTACAACTTCTGAAGGCGCACCACCGGTTCAGATGTCGGCACCAAGCTGGGAGACCCAGCCGCAGAGACATACTCGAGAAACCAATCTGGTGGAATGGACTATTAAGCAGTCTGATGCTTCGGAACCGCCTGCTAAGTAGTCTATAGGTCTAGAACCGAGTGCTCATCAGTCCGTTGGTCCGTAGTCACGTGATCAGCATACCAATGCGTCAACACTTCCTGCTCAGCAAACCAACGCATTGGCACGGCCTCCTCAGCACACTGACAAGTTGGCACCACCTATGCAGAAACCCGACATAGTTTCAATGCATGGTCAGCACTCCGATGCCTCTGCTCCTACAGCCCAGCTGAAAGTGCTAGTTATCAACTAGAGCGGGGAGAATAGGCGATTTTTATGAAAGTCTTCAAAACACGAGGTCTTTCAAGACAAACAGTAGAAATGAACCTATTGATATGCAGTGGAAGGTAGACTACACTAGACAAGCCATAGTCAGGTAAGCAATGAAGTGAAAGCACCGAAGACTATCGCTTGCCTAAGTAGTATGGATCAGATGGAAGGCGTATGAAGCCAACCAAGTAAATAGTCTTCACCGATTGAAGTCAATCGAATCGGAACAAGCAAGCAATGACTTCACGAAGACAAACTGTAAAGTAAAGGGAAGTGAAGGATAGAACCAGCTTGCTTGGTGAAGACAAGGATTTGGTAGACCAGTTCGATTCTTTGAGAACTGTGACGTCTGTTAGGGAGGCTGAGATGTAACTCAGAAGACCGCGTCTTCACCTTATTCCCCTTGAGCTGAGGACACCCAGTCCTCGCCCAATCACTCTGGTAAGTCTTCAAGGTAGTCTTCCAAACCTTCACAGACTTCATTCATTGACGATCCACAATGGCTCTTGGATGCTCAGAACGCGACGCCTAACCGGCTGGAGGATTCACAGTCCTCAAGTGTAACAAGTCTTCAGGTCACGCGGACTGAAAGACTTCAGTGATGCCTAACACTCTTTGGCTCTGGATGTTTTGGGCTTTGTCCTCGCAAGGATCTCTCTCTTTCAAATGCTTCGGAGGTGGGTTGCTCTCAAACGACAAAAGTCGTGCACTAACTCTAAGCAGCCACCAGTTTATGGTGTAGGGAGTGGGCTATTTATAGCCAGGAGGCAACCCGACTTGAATTGTCCGAAATGACCCTGGGTCACTAACGAACCGACACGTGTCCAATGGCCGGATTTCAAACACTACGATAAATTTTGACTTGGGCTACAAGTAAAGCTGACTCATCCAGCTCTGGATAAGATTTGCTCTCATTGTCTTCGTCAAGACATAGGATTTTGGTTGAGCATCACATCACCACTCGACTTTGTTCACTTGGACCCCACTTAACAGTACGGTCATTCCTATGACTCAACAAAGAAGAAAAGGAAACTACGAAACAACTATGTCTTCGCACTCCATAGTCTTCACATGAATGTCTTCTCATGTCATAATCTTCACCGTGAATGTCTTCACGAACCACCATTGTCTTCAATGTCTTCACACATATTTAGGGGTCATCTCTAGTAGGTATACCGAATTAATAAGGGACTACTACCTGTGTTATCCTTCAATTCTCACAAACACATTAGTCCCTCAACCAAGTTTGTCGTCAATACTCCAAAACCAACTAGGGGTGGCACTAGATGCACTTACAATCAAGCGCATCACCCATGGAGCATAATATTTCAAAGTGTAAAGACAATTTGGTTACGCTACCGAGGGTTGATAGTCAATGGTTGAATGAAGCTTAATCAAGCGCATCACCCATGGAGCATAATATTTCAGTCCAAACAGATCAATCCCAGAAGTAGCAAGCTGTCGGATAAAGAAATCCTGAGTGTTGAATCTAATGCCATTGATGATATAGAATACCAAAGTCTTCATGGCGCCTTCAAGTTTAGCTTCAGAAGAATTTCCTTTGATGGGCCAAAGAGTACACCTCAGAATGTGATACACTGTGCGCGGCAAGTACTCGAGGTCCTTGACAAAGAACTCCTTTGGGTATTCGGTGTCTTGTGGCAATGGCTTCATCATGCTAAGTATTTGGCTCATATTTGGCTCGGGCTTTTGAAAAATGCTCTCCAGCTCATTCTGATGAAGCTGACAACCAGGTTCGTGTAACACACCAGGAGTGGGCAGGGAAGTAAGTTCGATGATATCTTGAGCTTTGGCTTCGTGATGTACATCACCTGCCATCCACTCAAGGATCCAAGTCTTCAGATCCCCATTGTAGCCTCGAATATGGAGAGTAGCATAGAACTGCAGCAGAAGCTCTTCGTTCCAATGTTCCTTGTCAGTCACAAAGGGCAGAAGACCAACATCCCCAAAGCAGTCAAGGGCCTCTTCAAAACATGGCAGCCACCCATAGCATCACAATCCAGACACTTCGCTGCTGATGGCTCAATAATCTGTCAGAGGTGATCTTGGGCTTCTTGTATAGGTTCTTGGCGCTGTCGAAGAAAGTATTGTGCTCTGTGAAGCTGAGCACGCTGAATGAACCCTGTGTTGTGACAACACTTGGAAGCCTTGGCAGACGCGGCTTTGGCTTCTGAACTTAAGGCCTCTGCTCCACATGATAATCGTACTGTGGCTCGGGAGCAGTGGGTGGAACCATAATTGGCCATCTGACAGTCACCAATACACCACGATTGAACACACGGTCCATAGTATGTGGCCTTGGAGGAGGAACGGCGCCATCAAAGGTGATTGGCGTCACGGTGGTGTCAGCATTCACATTGGCTTCGGGCTCCACATTATATTCAGCCATGACGGAGTCATTGGCTTCAGTGGCGTTGTTGGTGGCAGCTGAGGGAGTCCTGGACTAAGGGGTCCTCGGGCGTCCGGCCTGTTAGCCATGGGCCGGACTGATGGGCTGCGAGAATACGAAGACCGAAGACTGCACCCGTGTCCGGATGGGACTCTCCATGGTGTGGAAGGCAATCTTGGCGGCTGAGTATGTAGATTCCTTTATTTGTAACCGACCATGTGTAACCCTAGATCCTCCCGGTGTCTATATAAACCGGAGGACTTAGTCCGGCGGGGGAGACTCATTACCATAGTCATACATGCTAGACTTCTAGGGTTTAGCCATCATGATCTCGTGGTAGATCAACTCTTGTAATACTCATATTCATCAAGATCAATCAAGCAGGAAGTAGGGTATTACCTCCATAGAGAGGGCCTGAACCTGGGTAAACATCGTCTTCCCTGTCTCCTGTCACCATCGACCTTAGACGCACAGTTCGGGACACCCTACCCGAGATCTATCGGTTTTGACACCAACATTGGTGCTTTCATTGAGAGTTCCACTATGCCGTCCTCAAAAGGTTCGATGGCCCCATCGATAGTCAACAACAATGTTGTCCAAGAGGAAACCTTCCTCCCCGGACAGATCTTCATGCTCGGTGGCTTCGTACTGCGGGCCAACTCGCTTGGCCACCTGGAGCAGATCGAAAGCTACGCCCCTGGCCATCAGGTCAGATTCAGGAGCTTGAATTACGTCGCGGACATCCATGGAGATTTGATCTTCGCCGGATTCGACACCGCGGCGACCGCTCCCTGTCACCCCGATGAACATGCCCTAAATCTGTCATCGGGCCGCATCCATGATGAGGACATCAATACCATTGTTACACCCACAGCCCCTACTGTTACATATAATGGACCAATTACTAGAGCTCGCGCACGCCAATTAAATTACCAGGTACTTTCGTTTCTTGGTAATGATTCTAATGTTCATGAGAATATGATGCTGCCTAAATTGGATACATTTGTTTTGCTTACAAATGAAGGGCCTAGCTTGGAGAAGGATGAACATTGGAGCAAGAACAAGCATGGAGTTGATGGCATGCTAAGGGGAACAAGAACGGAGTTACAAGTGATGATTTCAGACTTTGAAGCCACCATAAGGAGTGAATGAAGCCTTGGACGAAATATACAAGATGCCACTTCATAAATTTCGTCCAGAGGCTATTCTAGGTGTCAAGGTCACCTTATTATTGGGCCAGGCCCATGTAATTTCGAAATACATAAGTATAGGCTGTTTTTAGAGTCCGTATGTGTGGGGAAACAAGAGATAGGGTTGGTTTTGGACCCCTTCCCCAAGGGCCACGAAATTCCCCCCTCTTCCTCCATATATACAGCCCTTAGGGCACCGTTTAGACTTCGGGTTTTGTTTAGATTAAAAGTTCGCCATAGCTGCAACTTCGCGTGCATTTCGCTTGTGTTCAACGACTGCATAAAGGCGTCACGTAACCCCACCTTGATCAATAAAGCTTTCATCTTATATTTGCAATATCCAGATTGCAATCTCAGTTTCTTGCTTGTTCTTCGTTTGCTCGCGAAATGCAGACCCTCGTGGTCAGGTTGATCATGCTCCAGCGTGGTCAATAATCTCTCGGAGTTGGTTTAGCGATTGCTAAGGCGCGACTTCCTCGCACGTTCGTAGTCGGATCGTCAAAGTCGATTTCCACCAAAGCGATATCCATCATCTCATCGAAAGATGGGACACCTTTGCCTCTATCAATCCAGGAGATTGCTCCTATAGCTGCTCTGGCCGTAGATCCAGAACATATTCCACCGTCCAAGGATGGGAGGCTCAACCCCACCGCGGAGGCCCCAGACTCCATGGCGTTGCAGCCGAACATAGACCTGAAGTCACACGACGTCTCTGTTACCGGAACTCCGGACTCGTCTCTGGTCATAAATTCCGAGTCATGTGCATCAGCGGACGCCGAACAGGATCGTTTATCGATCTTTGAGTTTAGCACAGCAGACATCTTCCAGCATTCGCCGTTGGGCGATTTACTAAACTCGTTAAGAAACTTGTCCTTGGCGGCGGACTCACAGCCGAATTACGTTCGCTTCGAACTGGAGGCTGATGAGAAAGGAGAATTTCGCTTCCCACCCACCACCCACTTCATAGCCACTGTCGAGGACTTAACCGACGCGCTTGACTATGACTCCGAAGACATCGACGGTATGGACGACGATGCCGGAGACAAGGAGGCCCAAAACCCGCCATTCACTGGACGATGGACGGCCACTTCTTCATATGACGTCTACATGGTAGATACGCCGAAAAATAATAGCGGTGATGACAAGGAAAACCCAGCAAAGGAGAGCCCTCCTAAAACACAGCCAAAGCGCCGGCGTCAGCAGCGCCGCTCTAAATCCTGCCGCAGCAAGGACAACAACACTGGCACAGGAGACGACAACACTCCCGATGGTGCCGAAGACACAGAAGAACCCAATGAACAAACTGCCGAACAAGACAATCGGGAATCAGGGCATGCCAGCCCTGACGAACAGGCCATAGAAGAAGACTCGGAGGACGGTAGTTACTGTCTGCCCTCTGAGGAGGAGGTGAGCCTCAGCGACAAAGACTTCATCGTGCTGGAGCAGGAGCGCTTTAAGCTTCAGCTAATAGCCACTGTGAGGAGCCTGAAAAAGAAGCAGAAGTAGCTTCAAGCTGATCAAGACCTGCTCAATAACAGATGGACCGATGTCCTGGCAGCCGAGGAATACAACCTTAAACGCCCAGCCAAAAGTTACCCAAAGTGCCGATTACTACCTCAGTTTGACGATGAGGCGCCAGATCCCGCACCAGCATCACGCAACGCGGCTGATCGGCCGCCGCGCGGTCGGGACAAAACTACAACCCGAGCCGAAAACCAGACCGCCCCACCTCGCCGTAAAGGCAGGGATAAGACAGCTGGGGACTATACATACGACCTTCGTCAAGACCTGGACAGTACAACAGGACATACAAGAGATCGATCTACGGATCGCGAGGATGTACATTGACACACGACGACGGCTACCTATGTGGACGTAATAAACCCAATCACGCCCGGGCCGAATGCCGCAGACGGACTCCATCAGAGCTACGTCGCGATGTGGCCACACACCCTCTTTGCTTCACTGATGAAGTAATGGATCATGAATTCCCAGAAGGGTTCAAACCCGTAAACATCGAATCATACGATGGAACAACCGATCCTGTAGTATGGATCGAGGACTTTATCCTCCACATCCACATGGCCCGCGGGGATGATCTTCACGCCATCAAATACCTCCCACTAAAACTAAAAGGGCCAGCTCGGCACTAGTTAAACAGCCTGCCTGAAAATTCCATCGGCAGCTGGGAGGACTTGGAAAAAGCCTTTCTCGACAACTTCCAAGGTACATATGTCCGGCCGCCAGACGTCGATGACTTAAGTCACACAGTTCAACAGCCCGGGGAGTCAGCCAGGAAGTTCTGGACCAGGTTCCTAACTAAAAAGAACCAGATCATCGACTGTCCGGATGCCGAAGCCTTAGCGGCCTTTAAACATAGCATCCGCGGCGAATGGCTCGCCCGCCACCTCGGCCAAGAAAAGCCAAAATCAATGGCAGCCCTCACGGCACTCATGACCCGCTTTTGCGTGGGTTAAGATAGTTGGTTGGCTCGCAGCAAAAACACGGCTAGCGAGGCAGGCCCCTCCGAGGTCAAGAACAACAACGGAAAGCTTCGACGTAGCAGACACAAATGCCGAAGCAATGGTGATAATACCGACAACACCACAGTCAACGCCGGATTCAGTGGCCCCAAGTCCAACCAGCGGAAGAAACCATACAAGAGAAACAATCAGAACCATCCACCTGGATCGTGATACCGATCACCGGTGCGGATACATGGCACCCAGGAAAAACCATCCAACCATACCAACAGAGACTGTTGGGTTTTTAAACAGGCCGGCAAATTAAACGCCGAGAACAGGGAAAAGGGATCACAAAGCGAGGACGATGACGAGGAGCCCCGGCAACCGGACACAGGGGGACAGAAGAAGTTTCCCCCTCAAGCGAAAACAGTAAACATGATATATGTTACACACGTCCCCAAAAGGGAGCGCAAACACGCATTAAGGGACGTCTACGCGATAGAGCCAGTCGCCCCAAAATTCAATCCATGGTCATCATTTCCATCACTTTTGATCGTCGGAATCATCCGACTAGTATCCGTCATGGCGGTTCAGCCGCACTAGTCCTGGACCCAATCATTGACGGATTCCACCTCACGCGAGTCCTCATGGACGGTGGTAGCAGCCTCAATCTGCTCTATCAAGACACAATGCGCAAAATGGGCATTAATCCATCAAGGATCAAGCCCACGAAGACTACCTTCAAAGGAGTCATACCAGGTGTAGAGGCCGCTGCACGGGCTCAATCACACTAGAGGTTTTCTTCGGATCCCCCGACAACTTTTGAAGTGAAGAGTTAATCTTCGACATCGTCCCATTCCGTAGTGGTTATCACGCACTACTCGGACGGACTGCATTCGCTCGGTTCAGCGCGGTGCCGCACTATGCTTACCTTAAGTTCAAGATGCCCGGTCCACGCGGCGTCATAACGGTCAACGGAAACATGGAACGCTCCCTCCATACAGAGTAGCACACCGCCACCCTAGCAGCAGAAGTACAGAGCGGCCTTCTCAAGCAGAACCATAATCCGGCTGCCGAGCCCCTGGACATCGTAAAGAAGGTCCGGACTAAGCTGCAACAGGACAGCTCGGCTCATCAAGAGCTCGATTAGCAATATGGCCTCCGTCCCAGCCCCGATCAGGTAGTGGCATTTGTACGACGCGTGCATAATTACGCACTTGAAATCCCATGGGCATCGACGGAGGCACAACTAGCTGGTGATCCGCAATACGGCTCGACCGCTCCTGGACGCATATACTTTCACTATTTCTTTTCCGCTTTTCAGGTTTCTTTTCCAGAGGCCTTCCCAGATGACTTGATCGCGGATCCTTTCAAAGGAAAAATACAGCAAGCCGGCAGTCAGCTTGGACGCAAAGGGAAATTTCTAAGTGGTTTCTTAAACAACCACTCTACCTGTTGTCAGGTCCCACATGCAGCTCGCCTCCAGTCATGGCATGTTAAATAGCCGGTTGCTTATCGCACTATTTGTATTAATGCGCTTTAACGCATTAACCCAATTATAATGGAAACAGTTCGCGGCTCAAGTTTAAAGGGCCCAAGATACCCCTCTGATTTCCGTCTGTTGTTCGTTAATAATTCATTTTCCAGCACCCGTACACTTTGGTACGTTTCATATTTGCTAGGGGCTCCCAGGCGCCCCACCATACGGCAACAATGTCCGAACACTTTTTATAGTATAGTTCGGCACCCTGAATTTAGCATTATATGCACTGGCTCCGAATCATGTCTTTGGTCAATAGTTGGGTTGCCCGGCTCCTGCGCTTACTACCTTACGTTCCGCTATATCGGCTAGGGTAGTAAAGTGATAGAGGCGAAGGTGTCCCGATGTTTCGATGAGATGGTGGATATCGTTTCTGTGGGAGTCGACCTTGACGATCCGACTACGCACGCGTCGAGGACGTCATACTTAGCAATCGCTAAACCAACTTCCGAGGGTTATTGACCACGCCGAGCACGATCAACCTGACCACGAAGGCCTGTTTCCTGCGAGCAAACAAAGAACAAGCAAGAAACTAAGATTGCAATCTGGATATTGCGAATATAAGAGGAAAGCTTTATTAATGAAGGTGGGGTTCTGTGACGCCTTGGTCTGGTCGTTGAACACAAACGGCACGCCGAAGTTGCTGCTATGGCGAACTTTTGATCTAAACAAAACCCAAGCTCTAAACGGTGCCCTAAGGGCTGTATATATGGAGGAAGAGGTGGAATTTCGTGGCCCTTGGTGGAGGGGTCCAAATCAACCCTATCTCTTGTTTCCCCACACATACGGACTCTAAAAATAGTCTATACTTGTGTATTTCGAAATTACAAGGGCCTGGCCCACTAATAAGGTGACGCAGCACCTAGAATAGCCTCGGGACGACATTTATGAAGTAGCATCTTGTATATTTCGTCCAAGGCTTCATGCACCCATTATGGTGGCTTCAAAGTCCTGAAATCATCACTTGTAACTGCGTTCTTGTTCCCCTTGTGCATGGCATTATCTCCATGCTTGTTCTTGCTCCAATGTCCATCCTTCTCCAAGCTAGGGCCTTCATTTGTAAGCAAAACAAATGTATCCAATTTAGGCAGCATCATATTCTCATGAACATTAGAATCATTACCAAGAAACGAAAGTACCTGATAATTTAATTGGCGTGCGCGAGCTCTTGTAATTGGTCCAGTATATGTAGCAGTAGGGGCTGTGGGTGTAACAATGGTATTGATGTCCTCATCATCCTCCCCTTCTTGAAATGAAGTCGTCCTCGACGGAAGCTCATTTTCCTCACCCAAATAAAGCTTCAAATCTGCAATGTTAAAAGTGGGACTAACCCAAAATCTGCAGGCAGCTGAAGTTTATATGCATTATCATTTATTTTCTCTAACACCTTAAATGGACCATCAACACGTGGCATTAGCTTTGATTTGCGCAATTTAGGAAACCTATCCTTACGCAAATGTAACCAAACAAGATCTCCAGGTGCAAAGACAACATGTTTTCTACCCTTATCTCCAGCAAGTTTATATTTAGCATTCATACGCTCAATGTTTTCCTTAGTTATCTCATGCATTTTTAAAATCAATTCAGCACGTTCTTTAGCATCAAAATTAACCTTCTCCGAAGATGGAAGAGGCAACAAATCAATAGGTGCACGAGGTAGGAAGCCATACACAATTTCAAAAGGGCACATCTTAGTAGTAGAATGCAATGAACGATTATAAGCAAATTCAATATGAGGCAAGCATTCTTCCCACATTTTCTTATTATTCTTCAAAACAGCCCTAAGCATAGTAGACAATGTTCTATTGACTACTTCAGTTTGTCCATCAGTTTGGGGGTGACAAGTAGTACTAAAAAGCAGTTTAGTCCCCAACTTAGCCCATAAACATCTCCAAAAGTGGCTAAGAAATTTAGTATCACGATCTGAAACAATAGTATTTGGCACACCATGCAAGCGAATAATTTCACGAAAGAACAAATCAGCAACATGAACAGATCATCGCTTTTATGACATGGTATGAAGTGTGCCATTTTCGAGAATCTATCGACGACAAAAAATATGCTATCCCTCCCTTCTTTGTTCGAGGTAAACCTAAAACAAAATCCATAGATATATCCTCCCAAGGAACACTAGGTACAGGCAAAGGCATATATAAACCATGAGGATTGAGTCGTGACTTAGCTTTTTGACATGTAGTGCATGAAAGCAACAAAACGCTTCAACATCCCGCCTCATCTTTGGCCAAAAGAAATGTGTAGCAAGTATATCCTCCGTCTTCTTCACACCAAAGTGTCCCATTAATCCTCCTCCATGCGCCTCCTGCAACAACAAAAGACGAATAGAGCTAGCAGGAATGCATAGCTTGTTAGCACGGAACACAAAACCATCATTAATAACGAACTTGTTCCATGTTCTTCCTTCTTTACAATTCTGCATTACATCTTTAAAATCAGCATCATGCACATATTGATCTTTGATGGTCTCCAAACCAAATATTTTGAAGTCAAGTTGTGAAAGCATAGCATAGCGACGAGACAAAGCATCGCAATAACATTTTCTTTACCCTTCTTGTGTTTAATGACATAAGGGAAAGTCTCAATGAATTCAACCCATTTAGCATGTCTACGATTCAGTTTAGCTTGACTTTTAATATGTTTCAAAGATTCATGATCAGAATGTATAACAAATTCTTTGGGCCATAAATAATGTTGCCATGTCTCTAAAGTCCTAACAAGAGCATATAATTCTTTGTCATAAGTAGAATAGTTCAGACTAGGCCCACTCAATTTTTCGTAAAAGCATGCAACAGGTTTGCCATCTTGTAATAACACACCTCCTAATCCAATTCCACTAGCATCACATTCAAGCTCAAAAGTCTTATTAAAGTCAGGAAGTTGGAGTAAAGGAGCATGTGTCAACTTATCTTTCAATACCGTGAAGGCGTCTTCCGTGCAAGACCCCAAACAAAAGGCACATCCTTCTTTGTAAGCTCATTGAGAGGTGCAGCAATGGTGTTAAAGTCTCTCACAAAACACCTATAGAAACCAGCGAGTCCAAGAAAACTCCTCACTTGTGTGACTGTTTTGGGCTGCGGCCAACTCTCAATAGCTTCAATCTTGGCTTTATCAACTTCAATTCCACGTGGAGTAACAACATAGCCAAGAAAAGATACTCGGTCGGGTGCAAAAGGTGCACTTCCCAAGGTTACCAAACAAAGCGTGCATCACGTAGAGCATTAAAAACTGCACTTAAATTTTCCATATGTTCTTCCAAAGATTTGCTATAAATCTGTATATCATCAAAGTAATCTTCCTAAAATCGTCCAATGAAAGCACGTAAAACTTCGTTGATTAATCTCATGAAAGTACTAGGTGCATTAGTTAACCCAAAAGGCATGACTAACCACTCATATAATCCAAACTTAGTTTTAAATGCTGTTTTCCATTCATCTCCCAATTTCATACGAATTTGATGGTATCCACTACGCAAATCAACTTTGGAGAATATTGTAGAGCCACTCAATTCATCAAGCATATCATCTAGCCTAGGAATAGGATGACGATAACGAATAGTAATATTATTAATGCCTCTACAATCAACACACATACGCCGACGCATTCATCCTTTTTAGGCACTAGTATAATAGGAACAGCACAAGGACTAAGAGATTCGCGTATATAACCTTTGTCGAGCAGCTCACAGCATTTGACGCATAATCTCCTTCGTCTCCTCCGGATTGGTACGGTATGGTGCACGGTTGGGTAGCGCTGCACCGGGAATTAAGTCAATTTGATGCTCAATCCCTCGAATAGGTGGTAATCCGGTGGCACGCCTTGTGGGAAGACGTCGGCGAACTCCTGCAAAATGTTAGTGACAGTTAGGGGCGAGGAAGGCACGCCCTCGAATGAAAATAATGCCTCTTTGCACACAAAAGCATAGCAAACAGATTTGCTAGAATCTAGCTCATCAATATCAGATTTGGTGGCAAATAAACATGCACTTTTCAGTTTAATTTCAGAAGCAACATTAGATGGTTTATTTTTAGGCTTCATTTGTTGCTCAAATTCTTTTGCCACAATCTGATTTTCACTCTTATTTTTCTCCTGTTTTGCTTTATTAGCTCTATTAATATCATCTTTCAAAATGGAATCAGAGTCATAGGAAGCAAAGTAATATTTTATCCTTGTGAACCAGAGTATACTGATTGTTTCTACCATGGTGTACAGAATTTTATCAAATTGCCATGGTCTACCAAGTAATAAGGAACATGCTTGCATAGGTACCACATCACAATCAACATAATCAAAGATATGTAGAGATACTAAAATACACACTAACAAAGACGTGTTACCTTAACCTTGCCGCTGTTGTTGAACCATTGGATGTAGTAAGGATGTGGATGTGGCCTTGTGGTGAGAGAAAGCTTCTCCACCATATCCATGCTAGCCAAGTTGTTGCAGCTCCCTCCATCTATGATGACGCTTGAATAGAACGTTCCTTCACAACTCCCTTTGTATGGAACAAGTTATGCCTCTGATTTTGCTCAGCTTGTGTAACCTGCACACTCAAAACACGTTGAGCAACTAAACATTCATACCACAAGATCTTCAAAGCAGCCATGTATTGCGTCTCATGATCGTAATCATCTCCACCGTGTTCTTCATGTGTAATAAGAGCCAAAGTCTCTTCATCATAGTCACTAGCGGACTCATACCCACCATCCTCAGTAGCAATCATCACACGCTGAGATTGGCATTCTCTCGCAAAATGTCCTCTTCCCTTACAACAACGACAAATAATATCACTTGTGTGCCCTGGACGCCCATGGAAGAAGAAGAGCTGTGTAGGCCCAGCAGGTGTGCTCTTGGCGATAGTGGTGGTTGTGCACCTTTCTTGTATCACGGTTGGAGGTGGCAGCCGACGGAGGTGCCGGTGTAGTAGAACGTGTGGAAGTAGATGATGCACGTGGTGTCCATGATGAAGGTCGACTTGCAGAAAAGTTAGTCCGCGCCAACGCCTGTCGATCCTGCACTTCACGTTCAGCTTTACAAGCAAGATGGAATAATCGAGGGATATTATTCTAATCATGGTAGTCTAGCATGGTCTGAATCTCGCTATTTAATCCACCCGTAAAAACGTGCAAGCATAGCTTCATTCTCCTCAACAATACCACATCTAATCAAGCCAGTTTGTAATTCACGATAATATTCTTCACCGAATTTTTCCTTGTCTTAAGCGCTGCAATTTTTGAAGTAATTCACTGATAATATGGTGGAACCCAACGAGCACGCATAGCAGTTTTCAAAGCAGCCCAAGTAGCTGGAACAGGATATAATCTACAATGTTCAGACCACCAAACACATGCAAAGCTAGTGAAAGCACAAACAGCAGCAGGAACACGTCTCTCCTCAGGATATTGTAAACATGTAAATCGTTGTTCGATTTCTAACTCCCAAGTAAGATATATATCGTGAACATATCTACCCTCAAATGGTGGAATATTCAATTTCAGTTTAGGGAGATGGTCATGATCTCGCACTGAGGGGGAGCCCTAACATTGCCATTATTTGCATGTGGACGACCTGGTGGTTGTGGTGCTGGTGGCTGCACGTAGTTCTGATGTTGATCAACCTCATCCTCGTAATCTCCCACATAATCATCCTCCCCCACATCAGCAGCAGGAGCCACAGAAGTATCAACAGCAGCACCAGCAGCTTGGCCAGGCTGAAGAGGGACACGTGAAGCTCGGCGGAGGGCTGTTTCGCGATGTGGAGGTAGTCGTTGTTGTTGTTGTAGAGGTGCGTTAGGTGCAGCCGGTGGTGGTGGTGGTAGACGCGCGAGCAATTCATTAAACTTGTTATCGAGCTTTGTTTCGAACGCCTTCTCAATGCCATCTATCTTCTCCATGGCCTCTTCAAATCTATTTAGCACATCTTCCACCTGCCCACTCATCATTTGTTGAAACTTATCATGTAGCGCTTTGTTTGTCATGTTCTCCCAGTCGGCCTCATGGCTTGTGATCCTGCCATGGTTAGCGACAATAGAAACACACAAGAATATGATTCGACAGACTACTAGGAAGTGGTGGTGGTGGTGTGGTGGATACCACAAATCCATCAAGCAAATCTCAAATTCTTACCAGTTCTTACCCAAAGAAGAAAGGTGATCTAAGCAACCGATGTAGTCAAAACTCTCAAAGCTTGGATAGAGCGATTACCAGGAGAGTCAAACGCACGATGTAGATGTATGTGGATCCGGAAGGCTTATAATATGGTAGCAAAAAGGGTCAAGAATAATCAATTCAGAGATGCAAAGTTGAATAAACGCTCAACGACGCTGTCTTTGGTCCTAGGCTAGACCGCTAGAGACGCGAGCCTAGAACACTAACAAAATCACGGCGCTGCACGGAAACAACTAAAAGCACACTCGTGAATTTTTCTTTTTCGCTTTTTTTTTTGTTTTTTTGCAAAAATCACTATAATGGCGAGTGTCTCAAAACTCTTCCCAGGTCAAATCGACAGGATGGGCACGAAATTGTTTTTCGACCAAAAAATTTTTTTTTGACCGGACCCAAAAAGCTGGAAGCGGGTCAAAAAAACTTTCTATAACGGCGACTGTCTCAATACGCTTAGAAACACCTACAAATAGGATAGCCAGAAAATTTTTCGACAAGTGCGTTTTCGGAAAATTTTGGGCCTAAACGGAGGGTGGTTTTCGGAAAAAAAAAATTTCCGAAACCTACTCCGGCAAGGAAACACGAATCGGAAACTAGATGGATCGCGAAACAAACCTAATATGCAAGGAACTCGGATTGGTGGTGGATATATGGAGGTGGTATATGGCAGCGGTGGTGGTATATGGTACGGATTCAGAGCGGTGGCGGATAAGCAAGGGTCGTAGATGGCAAGGCGATGATGATGGTGCGGCGGCGTGACAACTTATGACCGTAACTTGAAACTCTAAAAGACTAGACTCTAAGACCAGCAACTTGACACGACGATGCAACCGCAAATTCAACAAAGCAAAAACCCTAAAAGATTATGCAAAGGCTCAGATTGGTTCGGATATGATGAACTAACCCTAATTTTTTTGTGGCTTTTTCGTGGACTATAGGTATGAAGAACAGACTCGATCTAAACTACGAAAAACTGTAAAATCTCACCGAGCAACCTGGAAATCTGATACCACTTGATAGAGGCGAAGGTGTCCCGATGTTTCGATGAGATGGTAGATATCGTTTCTGTGGGAGTCGACCTTGACGATCCGACCACGTGACGTATGAGACGTCATACTTTAGCAATCGCTAAACCAACTTCCGAGGGTTATTGACCACGCGAGCACGATCAACCTGACCACGAAGGCCTGCTTCCTCGCGAGCAAACAAAGAACAAGCAAGAAACTAAGATTGCAATCTGGATATTGCGAATATAAGAGGAAAGCTTTATTAATGAAGGTGGGGTTCTGTGACGCCTTGGTCTGGTCGTTGAACACAAACGAAGTACGCGAAGTTGCTGCTATGGCGAACTTTTGATCTAAACAAAACCCAAGCTCTAAACGGTGCCCTAAGGGCTGTATATATGGAGGAAGAAGGGGGGAATTTCGTGGCCCTTGGTGGAGGGGTCCGAAATCAACCCTATCTCTTGTTTCCCCACACATACGGACTCTAAAAATAGCCTATACTTGTGTATTTCGAAATTACAAGGGCCTGGCCCACTAATAAGGTGACACAACACCTAGAATAGCCTCGGGACGACATTTATGAAGTAGCATCTTGTATATTTCGTCCAAGGCTTCATGCACCCATTATGGTGGCTTCAAAGTCCTGAAATCATCACTTGTAACTCCGTTCTTGTTCCCCCTGTGCATGGCATTATCTCCATGCTTGTTCTTGCTCCAATGTCCATCCTTCTCCAAGCTAGGGCCTTCATTTGTAAGCAAAACAAATGTATCCAATTTAGGTAGCATCATATTCTCATGAACATTAGAATCATTACCAAGAAACGAAAGTACCTGATAATTTAATTGGCGTCTGCGAGCTCTAGTAATTGGTCCAGTATATGTAGCAGTAGGGGCTCTGGGTGTAACAATAGTATTGATGTCCTCATCATAAAGGGAGAACTACTGCGATTGTGCCCTGGTTTATCCAAAGGAGCACCTCAATAGAGAAAGCCGAAAACTGACTGTCATGATGTAGCGAGAGCCGGTCAGCTGTTCGGAGGTTGCAAATCATTGGAGATTTCTTCCGTTGCCAAGGATCGGTACTTCCCATCAGACGCTTGTGGCACCTAGTTCGAAAACTAGGGTTGCATCCATGTTTTTGTTGTCGAGCTCCTATGGCTAAGTGAGGGCGCGTTAAGCCGAATAGTCTTATTGCCTGGTTCGTTGCGCTAAACAACTCCTTCAAGGACCATACAATTGGATCAAGATTGTTTAGATTCCATCCCGAACACCTCCGTACTACCTACGTGAGGGCAGAAGCCGACGACTAGCCAACCCTTAGATTTCATATAACATGGCCGCGCAGGAGATAAAATTGAAAACATTACAATCATTATATTACAAACCCACTTTGTTTTACCATACGACGCAAAGACAACACGAATGCATTCATTCAAAAATAATATCCTGCCCACACTGCGCTGCTACAATGCGAGACCCCTCCAGGACATCCGCGAAATAGCGCTCAGGTGTGCGATGCTCCTTTCCCTCGGGCGGCCCCCGAGCTAGATCGATGGCGTTCATCTTCGCCCACCACATCTTGCAACGGGCAAAGGCCATACAAGCACCCTCAATACAGGCCGATCGCTTGACGATATCCAGCCGAGGGCAAAGGCCCACCATCCGCCTCACGAGTCCAAAGTAGTCATCGGGCATAGCTTCGGTGGCCATAGCCGGATTATCAAATCCTTCATGGCTAGTTCGGCCACCCTATGCAGCTCCACCAAATTTGTTTCAGCTGATCGGTGAAGGGCACGGGATGCTCGGCACAAGATATTGCGACCAGAATAGCTTCTCCGTGGAGCTCCCTTCTTCGGCTCCGGAAGAACTCCGGCGCGTCGGACACACTTCAAGCAAATCAGCAAAGCCCTCGAGAACTCCAAATCCGGGTCAGTAAAAGATACTTTCTCTTTGCATGTTTGCTTTGGATACTGAATGCCTTACCCGCCGCGATCTTCCTCGCCTCTTGGATCTCTTGGAGGGTGCCCTGGGCCTCTTTCCGGGCTGTCTTCGCGCTCTGGCGAGCCTTGGAGAGTTCGGCCTCTTTAGCAGACACATCACGCTCCAAGGTCTCACACTTCTTCACCGCGTCATGGAGCTCATGTTGGACCTCGTTGACCCGGGCCTTGAGCTTCTTACGGGCAGCCTGCTCCTTCACGACCTTCCCCTCGACTTCGCCCAGGGCCTTTTTTAGGGCCTCGACCTCGGTCATCGCTTCTATACATATCATGACACTTTGGTCAATATATATTTAACTCCTTTCGAATATTTTCCAGGGTTATCGCATACCTTGATTCTCCTGGAACTGCCTCCTCACCTGGTCGAGCTCTTCCTCAGCCTACTCCAGCCTCCGCTTTAGATCGGAGACTTCGGCAGCACGCGAGGCCGTGGCCAGTAGCGACGCCTGCAAATTTAGTTAGTTTCCTGCCAATAAAAGGATTGACCCTGTGTCCGGCTTTTCTTTCCGAACACCGGACAGTGTCTCGTGGGCTCCGCCTATATTGGGATTTTATCCTTTTCCATCGCCTACCTCAAAACACCGTAAGCGAGGCTGTCACGCAGCTTTGGTTAGTCCGCTCTTAACGGATCGAGTCTTTCAATCACCGTGATCATAAGAACACGGTGCTCATCCGCAATGGAAGCGCCTCGCACGCTTCCAAGAGATCAGCCGTGCCTCTGGTTGGACAGGATCACGGTGGAATAGGCATACCCCTTCTTTCAAGGAGGTTGCCTGCCGGATTCTAGAGCCGTATCGGTCTCCGGAATCAAGTCCGGTTGAGGGCCGAACTAAGTAGGGCCCTCCTCCCCAGTCTCCCGGGGAATTGGTTCCCCCTGGTGTTTGGCGACCGGGGCTTCGCCTTCAGGCGCCTCTTGATCCTCTCCCCGGCCTGGAAAGGTCCGTTGGGATAGCACCTCGTCGTCTCCTTTGGCCTTGGGAGAGTAGGCGGCTGGCGGTGTCTCGCTAGCCATCTCCTTTGAGTCCAACGAACCTCTTGATGAGGATCACTGGGAGCTGTTGTGGGCTGGACTGCAATAGCGTAATTAACCATGTCAATGCATTGAAATAGAAAGGCTGGACATACGGGTATGCGGGAGTCATGGCACTTACGAAGCAGCTTGAGGCTTGGTGCGAGGGTGTCTCTCCGGACTACTTTCGACGTCCCACGCGGATTTGTCCGCAAAAGAGCCCTTCCCCTTTTTGGGCGTCCCCGCCTCCAGGTTCGTGGAGGCTGCCCTCTTCTTCCTTCCCTCGTCAGGGGGAGGGTTGTCCTCCTCCTTCTCCTCCTCGTCGTCATCATCTTCGGCGGTGGAGGAGCGGGTCTCGTCTTCGGACATCGCATCCAAGCGCACTTGCGACAGAGGCCACTCTGGACCCCCTTGGCCTTCTTCTCCAGCGCTTTATAGAGGCGCGGCACCCGGCATCTTCGCTAAGCAGCTGGATGATCGGTTCTTGCAGCGGAGCTGGACACTGGATCCGCTTCACCCTCTTCATCCATTCCTGGAAAAGCAATGATGGTAAAAGCTCGGATATCTTCCTCAGAGCAGACAAGTAGAGGACGTGTTGGAAACTCACCACCGGGCGGGGTGGTTAATGTCATGTCCACGGTCCGGAATCCGTGGTGGCGGTATCTCGTTGCTCTTGAAGAGCAATTTCCGTGCATCTTTGTGAGTGGTCTCAAGAGCTCTTCAAGGTATGGTGCTTCTTCGGATTGAACTTCCATAGCGGGAGGCTTCGGCTCTGGCACGGGAGAATCCGGCGAATTAGCATCACCTGGATTACATCGACAAGTTCGACCTTCTTATCCACCATGCTTTGAACGCGCGTCTGTAACGCTATCAGCTCATCTGGCAAACACCAGTTAGGGCTCTTCTCAACCCAGGAGGTGAGTCGCATGGGAGCACCAGAGTTAAATTCGGCAGCCGCGGCCCAGTTTGTGTCGCGGGGTTCTTTGAAGTAGAACCATTGTTTTTGCCATTCCTTGACAGCCTCCATGAAAGTGCCTTTTCGCCAGGAGACATTGGCCAGCTTACTCACCATGGCTCCTCCGCACTCCGCGTGCTGACCGTCCACTACCTTCGGCTTCCTGTTGAAGACTTTGAGCCACAGCCCGAAGTGGGGTTGGATGCGGAGGAAGGCCTCACACAGGACGATGAACGCCGAGATGTTGATGAAAGAGTTCGGTGATAGATCATGGAAGTCTATCCCGTAATAATACATCAGCCCGCAAACAAAAGGGTGGAGTGGAAACCCTAGCCCGCGGAAGAAATGAGGGATGAATACCACCCTCTCGTTAGGCTTCGGCGTAGGGACGACTTGCCCCTGGGCTGGAAGACGATGAGCGATTTCCTTCGCCAAATACCTGGCCGCCCGGAGCTTGGCAATGTCTTTCTCCTTGACGGAGGAGACCATCCATTTGCCTTGACCTCCGGATCAGGACATGGTCGGATGCTTTTCAGAGATGGAGAAAGATGAGGACTTGGGCGCTAGAGCTCTAGTATGGAAGGCCAGAGGAAGAGAGAAGGCGTGGGAGAAGAAGGGGGAATCCTTATCCCCTTATAAAGGCAGTAAATATTAAAACGCCTCCCCACTCGCCTCGAAACTCGCCTATTCCCAAGGACTGTGTGAATGGCACGGTTGGGTTACCCATGCCCGTATTACTGAGAATCTCGCAATAAGGGGACACGATCTCTGCTTCGACACGACGTGCCAATGGCAGCCGCGTCTTGAAACCTGGAGTGGCAGACGAAAAACGGTTCGAAATCACGACCGGGCAGATATGATGTCATGATATGAAAAGTTGTTAGCAGATTAGATTCGTGCAAAATTATATTCTCTCTGTGGTTGTGTATGGTGTATGTGTTACAGGTCCGGACACGTCGACAATGCCGAAGATTATCTTGGAGTTCGGAACGAGGAACCCGCCTTGCAATGCCGAAGATAGATCTATGCATCGGATACCTTGTCACTGAAGCCAGGTTCAGGGGCTACTGAGGGAGTCCTGGACTAAGGGGTCCTCAGGCGTCTAGCCTGTTAGCCATGGGCCGGACTGATGGGCTGCGAGAATACGAAGACCGAAGACTGCACCCGTGTCCGGATGGGACTCTCCATGGCGTGGAAGGCAAGCTTGGCGGCCGAGTATGTAGATTCCTTTATTTGTAACCGACCTTGTGTAACCCTAGATCCTCCCGGTGTTTATATAAACCGGAGGACTTAGTCCGGCGGGGGAGACTCATTACCATAGTCATACAGGCTAGACTTCTAGGGTTTAGCCATTACGATCTCGTGGTAGATCAACTCTTGTAATACTCATATTCATCAAGATCAATCAAGCAGGAAGAAGGGTATTACCTCCATAGAGAGGGCCCGAACCTGGGTAAACATCGTGTTCCCTGTCTCCTGTTACCATCGATCTTAGACGGACAGTTCGAGACCCACTACCCGAGATCTGCCGGTTTTGACACCAACAGCAGCCTCAGTGTTTTCAACCTCCATCTGTTCAACGACAGGAGGGTCGGGCATGATCACATTCTCTTCAAGAATGACCGGATCACTAGCACGGGTGTGGCTTCTCTTTCTTCTTCTCTTTCCTCTTGGTGATGCAGCCGAAATGTCTTCTTGAGCTTGGATTCAGACTCAGAGGCAGACGCAAAAGGAGTGGCTTCAGGAAACACTTGACGTGCTACTAATAGTGTGTTGCGCTTCTTCTTCTGGAATGCTCGACGTGGAGACATGTGGCCTGAGGCCCTTGCAAAGCCTGCGAAACGCTGGCGACGCCTTTGGAGAAGGGGTGGTCTGTTCCATGTAGTCTTCATCATCAGGCACTGAAGACGTGACTTGAGCAGGTGGAGTACGTGGTGTTTCATCTTGCACTGGGGTGTCTTGTTGTTGGCGCTTAGCCCATGAGTCATCTTGAGCAATTGGCATCAATGGACGACCAATGCTAATGAGTTCACTGCTTGTGGGAGTAGGCGATGATACCGACTGAGGCTTGAGCTGAGGAAGGACTTCATCATCATGCACATTGTCTTCAGGACCAATGTCTTTCATTTACTGGGTCAATAACTGGAACTTCTTCACTTTCTGAAGCCTTTGTGGAAGCAGGCTCCTGAATCACAAGGCGACGGTCTTGGTTGGTTGAGGCAGGGAGAGTAACAGAGATGGGTTCAACTATGAGGGGTTCTGGGGCGGCAGCTCGCTTTTTCGTTGAAGACTTTGAAGCCTTCGTCTTCAACTTCTTCTTGGAGGGAGCATCATCAGATGTATCTTTGAGCTTCCTCTTCCTGGCTTCGGCTTCAGCATGCCTTGTTTTCTTCAGCTCTGCAGCTGCTGATGTGACATTTGGCTTCGAGCCAGTCATACAGGCAGGGAAGACTATGCTTGGCCATTCCTTCCATTGAGCTTTAGGTTGAGTGTCAGTAGACTTCTTCTTTTTCTTGGCAGCCATTCTGGGGTCGATGCCAGGACGCCCAAGAGCCTTTCTCTTCTCAGTTTCACTGTGTGCTTGAACACATTTCTGCGCATAGTACTTCATGTGCTCGCGTGAGCCTTTGGCTTCTGCACGCTTCTTGTGAAATTCAGCCTTGAGATCATGCAACATCTTCCTGAAGATTTGCACATCAGCCACACTGAGCTTGGCCATGTTCTTGTTGAAATGCGCCTTGTCATGATCAATCTTGTTCTTAAGCTCGACGATTTTCTGAGCAATGGCCACTTCATTGGCAATGGCTCCATGAAAGGTGATGCTAATGCCCACGGGCAGATGTAAGTCATCAATGCGGATGCTCTGTTCATCAAACCATTCATCGATGAAGTTGTTCAGTATATCAACATCAAAGAGGGGCAGATCATTGAAGATCTCAGCCTCTTGCTTGCTCTTGATCAGCATCTCTAGAGCTTCGTCACCAAGATCTTCATCACTGGACAGATCAATGGTGTCTTCCTCGTTGCGCGGAACGGCAGCAGGGGTCAGGTTATGCCCAAAAATCTTCTTGGGCTTCTTGGTCTTCTTTGTCGTCTTGGACACACGAGACAAGTCTTTAGACTGCACACTGGGTTCAGTAGGTGCAATCTTCAAGGGCTTCACAGGCGAAGCAGTTAGTGCAGTAGAGGGCTTCAAAGCTTTTGTCTTCTTCTTCTTCTGATTCGGTGGTGCATGAGCATCTTCAGAGTCTGCGTCATCAGCAGACTGATCCACTGTGGCCCTCTGAGCAGTAATGTGGGAGAGGAGCCCGTGAAGCTATTGATGGGCCCGATGACATTGGGATTGGCTTCACGAGTGCCATCCTGTCTTGAAGCAGACGGACCAGGGTTGAAGTTGAGTCCGAAGGCTTTCCTGTTCTTTGCAGCTGACTCCTTCGCAAACTGAAAGTTGCGCT
Organism: Aegilops bicornis; assembly: GCA_021605145.1. Classification (NCBI taxonomy): domain Eukaryota; kingdom Viridiplantae; phylum Streptophyta; class Magnoliopsida; order Poales; family Poaceae; genus Aegilops; species Aegilops bicornis. The sequence continues at coordinate 350,738,480 of CM038674.1, read as the reverse complement.
TGAAGAGATTGTCGTCACAACACCATAACAAAGATGATGGGTCAGAATTCTCAGGTTGCGGTCCTCGGACCATGCAAGGATAGAAGCCTTGGGCAATATCTTTAGGCTTGGACTTGGGTTGCAGATTCCTATAGAGAATATCGCCCCACGGGCGCTTGATAGCGTTCCTCTCAGCATATTCAGCAGTGATGAAGTTGTACTTGAACCACTGTTCTGCCCAATATCTTCAGATCCATTGGATCCGGGTTTTGCACTGATTGTAGTTCTCCTCTAGATCGGTCTTGTACATTTCATACAGATCCGGAGGCAGATCTAGAGCTGCATTTCCATGGTGTTGCCTACCACCCTTCCTAGCAGATTTCTCAGTGGCCATGATATTCAGACAGATAGGCTTCAGAACAGTGAAAGGCTTCCGTCTACTTGTCAAGCAAGAACTGACTTGAGGAGTGAATATGATGTTGTAAGAATTCGCAAATGAATGCGCACTATGAGAACCAAGGGATTCTCCCACGGGCATGTACCTATGACAGCATTAGAGATGCGAGGGAAGGGGAAGAGGTCATATGCATTCTGATAGAGGCAAAGGTGTCCCGTCTTTCGATGAGATGGTGGCTATCGTTTTGGAGGAAGTCGACTTTGACGATCTGACTACGAACATGCGAGGACGTCGCGCCTTAGCAATCGCTAAACCAACTCCGAGAGGTTATTGTCCATGCCGGAGCACGATCAACCTGACCACGAAGGTCTGCTTCGCAGCAAACGAAGAACAAGCAAGAAACTAAGATTGCAATCTGGATATTGCGAATATAAGAGGAAAGCTTTAATGATCAAGGTGGGGTTACGTGGACGCCTTTGTCCGTCGTTGAACACAAAGCGAAATGCTGTGAAGTTGCAGCTATGGCGAACTTTTAATCTAAACAAAACCCAAAGTCTAAACGATGCCCTAAGGGCTGTATATATGGAGGAAGAGGAGGGAATTTGGTGGCCCTTGAGGGAGGGGTCCGAAACCAACCCTAACTCTTGTTTCCCCACACATACGAACTCTAAAAACAGCCTATACTTAAGTATTTCGAAATTACATGGGCCTGGCCCAATAATAAGGTGACGCAGCACCTAGAATAGTCTATGCACGAATATTATGAAGTGGCATCTTGTATATTTCGTCCAAGGCTTCATGCACTCATTATGGTGGCCTCAATGTCCTGAAATCATCACTTGTAACTCCGTTCTTGTTCCCTCAAGATGCCATCATCTCCATGCTTGGTCTTGCTCTAGTGTTCATCCCTCTTATCCATGATGTGCCCTTCATTTGTAAGCAAAACAAATGTATCCAATTTAGGCAAGATCATATTATCATGAACATTAGAATCATTACCAAGAAACGAAAGTACTGATAATTTAATTGGAGTCGCGAGCTCTAGTAATTGGTCCAAGATGTATAGCAAGCGGGGGCTGTGGGTGTAACAATGGTATTGATGTCCTCATCATCCTCCCTTCTTGAAATGAAGTCGCCCTCGATTTTAAGCTCATCTTCCTCACCCAAATAAGGCTTCAAATCTGCAATGTTAAAAGTGGGACTAACCCCAAAATCTGAGGCAACTCAAGTTTATATGCATTATCATTTATTTTCTCTAACACCTTAAAAGAACCATCAAGACGTGGCATTAGCTTTGATTTATGCAAATTGGAAATCTATCCTTACGCAAATGTAACCAAACAAGATCTCCAGGTGCAAACACAACATGTTTTCTACCCTTATCTCCAGCAAGTTTATATTTAGCATTCATACGCTCAATGTTTTCCTTAGTTAACTCATTCATTTTTAAGATCAATTCAGCACTTTGTTTAGCATCAAAATTAACCTTCTCTGAAGATGGAAGAGGCAACAGATCAATGGGTACACGAGGTAGGAAACCATACACAATTTCAAAAGGGCACATCTTAGTAGTAGAATGCAATGAACGATTATAAGAAAATTCAGTATGAGGCAAGCATTCTTCCCACATTTTCTTATTATTCTTTAAAACAGCCCTAAGCATAGTAGACAATGTTCTATTGACTACATCAGTTTGTCCATCAGTTTGGGGGTGACAAGTAGTACTAAAAAGCTGTTTAGTCCCCAACTTAGCCCATAAACATCTCCAAAAGTGGCTAAGAAATTTAGTATCACGACCTGAAACAATAGTATTTGGCACACCATGCAAGCGAATAATTTCATGAAAGAACAAATCAGCAACATTAACAGCATCATCGCTTTTATGACGTGGTATAAAATGTGCCATTTTCGAGAATCTATCCACGACCACAAATATGCTATCCCTCCCCTTCTTTGTTCGAGGTAAACCTAATAGTAAGTCCATATATATATCCTCCCAAGGAACAGTAGGTACTGGCTCAGGCTTATATTTACCATGAGGATTGAGTCGTGACTTAGCTTCTTGACATGTAGTGCGTGAGCAACAAAACGCTCAACATCCCATCTCATCTTTGGCCAAAAGAAATGTGTAGCAAGTACGTCCTCCGTCTTCTTCACGCCAAAGTGTCCCATTAATCCTCCTCCATGCGCCTCCTGAACAACAAAAGACGAACAGAGCTAGCTGGAATGCATAGCTTGTTAGCACGGAACACAAAGCCATCATTAATAACGAACTTGTGCCATGTTCTTCCTTCTTTACAATTCTGCATTACATCTTTAAAATCAGCATCATGCAGATATTGTTCTTTGATGGTCTCCAAACCAAATATTTTGAAGTCAAGTTGTGAAAGCATAGTATAGCGACGAGACAATGCATCAACAATAACATTTTCTTTACCCTTCTTGTGTTTAATGACATAAGGGAAAGTCTCAATGAATTCAACCCATTTAGCATGTCTACGATTCAGTTTAGCTTGACTTTTAATATGTTTCAGAGATTCATGATCGGAATGTATAACAAATTCTTTGGGCCATAAATAATGTTGCCATGTTTCTAAAGTCCGAACAAGAGCATATAATTCTTTATCATAAGTAGAATAATTCAGACTAGGCCCACTCAATTTTTCAGAAAAGTATGCAACAGGTTTACCATCTTGTAATAACACACCTCCTAATCCAATTCCACTAGCATCACATTCAAGCTCAAAACTCTTATTAAAATCAAGAAGTTGGAGTAAAGGAGCATGTGTCAACTTATCTTTCAATACCGTGAAGGCTTCTTCCTGTGTAGTACCCCAAACAAAAGGCACATCCTTCTTTGTAAGCTCATTGAGAGGTGCAGCAATGGTGCTGAAATCTCTCACAAACGCCTATAGAATCCAGAATGAGGCCAAGAAAACTCCTCACTTGTGTGACTGTTTTGGGCTGTGGCCAACTCTCAATAGCTTCAATCTTGGCTTTATCAACTTCAAGTCCCTGTGGAGTAACAACATAGCCAAGAAAAGATACTCGGTCGGTGTAGAAGGTGCAGTTCCCAAGGTTACCAAACAAAGGTGCATCACGTAGAGCAATGAAAACAGCACGTAAATGTGCCAAATGTTCCTCCAAAGATTTGCTATAAATCAGTATATCATCAAAATAGACTACCACAAATCGTCCAATGAAAGCACGTAAAACTTCGTTCATTAGTCTCATGAAAGTACTAGGTGCATTAGTTAACCCAAAAGGCATGGCTAACCACTCATATAAAACAAACTTAGTTTTAAATGCTGTTTTCCATTCATCTCCCAATTTCATACGAATTTGATGGTATCCACTACGCAAATAAACTTTGGAGAATATTGTAGAGCCACTCAATTCATCAAGCATATCATTTAGCCTAGGAATAGGATGACGATAATGAATAGTAATATTATTAATGCCTCTACAATCAACACACATACGTGACGTACCATCCTTTTTAGGCACTAGTATAATAGGAACAACACAAGGACTAAGAGATTCGCGTATATAACCTTTGTCGAGCAGCTCACATGCACTGACGCATAATCTCCTTCGTCTCCTACGGATTGGTACGGTAGTGTGCAGTTGGGTAGAGATGCACCGAACTAAGTCAATTTGATGCTCAATCCCTCGAATAGGTGGTAATCCCGGTTGGCACGTCTTGTGGGAAGACGTCGTGAACTCTGCAAAATGTTAGTGACAAAGTAGGGGCAAAGAGGAAGGCACGTCCTCGAATGAAAATAATGCCTCTTTGCACACAAAAGCATAGCAAACAGATTTGCTAAAATCTAGCTGATCAATATCAGATTTTGTGGCAAGTAAACATGCACTTTTCAATTTAATTTCAGAAGCAACACTAGATGGTTTATTATTAGGTTTCATTTGTTGCTCAAATTCTTTTGCCACAATTTGATTTTCACTCTTATTTTTCTCCTGTTTTGCTTTATTAGCTCTATTAATATCATCTTTCAAAATGGATTCAGGAGTCATAGGAAGCAAAGTAATATGGCTATTCTTATGAACAAGAGTATACTGATTATTTCTACCATGGTGTACAGAATTTTTATCAAATTTCCATGGTCTACCAAGTAATAAGGAACAAGCTTGCATGGGTACCACATCACAATCAACATAATCAGCATAGGTAGAGATACTGAAATGCACACGAACAGTACGTGTTACCTTAACCTTGCCGTTGTTGTTGAACCATTGGATGTAGTAAGGATGTGGATGTGGTCTTGTGGTGAGAGATAGCTTCTCCACCATCTCCATGCTAGCCAAGTTGTTGCAGCTCCCTCCATCTATGATGACGTGAACAGAATGTTCCTTCACAACTCCCTTTGTATGGAACAAATTATGCCTCTGATTTTGGTCAGCTTGTGTGACCTGCACACTCAAAACACGTTGAGCAACTAAACATTCATACCCGTCAGCATCTTGAGGAGCCATGTATTGCGTCTCATGATCAGAATCATCTCCACCGTGTTCTTCACGTATAATAAGAGCCAAAGTCTCCTCGTCATAGTCACTAGCGGACTCATACCCACCATCCTCGGTAGCAATCATCACATGCTGAGATTTTCATTATCTCGCAAAGTGTCCTCTTCCCTTACAACGATGACAAATAATAGCACTTGTGTGCCCTGTTGATGCCATGGAAGAAGAACTTTGTGCAGGCCCGGCAGGTGTGCTCTTGGCAGATAGTGGTGGTTGTGCCTGCTTTCTTGTATCACGGTTGGAGGTGGCACCTGATGGAGGTGATGGTGCAGTGGAAGTAGAGGATGCATGTGGTGTCCATGATGAAGGTAGACCTGCAGAAAAGTTAGTCCACGCCAATGCACGGCCGATCCTCAAGACTTCACGTTCAGCTTTACAAGCAAGATGGAATAAACGAGTGATATTATTATAATCCTTATACTCTAGAATGGTCTGAATCTCTATTTAATCCACCCATAAAACGTGCAAGCATAGCTTCATTCTCCTCAACAATACCACATCTAATCATGCCAGCTTTGTAATTCCCGATAATATTCTTTCTACGAAATTTTTTCCTTGTCTTAAGCGCTGCAATTTTTGAAGTAATTCACGTTGATAATATGGTGGAACCCAATCAGCACGTAGCAATTTTCAAAGCAGCCCAAGTAGCTGGAATAGGATATAATCTACAATGTTCGCACCACCAAACACATGCAAAACTAGTGAAAGCACAAACAAAGCAGCGAGGAACATCGTCTCTCCTCGGGATATTGTAAACTTGTAAAACGTTGCTCAGTTTCTAACTCCCAAGTAAGATATATATCAGGAACATATCTACCCTCAAATGGTGGAATATTCAATTTCAGTTTAGGAAGATGGTCATGATCTCGTACCTCATGTGGTGGTGCATCCCTACCGTTGCGATGATATGCATGAGGACGACCTGGTGGTGGTGGTGCTGGTGGTTGCACGTAGTTCTGATTTTGATCAAGTTCATCCTCGTAATGGTCCTCCACCTCTGCAGTAGCAGCAGGAGGTACAGAAGCATCAACACCAGGTACAACAGCTCAAGAAGTTTGACCATCCTCAAGAGGAACACGCTTCGCTCGTCCGAACTGATTCGAAGGGGCGTTGTTGTTGTCGTTAGAGGTGCGATAGGTGCAGCCATGTGGTGGTGGAAAACGTGAAAGCAATTCAGCAAACTTGTTATCGAGCTTTGTTTCAAACGTCTTCTCCATGCCATCTATCTTCTCCATGGCCTCTTCAAATCTGTTTAGCACATCTTGCACCCGTCCACTCATCATTTCTTTGAAACTTATCATGAAGCTCCTTGTTAAATCAAGTTCTCCTCATCTCTCGTCGACATGATCCCAGCATGGTTAGCAGCAATAGAAACACACAAGAATATGATTCAACAGACTACTAACAAGTGTTGGTGGTGGCGGGTGTCACAAATCAGTCAAGCAAATCTCAAATTCTTACCAGTTCTTACCCAGCAGCAGGCGGTGATCGGCAACCGATGTAGTCAAAAGTCTCAAAGCTTGGATAAAGCGATTACCAGGGAGAGTCAAATGCACGATGTAGATGTATGTGGAGCTGGGAAGGCTTATAATATGGTAGCAAAAAGGGTCAGCAATAATCAATTCAGAGATGCAGAGTTGAATAAACGCTCAACGAAGGTACTGTGCTGGTCCTAGGCTAGACCGTGCTAGAGACGCGAGCCTAGAACACTAACAAAATCACGGCGCTGCACATAAACAAGGGAAAGGCACACTCTGCAATTTTTTTCGCTCTGTTTTTTTTTGGCTCCTCTTTTTTTTTGCGAAAAATCACTATAATGGCGAGTGTCTCAATACTCTTCCCAGGTCAAACAGACAGGATGGGTACAAAATTTTTTTGACTATTTTTTTACGGAAATCAGGGCAGCGACGACGAAAAAGTGCGACCAAAAATCACTATGATGGCGAGTGTCTCAAAAGACTCAAAAAAGCCTAAAAATAGGATAGGGAAATAATATTTTTGGTCGCCGATATATTTTTCTTCCGAGACCTACTCACGCAAGGAAACACAAAACAGAAAATAGATGGATCTTGAAAACAAACCTAATATGAAAAGAACTCGGATTGGTGGTGGATATATGGTGGTAGGATATGGCAGCGGTGGTGGTATATGGTAGCGATGGTGGTATATGGATACGGATCGGTGGTGGTATATGGATACGGATTGGTGGTGGTATAATGGATCTGATTGAGGCGGTGGCGGATAAACAGTGGTGGTAGATGGCAAAGGCGATGATGATGGTGCGGCGTGACAACTTATGACCAGAACTCGAAACTCTAAAAGACTAGACTCTATGACCAGCAACTTGACACGAGGATGCAACCGCAAATTCAACAAAGCAAAAACCCTAAAAAAGATTGTGCAAAGGCTCAGATTGGTTCGGATATGATGAACTAACCCTAATTTTTTTGTGGCTTTTTCATGGACTGTAGGTATGAAGAAACAGACTCGATCTAAACTACTTAAAAACTGTAAAATCTCACCGAGCAACCTCGAAATCGATACCACTTGATAGAGGCAAAGGTGTCCCGTCTTCCGATGAGATGGTGGCTATCGTTTTGGAGGAAGTCGACTTAGACGATCCGACTACGAAGCGTCTTGAGAACGTCGGCGCCTTTAGCAATCGCTAAACCAACTCCGAGAGGTTATTGACCACGTCGGAGCATGATCAACGACCACGAAGGTCTATTTCCTGCAGTAAACGAAGAACAAGCAAGAAACTAAGATTGCAATCTGGATATTGCGAATATAAGAGGAAAGCTTTATTGATCAAGGTGGGGTTACATGGCGCCTTTATGCGGTCGTTGAACACAAACGAAGTACGCAAAGTTGCAGCTATGGCAAACTTTTAATCTAAACAAAACCCAAAGTCTAAATGACGCCCTAAGGGTTGTATATATGGAGCAAGAGGAGGGGATTTCGTGGCCCTTGAGGGAGGGGTCCGAAACCAACCCTAACTCTTGTTTCCCCACGCATACGGACTCTAAAAACAGCCTATACTTAAGTATTTCGAAATTACATGGGCTGGCGAATAATAAGGTGACGCAGCACCTAGAATAGCCTATGGGCCGAATATTATGAAGTGGCATCTTGTATATTTCGTCCAAGGCTTCATGCACTCATTATGGTGGCCTCAAAGTCCTGAAATCATCACTTGTAACTCCATTCTTGTTCCCCTCGCGCATGCCATCATCTCCATGCTTGGTCTTGCTCCAGTGTTCATCCCTCTTATCCATGACAGGCCCTTCATTTGTAAGCAAAACAAATGTATCCAATTTAGGCAGCATCATATTCTCATGAACATTAGAATCATTATCAAGAAACGAAAGTACCTGATAATTTAATTGGCGTGTGCGAGCGCTAGTAATTGGTCTAGTATGTATAGCAGCAGGGGCTGTGGGTGTAACAATGGTATTGATTTCCTCATCACATTCTCAGAAGATTTTGAAGATAAATCAGTTTGAAGACATTGACCTCATAGTGCGAAGTCATTCACTTATTTGAAGTGAGTTGGTTCCAGATTTGTATGAATCCATGAATAAGTACATGTGAGTAATTTAACTTTTTATGAAGCATAAGTGAATATACTTTGCAAGATATGAGATTCAGAAAGAGACAGATCCAGATTTGGAAGTGTAGAAACCACTTTCGGTTGAAGTGGATGGATTTGACACATCAAAAATACTATAAAAAGTGAGATTTATTTACCCCAAACAAACTGCTAGATGAGGCAGATGGGAGGCCGAGCAGTCCAATCTCCCGCGCCCTAACTTGGTGGCGGAAGACACCTATGGTAGAACGGAGAAGATGAGGTCTGTGGCCGATGTGAGGACGGTGTCGAAGAGGTCGCGACAGCTAAGTGCTTCGTCTCCGGCGTCGAGGCGAACTAGCGGTGGCGCTAGGGTTTGAGCGAGGAGGCGAGGTGGAAGAGGAGATAATGACCGCGTGTGGATGTGTATTTATAAGGTAAAGGGCTGTGCAGTGTAATTACGTAGGTGCCCCTGGCGGTTCACATCTGATGGACACGTGGCATGCGTGCAACTCATTGAAAGTTGTTCCATGTTCCCACGCACGCCTGGTTTGTCGGGTGGTCGTTCCGGCTTCTCCGATATTCAGGCAAAAGAGATATAGCATTAAAAGCAGTTTTAAATGTGTGTCTCTGTATCTTCAGCTGACAAGAACACAATGAAGACACTCGACACATTTCAACAGAATGCATATGACTAGATAAACAAAATTTGAGGAAGAAGCACAGAAGGGGTTAGGGTCCGATCATATTCACTTAGTTCAGAAAATGGCAAGTTTGAAGACATAACTATAAGTGAAGGTTGTAGAGGGCAGAACATATATAGATTTATATATCAGAGAAGACCAAATCAACATTGCGAAGATAAACCTTGAAGTCAAATCAATGTTGAAGACAAACTAAAAAAGCGAAGATAATGCAATCATGACGCCAGATGAAAATCTTTGGGAAAGTTTGGTGGTGGCGTCACCCACCATATAGGAAGTATTAGACCCAGACACGGCGCACAATTATCATGGTGCTCCGAAGTCAAATTCCATGTTAATGTATTCACACTTAGAGTGTATGTCTTCATTGATTGAAGATATACGTTACTTTGTGTGTTGCACATCTAAGTCATCAACATGCATAAGCGTTAGGATGTGTGTCCAATCAGAGGAGATTTGAGGACTCTAAGATATTTAGCTCACACCACAACTTGCAAAACCATTTCTCATCCACGGGCTTTGTGAAGATATCTACCAATTGCTCTTCAGTGTTGACATGAATGATATCAATATCTTCCTTCATGACATGATCTCTGAGAAAGTGATGACGGATATGAATGTGCTTTGTCTTCGAGTGCTGAACTGGGTTATTGGCAATCTTAATGGCGCTATCATTGTCACAGTAGAGTGGCACATGCTTCAGGTGGATGCCATAGTCCTTGGAGTTTGCTTCATCCAGAGAAGCTGAGCGCGGCAAGATCTAGCAGGAATGTATTCGGATTCAACAGTGGAGAGTGATACATAGTTCTGCTTCTTTGAAGACCAACAGACAAGAGATCGTCTAAGAAAGTGACATGTGCCTGATGTGGACTTGCGATCAAGCTTGTCACTGGCATAATCAGCATCTGAGAATCCAACTAGATCAAACTCTGAGCCCTTTGGATACCATAATCCTAGTGTTGGGGTGTAAGCCAAATATCGAAGAATTCGCTTCACAGCTAAGTGATGCGATTCCTTTGGTGCCGCTTGGAAACGGACACACATGCAAATGCTAAGCATTATATCAGGCCTAGATGCACATAAGTAGAGTAAAGAACCAATCATGGAGCGGTATACCTTTTAGTCGAACTCTTTACCATTGTCGTCGGGGCCCAATTGACCTTTGGTTGGTATTGGCGTCGTGTACCCTTTGCAGTCTTGCATTCCAAACTTCTTCAGGCAATCTTGAGGTATTTTTCTTGTGATATGAAGATGCCATTACTCTGCTGACAGATTTGAATACCAAGGAAGAATTTCATCTAACCCATCATGGACATCTGATATTGCTCTTGCATCATATGCCCAAACTCATCACTGTATCTCTTGTCAGTGCAGACCAAGATAATGTCATCCACATAGATTTGCATACAAACAGTTCACCATCATATGTCTTCGTGAAGAGAGTGGGATCTAGAGAACCAAGTTTGAAGCCTTTGCTCTTCCGGAAGTCTTTGAGTGTGTCATACCAAGTGTGAGGTGCTTCTTTGAGGCCATACCGTGCCTTGTTGAGCTTGTATACCATATCAGGATGCTTTGGGTCTTCAAAACCAGGTGGTTTTGCAACATACACTTCTTCTTCAATTTTGTCGTTGAGAAAGGCACTCTTTACATCCATTTGGTACAGAAGAATGTTGTTGTGGTTGGCATAGGCTAGCAGCATGCGAATGGCTTCAAGCCTAGCCACAGGAGCAAATGTTTCATTGAAATCAATCCCTTCAACCTGTGTGTAACCTTGAGCAACGAGACGAGCCTTGTTTCTGAAAACTTGACCATGCTCATCTTCTTTGTTGTGTTAGATCCATTTGGTGTCGATGATATTGTGCTTGTGAGGATCTGGATGCTATAGAAGCTCCCATACATTGTTCAACTCGAACTGTTGAAGCTCTTCTTGCATAGCTTGAATCCATTGAGGTTCCATGAAGGCTTCATTAACTTTCTTGGGTTCAGATATAGAGACAAAAGAAAAATGTCCACAGAAACTTGCTAGTTGTGTCACTCTTGAACGAGTGAGTGGACCAGATGCATTGATGCTATCAGTTATCTTCTCAATCTGTACTTCATTTGCAATGCGAGGATGAAGTGGATGAAGATTTTGCCCTTGCTGATCATTGTCTTCACTTTCAGCATTGGCTTCAGGCTGAGCAGTGTCTTGAGGCTGATTAGGTGCACAAATGATGATTTCCTCTTCAGCATGTACCTCTGAAGGTATGATTTCTCTAGTACCCATAAGCTTGATAGATTCACTTGGTGTTGCTTCATCTAGCACATTTGGCAGGTGCTCTCTTTGCGAGTCGTTAGTCTCATCGAATCAAGACATCCATAGTTTCAACCACTTTGTAGTGAAAGAGGTTGAAGACTACGTAAGTCTTGAGTCCTTTCCGTAGCCAAGCATAAAACCTCCATGTGCTTTGATTGCAAATTTTGAAGTGTGATGTGGATCCTTGATCCAGCACCTAGCACCAAAGACTCTGAAATAGCTGACATTTGGCTTCTTACCAGTCAGGAGCTCATATGATGTCTTCTTTAGGAACTTGTGAAGATAAACACGGTTGATGACGTGGCATGCAGTGTCAATAGTTTTAGGCCAGAACTTCCTTGGAGTCTTGTACTCATCAAGCATCATCTGTGCCATCTCAATGAGGGTTCTGTTCTTGCGCTCCACGATGCCATTCTGCTGAGGTGTGTATGGAGCCGAGAACTCATGTGTGACGCCCATTGTATCAAGATAAGTGTCAAGGCCGGTGTTCTTGAATTCAGTGCCATTGTCACTTACGATGTGCTTAATCTTGATGCCATAGTTGGTCATGGCACGATTGGCGAATCGTCTGAAAACATCCTGCACTTCAGTCTTGTAGAGATATTATGTGCACCCATGTATATCTTGAGTAATCATCAACAATGACGAAACCATAGAGGCAAGCAGTGGTAGTAAGGGTAGAGTAGTGAGTAGGGCTAAATAAGTCCATGTGAAGCAGCTCGAAGGGACGTGTCATCGTCATGATTGTCTTCGAGGGATGTTTGGCCCTAGTCATCTTTCCAGCCTCGCAGGCACCGCATAGGTTATCCTTCTTGAACTTGACACCCTCGATGCATACGACATGCTTCTTCTTCGCGAGAGTGTATAAGTTCCTCATGCCCGCATGCCCTAGCCTCCGATGCTAGAGCCAGCACTCTGAAGCTTTTGCTAGAAGACATACGGCCAACTGTGGTCCTGCGGAGAAATCTCCCATATACAGATCGTCTTTTCGATATCCTTCGAAGACTAGAGATTTGTCAGATTCCATAAGCACAAGGCAACGATGTTTTCCAAATATCACAATCATGTTCAGATCACAAAGCATTGAGACAGACATTAAGTTGAAACCAAGGGATTCAACAAGCATCACTTTATCCATGTGCTGATCCTTTGAGATTGCAACTCTACCTAGGCCCAATATCTTGCTTTTACCAGTTTCAGCAAATGTGATGTGACTCTTGTCAGACGGACGTAGGGTTGAATCCATAAGAAAGTTTGATCACCAGTCATGTGGTTAGTGCATCCACTGTCCATAATCCACAAAGAAGCCCTTGGTGTTGTACCCTATAGTGCAGTTTGGGGGATAGGCTTCACCAAGGGAAATGTGGAGCATAAACATTTGACGAACAAGCATATTATCAAAGTTCAGATCCTTGTTAGGGTAGATAGGATGCTTGTCAAGAAATCCTAGGACGAAATACATAGTAAGACCATTTTGGCATTTTATCTTGCGTCCGACAAGATGTTTTAGGTCCCCACCATAAGCATCAGAAGCCTTTGATTTTCGGCTGGAGACCTTTCCCTACAAAAGAGAGTTAATTTTTCTTAACCACCCACATCTTCAGGGGTGGCTTAGAAGCAATGAGTCTAAGTGCAACATCTGAGAACTTTGGCTTTGGAGCCCTAGCAAATAGCCTTGCAGGTGCTGAATAATACTCATAAGAATAAGCAGAAAAGTTCTTGGTCTTATGAACATAGCAGTTCGATGAAACGTGCTCATATTCATAAGTCTGAGTATGCTTTGCCTGCAAAACATTGGCGTTAGGGTGACCCTGGTGGGTTCTCTGTCTGTATGAAGCCTTTGGACCATATGACGCCTTTGGTCTGGGGTTTGTCTTCTTCCCAGGTGACATTCACAGGAAGCTTCTCAAGACAACTTTTAGTCACCCGGATCTTCTTCAAAGGAGGTCCATTCCTGCAGTTAGTACCAATATACCTGGCAAACACTTCACCATTCTGATTCTTAAACGGTTCATAGTTTGCATCAAAGGATTCATCAATGATAATCGTGTTAGCACAAGTGAAACAAGATAAGGTAGATGGATCCACTGAAGGTCCCTTTGCAGCAACCCATGTGGTTTTCGCGTACTGCTCAGGCTTCCAGTATGAACCATCAACGTTCATTTTCCTCTCGAACCCAACACCCTCTTTCCTAGGGTTTCGGTTCGTAACACATTTCTTGAGGACATCACACAGTGTTTGATGCCCTTTGAGGCTTTTGTACATCCCTGTTTCAAGCAATGTCTTCAACCTAGCATTCTCATCAGCAATAGTAGTGGTATCCTCAGAAGAGGGGTTAGTTACCACATCAGCAGTTGAAGATATTGCAATAGTAGCAGCAGTAGAACATTCAGCAAAAGAGACAACATTATCACACTCGACACATTTTAAACATGGTGGCTCAAAGTCTTCTTGACCGGTACTGATCTGTTGAGCGTGAAACGACTCGTTCTCCTTTTGAAGTCTTCATGAGATGCTCTCAGGTTCTCAAGTTCTTGCTTCCTTTCAAGATAATCATAAGAAAGCTTCTCATGAGTAGCTGAGAGTGTTTCATGACGACTTTCAAGTTCCTCGTACTTAACATGAAGATTTTTAATCTCTTCAATTAAGGACTGAGTTCGAGTCATTTCTGCGTCCAACGGGTGATCACTTTTGTCTAGCAACTTTTGAATATGTTCCATAGCATCTTGTTGTTCCGTTGCAATTTTAGCAAGTGTTTTGTAGCTAGGTTTAGATTCACATTTAGAGTCATCTTCAGTGGATGTTTGAAAGTAAGCATCGCGTGAGTTTACCTTGGCACCACGTGCCATGAAGTAGCAGGTAGGAGCAGAGTCATCCTCATCATCAGCATTAGCGTCGGCGACGAGGCCATTGTCTTTGATGTTGAAGATTGACTTGGCAACGTAAGCTGAAGCTAGAGCCAGGCTTGCCACTCCTGAATTGGACTCCTCCTCAGACTCCACCTTCGCCTCCTCAGAAGCAGACTCCTCCTCTGAATCCATCTCCTTGCCAATAAACACACGAGCCTTGTTGGATGAGATCCTCTTATGAGATGAAGTCTTTGATGAAGACTTTGAGGATTTCTTCTTCTTCTTCTTGTCATCAGAATCATATTCCTTACTCTTCTTCTTCTTCTTCTTGGTCTCATTGTCCCATTGAGGACACTCAGAGATGTAGTGACCAGGTTTCTTGCATTTGTGGTATGTTCTCTTCTTGTGGTCACGAGTGGAAGCTTCATCATTTCATGAGCTTGATATTGAAGACTTTCTGAAACCTTTCTTCTTGTAGAACTTCTGGAACTTCTTCACGAGCATATCTAGCTCATTTCCAATGTCTTCAGGATCCCCAGAACTGTAGTCATATTCTTCTTCAAATGAGGACACAACCTTGGCCTTCAAAGCCCGGGTTCAACCATAGTTGGGGCCATAGATATCTCTCTTCTCAGATAACTGGAATTCATGTGTGTTGGGCCTCTCAAGTATGTCAGACGTATCGAGATCTTTGAAGTCAGGACATTCTTGAATCATCAGGGCCAGGGTGTCGAATGAGCTGTCAAGTGATCTCAGGAGCTTCTTGATGATTTCGTGCTTGGTGATCTTAGTGGCGCCAAGTGCTCGAAGCTCATTTGTGATATCAGTGAGGCAATCAAATGTGAGTTGGACATTCTCGTTGTTGTTTCTCTTGAAGTGGTTGAAGAGGTTGCGAAGAACATCAATCCTTGAATCTCTCTGAGTTGAGACGCCTTCGTTGACCTTGGAGAACCAGTCCAAGACCAGCTTCGTAGTTTCCACTGCACTCACACGGCTGTACTTTCCTTTGGCCAGATGACCACAGATGATGTTCTTGGCAGTCGAATCCAGTTGAATGAACCTCTTGACACCAGCAGCGATGACACCTTCACCGACCTTGGGAACGCCATTCTGGATGACATACCAGAGGTCGACACCAATGGCTTCAAGATGCATGCGCATCTTATTCTTCCAGTAGGGGTAATTAGTGCCATTGAAGACTGGGCACGCAGCAGAGACCTTGATTATCCCTACAGTCGACATAGCTAAACCTCCAGGTGGTTAAACCGAATCACACAGAAAAAGGAAGCACCTTGCTCTGATACTAATTGAAAGTGCTAGTTATCGACTAGAGGGGGTGAATAGGCGATTTTTATGGAAGTCTTCAAAACACGAGGTCTTTGAAGACAAACAGTAGAAATGAACCTATTGATATGCAGCGGAAGGTAGACTACACTAGACAAGCCATAGTCGGGTAAGCAATGAAGTGAAAGCACGAAGACTATCAGCAGCTAAGTAGTATGGATCAGGATGGAAGATAGTATGAAGCCAACCAGTAAATAGTCTTCACTCAGTGAAGTCAATCAGATCAGACAAGCAGGCAATGACTCCACGAAGACAAACTG
This sequence comes from Aegilops bicornis, assembly GCA_021605145.1. Taxonomy (NCBI): domain Eukaryota; kingdom Viridiplantae; phylum Streptophyta; class Magnoliopsida; order Poales; family Poaceae; genus Aegilops; species Aegilops bicornis. The sequence continues at coordinate 350,722,544 of CM038674.1, read as the reverse complement.
TAAAGTAAAGGGAAGTGAATGATAGAACCAGTTGCTTGGTGAAGACAAGGATTTGGTAGACTAGTTCCAGTCACTGTGACAACTGTACGTCTGGTTAGTGAGGCTGAGATTTAACTCAGAAGACCGCGTCTTCACCTTATTCCTGTTGAGCTAAGCACACCCAGTCCTCGCCCAATCACTCTGGTAAGTCTTCAAGGTAGACTTCCAAACCTTCTGAACTTGGTTCATTTGGCGATTCACAATGGCTCTTGGATGCTCGAGAATGCGGCGCCCTAACATTTGGAGGAGCCACAGTCCTCAAGTGTAACAAGTCTTCAGACCACGCGGACTGAAAGACTTCAGTGATGCCGTACACTCTTTAGCTCTGGGGGTTTTGGGCTTTGTCCTCGCAAGGATCTCTCTCTCTCTCTCTCAAATGCTTCGGAGGTGGGTTGCTCTCAAACGACAAAAGCCGTGCACTAACTCTGAGCAGCCACCAATTTATGGTGTGTAGGGGTGGGCTATTTATAGTCGAGGCAACTCGACCTGATTTATGCAGAAATGACCACAGGTCACTAAGGAACCGACACGTGTCCAACGGTCGGATTTCAAACACACGCGGCAGCTTGACTTGGGCTACAAGTAAAGCTGACTCATCCAGCTCTACATAAGATTTGCTCTCATTGTCTTTGCTCGAAGACATAGGATTTTGGTTGAGCATGACATCAGTCACTCTGACTTTGTTCACTTGGACCCCACTTAATAGTACAGTGGATCCTATGACTCAACAAAGAAGAAAAGGAAACTATGAAACAAGTATGTCTTCGCACTCCATAGTCTTCACATGAATGTCTTCTCATGTCATAATCTTCACCGTGAATGTCTTCACGAACCACCATTGTCTTCAATGTCTTCACACATTTTTAGGGGTCATCTCTGGTAGGTAAACCGAACCAATAAGGGACTACTACCTGTGTTATCCTGCAATTCTCACAAACACATTAGTCCCTCGACCAAGTTTGTCGTCAATACTCCAAAACCAACTAGGAGTGGCACTAGATGCACTTACACCAGCAGTCCGTCACAGCAGCACCCCCAGCTTAGCGGTCCGGCATAAATAAACCATTTGCTAAGCAGTCCATCAAAACTTCGCCGTCTGCTCGACAGTCTACCTTGCATCCAACCAGACGTTCTGCCAGAAATGTTTCAAGTACCAAGAAGGAAGCGGCCAAAAATGCTGCACCCGTGAGGAAGCGCGGCGGGAGAACAAAGAGGAAAGAGAAGAATTGCCTCTTACTTAAAGCACTCATCTCCCAGAACCAAATTAACAGCAGGTTGTTCGAATGAGGGAGTAATATTATTTCTGATGGCATGGATGATGAAGAAGTAGATTTGTTGCTTGCTAAAAGTAAAGCAGACGTACTTGAAGCACGATATTACGTCCATGGCCAGCCATTTCTTGTTGGCGAATACTTTGATGAGTGCAGCTCCAGTTGCCGAGAGTTACATGAATATCGCATGGATCAAATGTCAGTAGGTCATCATGGTTTGCTAGTCCACTACAACAAAGATCATTTCCAACACAATGCTGGTTCCATCAATGTGAGTTTCGAGGACTTACATCTCTTCTTCAACTTCAACGAGCTCGATGCCACTCTTGTTCGATGCTTGATTTTGTAAGTACTTAACAAACTCTGATCAACTTCTCCATACAAGGCTCTAAATGATAAACAACTAACTGCATTTTATTCCTCTCGAGATTGAGCAGCGAGAGAAGAAAAAAGGAAGAGTGTGTATTTCATAGATCCTGCATTAGCAAATGGCACAACATTAGATGGTAAGGACCTATGGGACTGGGCCATTAACACGGTCGTCCGTCTCTTCAAAAACACGTCCCATGCAGAATCATTTCTCTTGCCATATCATGAACGAAAGTCAGGTAAACAACCACACATACACTGATTGTCTTTCAGATTTCGACATAATTCGTAAGTTCATGGCTTTCTTAATATGTAGCGATGTCGCGGGATATCCGCGGCAACCTATGGGACCGGGCGGCCCCTTGCTGGTTCGGCGGGGACGCGTCGCGTTAACGCAAAGAAAGCGGAACCGGTCTTGGCGGCAGCACTGACGGAGAAACACACAAGCAATTTACCCAGGTTTGGTCCACCGTGAGGCATAAGACACTACTCCTGCTTTGGTGGATTGATGGTGAAAATGAGCGTGGTGGTGCGTGGTACACTTTCCCGGCAAGGCCTGCCTCAGGGCTACGGCGGCCACAAGCGTATGGTGGCTTGGGTTTGTCAAGTTCGCATCCCTCTAACCCCCCTAGGATTTTCATGGGCCTCCTTTTATAGATTAAGGGGTCACCACCGTGGCAAAACGATCATTACCCACTGATATGATAGCAAACAGTGTTATCATACCTAACTCTGTGGGCTGGCAGGGTGCATTAAATGCACCGCTCAGTGTCACATCACTAGCTGCCCGGGAAGGCCTGCTGGGCTTATCTTGCCAGCTCCGCATCTGTTCTATAGACACGTCCCTGGACGGGTATCACCTGTGGGTATCTTCTGTAGGAGATGGCTGCCATGTGGAAAATACTGCCACTTAATCACCTTGCGGCTTGACACCTCACTGATTGACAACGTGGTTCGTACTTCCGCGGTTGGCGGGGTGGTTCAGGCCCCGCAAACCCCGGCAGGCGCTGCCGGGGAGTCTTGGTTGCTTGCTTCTAGTTGTGGCCTGGCCCCTTGCCGGGCTCGCCTGCCCGGCGATGGAGTCTCTTTCCTCGTAGATATCTTGTTCTTTGGCCCATCCTTGGTCTTCCTCGGTTGTATAAAGGCTCTTCAACTCTTGGGCCTTCAATCCCTATCTTGAGATGGTGCTTCAATCTTGATCTTGTGCTCGTACGGTTGGGCAACATACCGAGAATTACATTGCACGGCGAAAGCCCCGGGCCTGCCGATCAATTCATGAGCATCGACGGGTAGGACCTAATAAGTCTGCAGGCAGGGAGTTCTTTGAAGGGGTTGGCCCCTTGAATTTTTCCTTTGTTGCTTCATTAGTTTTGATCTTAGGGGGCAGTTTCTGATTACCCGCACGTGTTGTAAAGCCAACAGTGGTGGGGTCGCGGCAGTGATAGCCTGTGAATGACTTTAACGCACGGGGTAGAAACCGCCAAATTACTCTTCCCACAGTGCGCTCTTATCCTTAGCCACCTATGTTGCATGCATAGCGCAGGGTAGGTAACAGAGGAGCGTGGTGCGGAAGAGCATCTTGAAGTGGGTCCGTCCGTCCTGAATTCGCAGAGGAGGGCGACGGTTGCCTGTTGATGGAGCAGCTGCCCTTCCCCGCCCAACCAATAAAAGGAGGGGCGGAGGAGGGCGAAGTCACCCACCTCTACATTCCTCTCCTCCTTTCTTGGTCTTCTGCTTCTTCTGGTAACGCTGAAGGCAAGGGCCCGGGGCCAGCCCCCGGGCTTCTATTCGTGGCAATTGCTGCCTCATGTTGGTGCTGACGCTCGGGGAGTGAGCCTGGTCCTTGGTGTGGTGAACCTCTTGGTCTCTTTGAAGCTCGGCTGGGTGATAGGGCTGGAGATCATTGGTAATCCCAGCATTGCCCCTCCTGGAGGCCTTGGGGCCTTTGTCGATGAGAGGCGCGCATTCCTGCCCACCAAGGAGGGGCCCGACGCGCCTCGGGCCCTTCGGCAGCTCTGGCTGCTTGCTATTTCTCCGCTGGAGGCGTCGTGTCGGGGGCTTGGCACTTTCCGGGAGCAGCGGTGGTGAGGAGAAAATGAGGGAAAGGCGGAGAGAAGGCGGGTGGCAGGGGTCGAGATCGAGATGCGATGGTGCGGGCGCCTTCGTCTCCGACCGTCGACCTGCCGTCCCGTCTTTCTGCTCTTCCCCTCCCTCCCCGGCACCATCATCACCAGCCTCCTCGGGTGGTAGCCGGGGAGGGATGTTCTCTTGGCACCTTCTCCTCGCATCTAGCTGTCTTCCGGCTCAGCTTTGGTGGATGACTCCACCGGCGCTCTAGCTAGGGCTTCTTAGCGGCTCTGGAGGTGGCGACCAGAAGGCGTCGCCCCGTCTCCCGCACTCCTCCTTCACGGCCTCTCCACTCCCTGTCTTGTTAGGCTCTGCTTGACGGGCCCTGACGGGATCGAGGTGGGCTCCTGCTTGGATGCCCCTTTTCTCGTCTTTTCCTCCTTCTGCCACTGTGCCTGAAGGAGGGGAAACGAAAAGAAGGGATCACGGGGCACTTATCTTTTTTTAATCTTAAATCTGCCGGCAACTGCCAAACTTTAATTCAAATAATGTAACCTCTTGAGTCCGTCTTTGTATTCCGTAATGCTTGTACTTGTAACTTCATATGAATGAAAAAGATGAATCTTGTCGGGAACTCGTGCATCTGTATGTCCATGTAGAGGCAAAAGTGGCTCTTTAATAAAATAAACGAGTTTTCCCCGGTAGGATACTCGTCTGCCGGAGAACTACGTCTGTCGGGGAACTGACACAGGGGCCAGCTCCCCGCCAACTCCTTTTTCCCAAAGGTCACTGCGACCACCCTGACCAAAGCAGTCTTCAAGTCATGGATGGGAGCACCTAAGTTTCAAAGAGAGAGGCAAGCTTTCTCATGCAAAGTTGTAGCTTTACAGAATACTAATGGACAAGAGGTGAACTTATCTGTTTGGCTTGCCGGGGATCGCCGTGCCGTGCAATCTTCTCGTCCTTTGTCGAAGCCAGGTTCACGGCAAGAACCTGCAACTCCATGTAGATGAGAATGAAAGCAGGATGCAATCCTATCTATATGCATATGCAAATGCTCATGAAGTGCTTATGCAATGATCTGGGTGTGCTTGTGCATGCATGCGATCTTAGTTGCCCCCCCCTATAGCGCACATTTTTTTTCTCTTGCACGGGCTCATCGCCCCGGCTTGTACAAGGGGTTACACGCAACTTCGGCAATGCCATGTACAATGGGTGGGCTGCGGGCAGAACGCACGACCTCTGCGCTTCTCTTGGTAGAACTTATGGAGATGCTCAATGTTCCATGAGTTTTGCAACGGTGTGCCATCTCCGATCTCTAGATGGACTGTGCCGGGTCTGGAGACTCGTACGGTAAGGGCCTTCCCACTTTGGTGATAACTTGTGTGTACCCTTGTCGGACTGAACGCCACTACTGCAGGATGGTCCGAACATGAAACTACAACCAGAGACCCTTCGACGAAACTGTGTGTGATTCCGTAATCGCAAACGGTGGTGTAAAAAATCGTCAAAAAGGTGCAATACATTTGCATGACAGATGCATCAAACACGGTTCAGAATTTAGTTGTGTGTGTGATGCAGGGCATACGGTTCAGCTAAATTAACTGTTTGGGATGAGGAGGCACTAAAGAAATGGGCAGCCAGATGAAGGCATGTGCTATATACAACATACGGATCACTGGGATGAACTGTGTGTGTTTAGGCAACACAATGGAAACGGTTCAACTAAACAAGATGTGTGTGATACGCGGCAAACTGGTCCATAATCAGAAATGTGTGCGAAGATCAATAATAACACAAACGATTGCTGCTAATAAGCCATGTGAATTGCTCTGTCTACAGTAGAATAACATGTATATATATAACTGAAATAAACATCCAATTACATAAGTGACTATACAGATCATTCACACACACCTCGATAAACAATTGCATGCATTCTAAAGTAGGAGAAACAATCTTCTAGTCATCTACTTGTTGTGACGCTCCCGCCGCTGCTATGTGGCTCGATCCCTCGTCTGGGTCAGGAACAAGACAGTCCCTCATGTCAACGATCCGCCTGTACATTTCGTAGCTTGTGTACGCGTCCACGGCCACGTACTTGACATGTTGTTCATCCAGTCTCTTATGCCACACACTGTGCTAGGCATTCTTGTCTTATTGCTCTCTTCCTTCATCTTTGCATAGTAGTGGTTGATGATGGCCGAGGCGAGGTCAACCAAGGAGTTCAGTTTGTTTTTCTCGATGCCCCAGACCTTGTAGTGGTGCTGGATGTTGACAAGATTCGGGCATTTCAAGTCCGACACCTTGAGCGCTTTTAGATCGTTGGTGGTGTCCACCGTAGCGAAACTGTAGTCGAAGCTGTTGATAAACACAGAAACGCTTCGCAAGGCCTTGTGGCAAGGTGGAAGTGGTAGACGAGGACGTCATGTCGCACGCACAACTGGGCGACGGCAACCTTCTGATCATGCCCCGCACGACCGATGGTGTACTTGAGGTCGAAGCCGAGCACTCGGTACTTGTCCTCGGCAAGGAACTGCTCCGTAGTTTGGATGCATCTCTCCACCGAGACTGGATCGTTCGTGTACACCACCGAGAGGGCCATCCCCCTCACGTGGGTGTCCACTACGTGATGCATGGTGAACTGCCCGCCGTTGTCGTCGTCGGCCGCTGGGAGCGCCATTGGAGCCACGGGGAGTGCCATTGGAACCGCTGGATGTCCTCTCTGTATGTGTCCTCGTGGGTGTGCTTATTGTGTCGTGTGAGACGAGAGATGAAGGTAAATGGCCACAGGAATAAAAGGGGGCCGGGCGGCGTGGATTCTCGGCTCGTCCGCATGGCAGTTTTTGCAGCGGGTAACTGCATTGTCGCGCCGCGCCTAAGCGCCGCAACCGCTTACACCACGACGTCGCGTGATCGTCGCGCCGACCACAAACACCGGTAGCAGCGTGGAGGGACGAGGGCAGAGCACCGGAGGGACAGCGAGGCGAAGCCTTGTGGCGAGGAAAGCGAGCGCGCGCTGACGCTGAACCGCAAGCAACCACACGCATAGAGCGGCCGACAGTTGCATCGCGGCGTAGAGAGCGACCGTGTGGTACCACCTCCGTCTAGTCTATAGTATCCTTTATATTCTGTGCCATACTTTGCCCTCAAATTTAACCAACAAAATGTTAATGCATGTTTTAAAAATTATATAATTGGAAACTATCTTCAAATACAAATCCAACTATATAATCTTTGGCGACATGCATTAAGTATTTTATTAGTTAAATCATACTTATAAACCAGGACGGCGATACGATAGGTAATTAAATACGCAAACATTTTTTTTGTTAACCGTTTGTGTATGCGTGGCCTTTCGTCCTCCTCTCGCATGTCTTATCACCCATTGCCCGGACGGCTTCTGGCGCAAGCTTGCGTATGAGCGGGGTGTTCTTTAATAAACGGTGGCGCCAATGAATCGTCGGTGAGCCCATTCCCGCGCAACCTCGAGGTTCCGCATGCAAGCCTCCCGCCCGAACTCGTGAAATCCCCAAAATCCTAATGCTTACCGCCTGCTATAAAAACCCTCACGACCGGCGAGTCCTGCGTCGCATTTTCCCCTCCATCCCTGTAGCTTATCTCGTTTGCTTCTCCCACAATCGCCAATGGCACCGGTCCTTCGTCATTGTTCAGCCACTCCGCCCTCATCAGAGGACAGCTCAAGCTGGGAGGCTACACCGCGGCGTGGCATCCACATTAGGTGTGCACGAAACACCACCACACTCTCCGCCCCGGTGCCCGTCGGCATTAAGACCGGCCGCCGTTGTTAGCCACACCACCGTCAGCCGGGCCATCGCCCGGCTGCGCTGCGTTGACCCGGCGGCGGGAGGTGGCCGTTGTAACCACCACCGCCTTTGCCATCAGGCGTGGCCAGCCTTCCGCTCACGCCACATGACGAAGGCGGGAGGTAGTGGTCGTGGCCGCCACCCCGTCGTCAGCCGCCGTGGCCGCTAGCCCATCGTCGACCGTCGGGGTCGTCACCGGCTCCGCCACTGTCGCCCGAAGGCGGGAGGCAGAAGTGGATGCCCGCACGTGCGTCAGCGACCTTGCGTGCTACACCGAGTTCCTGCGGGAGGAGGAGGAGCGCCTCGTCGAGTATGCAAAGAGCCTTACCGCCGCCGTGGCCGCGGCACACGCCGCCTCAGAGGCAAGGAATCGAGAGATCTCGAGGAGAACCACCGCTTGGCCGGGGTAAATGCAGAGCGGCAGAGGGTGTTTGAGGTGGCGTCATTTGAAGGCTGCAATGCGCACCGCATTGCAGTTGCCCGACTCGTCGATAGGCTCCTCCTCCTCCTCGGCCTCTTACTAAGCGCGCTCGGCAAAGAAGAGGTAGCTAGAACTAGTACAAAGCCCCTCCGCAGTACTAGTAGTAGTAGTAGTATTTAGGGGCTATTTTGTTCAGTTCATCTGACTATAGATGTGGTGGAACTGTACAACATACTTAAAATTAGCTAGTATATATAGTTGAACTAGCTATTTCTGTACATGGTTGGCAATAATTGGGGAAAAGTTTGGTTGGTTCAGCTGTCGAAATGAACTATTTGTATAAATTAAGAACGATTGCTTAATCTATGAATGAAATCTATGCTTAATTACTGAATTTTAGTTCCAAAAATTAGATATTGCTAGTGATTTTTAGCTTCATATTTTGACAAATCGCAGTGTTACAAGGATTGACAAATATTACCAAATTGTTTGTATGCATTAGTTTGCACGGGTCATCCAAAACAACCGTTTGCATTGAAGGGATGCACAAATCCTCATGCTCTCACTTTGCATAAGGGTGTTCTATCTAAAACGTTTGCAATCAAGAGCTGCAGAAATCCTGCTCGGCACATTTTCTCTTGGCTTCACAGGAAGCTGTCGGTTTACATATGGGTGTTCTAACTAAAACGTTTGCGATGAGTGTTTTATATTTAAAAAGCGAATTGAATTGCGGCTTGGGCGCCATTAATGGAGAGGATGCGAGCAAGTTGGGCGGCCATGGAAGTCAAAGGGCTCGCTTCCTAGTGAGCCTGCTGTGATGTCTGCTTCGCATGCTTCGGTGAGCCAGCGTACTCGAGGGCGGCTTACTGCGCCTCTGCGCAGACTGAATGGCCTTCGCATGCCTCCCGTTCAGTCATGGTCAAGCAATGTCCGCATGGCACCTCCTACAACCATTAAAACCAAGACACATGGCGTCACGTGAATGGTTAATGAGAATTTTGGATTTACTAGAATTTAAAAACCGAGGCATCTCAATGTTTTGGCGGCAATCAACGGTGACACAGTGTTTGAAATTCATTCTCATTTCTTGCATGGGACATAGGCATGCACCCAAGGACACATATTTGATTTTTCAACCAATTTATATACCTTTGGAGCATGTGCATGTAGTTCAAATTTGAATTATGCACATAAATGCATTGAAAACTCAGTAAATGCATAAAAATGTCCAATCGAACCCCGAAAAATCACAAAAATTCACACAACACTCCTGTTGTTCTTTGTGGACACGAGAAAAAATTGAAAGCAATAAGAGGCAACGGATATTGTTTCGTCCCCAAAGGTGGGACGTTCCCTACCAAAAACCATCACTCTTGTTGTGAGAAGCTCCGGTTTGTGAGAAGCATATACCCAAACCTGCCCCAAATGGGACAAAAATTGTACCACGACATGTTAAGTGTCATCAACGGTGCCCTGCCCCAAATGTGAGAAGCTCCATGATAGCATGCCAAGTTTCATGAATTTCAGACGAGTTTTGGATTTACTAGAATTTAATAACGAGGCATATCAATGTTTTCTTGACAATCAACGGTGCCACAGTGTTTGAAATTTATTCCCATTTCTTGCATGGGACCAAAGCCGTGGCGACCCGACCTCGAGCACGGTCAAGTCTACGTGCTTAAGTGTCATCCACGGATCGGTATCTTTGACACACACGGTACGAGTATTTATAACAGAGGTAAATCACATGTGTAAAGTAGCGTAAATACTATTACCTCAATCCATATAGCGGAAGTAACAACAAGGTTGTGGATTCCCATCAACACCAACGGCAAATTTGAGTGTAGAAATCGTAACCCTAACGTATCACTTACCCGTCGTAAAATCCTGCAACATGAGACATACATGACCATATAGGTCGATTACATTGAATGTCTTTGGCACATTCACACCATAGGTCAAATGCTTTGAATAATAGCTATCACTACATGCATATTTGGCTGGTGGAAAGCTCTCTGATTAACATGTTTTTTGCGTAAAGACAATTTTCCCTACAACAAGGAAAATATTTTGTTTAACTATCATGGTAGTTGATAAACATTGAGAATGGTAACCCCATCTCAATCCCAATTAAACAATATTAAGAACCCAACAAATTAATTTAGAGTGATGAGATCAACATGATTATTCAAGAACCGGATACTCAAGATGTCCATAACCGGGACACGGCTAACCATGATTAGTTTGTACACTCTCTCTGAGGTTTTGCACTTTTCCCCACAAGACTCGATCTCCTCCGTTGGATTTCTCGCACTACATGGTGTTTGAAAGCGGATGGCCCGAGACACGATCTTTCGAAACATTAACACTTCACTCTGGGTGAGCAGTTACACCTACTTTCCCCTAAATACGCTAGCCTACCACTGAAAGAGGTCATGCAACTTAGTCAACTATGCTAGAGCCCATAATAGCTTGTGGCTGCACACGGAAGTTTCCAGCATGAATAATCTTATGATCCCTTCGAGCCCGGGTGGCAAACCATAGGATGATCACACGGTAACCCCGGGATCTCCTAGGACAACACTGGTATAACCCGGGTCCCATAACCAATCCACCCGGATGTGTATTTAAGTAGCCACCTTAAGTTAACAATTAATTAACAATCTCACATCTGTCATGGATCACTCAAACCAACCACGTCTACGAGCATAGGATAGCAATATAAACATAACGTAGAAGTAACTCCCAAGGTTTGATAATGAAAAGGCAATAGGTTCTACCTGATCATCTACTTTCCAATACCCACAAGTTAATCATATCCTAATCATGCAATGTTTGAGGGTTGAAACTAATGCATAAAAACTGGGTATGAAAGGGATATGATCAAAGTGTGAACTTGCCTTGTAATGTTGATGAAGATGATTCGCACTCATAACTCCTGATAGTTCTACTCGTCACACTCCGGTCAATCTATCGTAAGCAAGCAATTGCATACATAAGCACTCATGCAAAAGAATCGAAGAAAAGACCTTGGAAAACTTCGAAAACAGGCAAATAACTCTTGCAACAGAAAACAATTTCTAACCAAACAAAAATTAAGTGAATTTGGCCTTATCAGAAAGTTTAGGTCAAGAGCTTCAATTTGCAAAAAGAATCAACTAAATCGCGGTTATAAAACTCAAGTTACGATCAAACAGAGTTGAAGTATAAATCTGTTTGAATTCAAACTTTAAAACCTTCAAAAACAGGTTTGAGTTGGATTACTGGATAGAGGGGATCATAACGAAGAAGTGGGCGTTGGTTTCGTTGGATTTGGACAAGCGAGTAAAAAGTAATGAAGGTTGGAAGATCATGGACTAATCTGTAAATAAAATATTCACAGATGGGTCCCTGGCCGAAATTAAAAAGAAAAAGGAAAATTTTACGAGCGAACATTAGCTCTGAGCCTATACCAGTGAACTCGTTAAGCTCCGGAGAAGGCTAAACCAGCGGCGTTCTCTAAATAGCTAGGCTAATAAGAAAAATCATTTTTAAACAATAAACCAAAAAACCTAAAACCTAAATAAAAGCCGTGAGCAAGGCCGGTTTGTACCTGCAGATCAGGCGAATCGGGTCCAGCGGTGGCGTCCCGTGACGGCGGTGGCAGATCTTGACAGTGGGCTTGGCGTCGGCGTGGGTGGGTAACCCGGCTTGGCTGACTCTGGCGGCCCGGCTCCACCAGCGAGAGGGCAAGGTGGCGGCCGGTGGCCGGCCTGGCGGCCCGGTGGATCTTGACGACAAGAATGGCGGTGCAATGACGATCGAGGAGGAGGAGAGGGCGATAAATGGGCGGCTTATATAGGCGGGAAGGCGGCTCACGGCGTGGGGAGGGGCAAGGCAAAAGGCGTGGCGGAGCCCAAAGTCGGCCCGCAATGGCGATGGCGTCTTGGCTCGGGAGACCGTCCTAGCTCGGGGGCAGCAGCTACTGGTTGAGCCGAGCTTGACCCAGTTGGTCCGAAGTTTTTTTTAAACAAACAGGAAAAAGAAAAGGAAAAATGAAATAAAATATTATATAGGCATATAATATATCAAAATTTTCAGAAAAATATTTTCTACGACATGAGTATTTTTCTAGCTTCAAATAAAATCCACACAATTTTAAATAAAGCAAACGGTGCTACTGGTGCAATAAAATCTCAATGAAATCATTTTGAAAATACCAAAATAAATTCAAATTTATTTCTCCAATTTTTCTGATGTAGGGAATCATTTTACCCTATTCTCCATATATTTTATTTTTGGAGGAAAATAATTTGAATAAAAACCAAATAACTCCAAATTGCAAATAATTTTCAAAGGGACTTTTAATTTGATTCTTTTAAACTTCCAACTCATATTTCATATAATTTGAAGAAGTCATTTTATCTTCTCTCATGAAAATCATTCGGTTGCATAAAAGTTTACGAAGTTGAAATATTTCCAAATGGTATTCAAATCTTTTCAAAACCCTTATCATTTATTTAAATGGAAGAAGTCATGTCATCTTACATCTAGGGTTTTGTGATGAAATAAATTTGAGTTCATGGAGATCATAAAATTTTGGGAAAGTCCTTTTATTCCCTCTCATTTAACTTTCAAAAAGTTTCAAAATTCACTCAATTTCACACAAGCAATCAGACAATCAATCAAAACTATCTATTTAATATAACATTCCAAAATTTAGAATTTTGGGATGTTACAAACCTACCACCCTTAAAATGAATCTCGTCCTCGAGATCTGGAGAGGCTAGCAAGAAATAGGTTAGGTTCGAGGTCTTCTCAAGATCCATCGGTACATCACAGGGGTATGGGGTGCTACCACCCTTAGAAACATTATTACGGTTCCATCAAAACTCTTATAATCCATCCTTTTTGTTGACAGAGTCGGTCTTATTAGATTCTCGGGAAAATTCCTTCTCTGGGCTTTTCCTGTAGTGCCATAACCTTTACCGCAAAATCTCGTGTCCTTTCATCTTCGTAATGTTCTTCTGTGACTGGGCCTTCTTAGCTGACGGGTCTGGCGCCAATACTAAACAACTATCGATATCTCATGGTGGTCATCAAACAATTTGACTGGGTCCCTACAGAAAATGGGTCTGGGCTTCATTCTCACCGTATGACCTACGGTTGGCAACAGCTGCCGTGTACCAGGGAAAACATTGTCATACCATTCTAAGGTTCAAACCATGTTTTGACCGTCGTCGCTCTACTATGGGTAAGTCACTCAGACTTACCATCCCATATAGCAAGGCGAACAATAATGATGAAGTCGGTATGGTGATCAATCCATCCCGCACCCAAATCATTACCTTGTATATGGTTTAGCGAATCTCGCATTCTAGCACTCGATCATCCTCACAAGCATTGCAGAATTTCTCTTGTCGATGAACTAAGTTCGGATAAATCCATGGATTCTGCAAGCCAAACAACATCTATCGTTCCTTCACACTCTCAGGTTTTGCTTGAACTCCTATAAGATCGTCTATCGATAAACGTAACTTCTTCCAGGGTTTTTCCTTCAGCAAGAGTGTGCTTGCTTCTTGGCAAGTCCTGGAGCCTGTGGGTTATGGCCCATCTCATCACATCACTTGTAAACCTTGAACTCATCATCGGGGCAACTGATCATTATTCCAACATCCAGCTTCCTAGCATACTTAAAATCCCTCCACTTGTACTATCTTCCTTCCTTCTATTGGTACCAAACTAAGACGTGATTACTCAGACTCATGATGGAGTTACAATTGCTCCCTTTTACCAACATTATACCTGCTTTATATCCAATAGTACTTCATCCCTTCATATTCTTGGGGTACCCCACATATCGAGATAAAACTCATACTTATTTTGTCTAAAGTCCACTCCGTGGAATATCATTATATTTTCCAGGGGTCAAGGGTCCTCACAGGGTACTACCACCCTTGAAATGCACAAATTCATCCATAGACCATATTTCTCATATCCTCGAAACTGGTCAAAAATCTTCCTTCATAGAGTCACTACTCTTAAAATCCAAATCAGTACCAACGATGCTAACTTTATTGATTCTCAAATTATTACAATCTCCTGCATTTCCGTCACATGCCTCAACACAACACCTCAATAAAAAAGGGTTGTTCCCACTACTTCTACTACTACTTCATTTCTTTGTTGCAAACTCAACTATTTAGCTCAAGCCTCCTTCTCTTTGGGACAATCCCTGGCAAAGTGCCCTGCTTCATTACAGGAGAAACATACTACTTCTGACAAATCTCATGGTCTCCTTGTGATTACATAGCCTTCTTGGGTCCTCGGCTTCCTTTTTGGGCAACCGCTGAAGTAGTGCCCTGACTCCTTGCACCTGAAACAGATGATATGACTCATGTCCTTCCTGGTATCCAATCTACTTCCCTTTCTAGACTTTTCCGTACCAATCAGGGCTTCTATTTCCTGTGGGTCATACCTACTTCCTCTGTCGGGAATTCTACTAGGTCACCATTCAGACAGTTCTGGGAGATTTGTCCTTCTTCTCCACATGAATCGCATGACTTGGTGTAGGGTTTAATTGGGTCTTCTTTGGGTGTGTCCCCCACCTCTTCCTTCATCATGGGTTCTTCTAAAATTTCCATAAGGGCTCCTTTCTTTACTTCTTTCTTCATTGCATTTGTCACGGTTCTTTGTACCATGGGGTAAATGTGACACTGAGCAGGGTAGTGGGTAGTCCCTTCACACAAGAAACAAGTGATCTACCTAGTTGGGCATTCTTCAGCTGGGTGACTTCCTTCACAATTAGGGCATTCATCCTTGTGTTCTTTATGGTTGTGTCCTATTTCTCCACAAAGCTTCCATGCATAAGGTTTCTTCATATCCTTTCCAAAATGCTTCAAGTTCTGGGACTCAAGCCGAGACTTTAGCAGAGTCAACTTAAATTATTTCCAAGTGGTTACACCTTGCCATCCATTGATGGTTTGGTACTTCCTCCACCAAGTAGCAGCACCTCTTTCAAAGCACTGAAGAGCATGCTGGGCCATATCCTTTCCGGCTATAGTGTTATTTTTCATGTGATCCTCCATGTTCCGAATCTATCGGTCCATCCCCAATTGACTTATCGGTCCAGGAAACATGAGTTCATCTCCATTCATCCTATATTGGGTCCATGGGTTTGGGGTGAGATAAGAGAGATAGAGAGGGATACACACAATACAAACAATAGTTTTGAAAAGACAGATTTTATTTTGTGGTTGTCGGAAAAACATCAAACAAATGATAGCTCACAATTGTTGCATCTAACGTAGGTAGATAACAGGGGTTTGGTCTTCTAAAGGTCAATAAATCTTCAAAGTCACCAATCTCTTCAAGTTTTGTTCATGTCTCTGATGGCTTCTTCCGATCGTGCTTGTCATTCTCAAGTTCTTTTGCCAGATCATCTCTATTGACGCGAAGTCTCTCGTGACGTCCTTTAAGAGTTGTGTTCCAAACTTCTGGATTTCAATATCCTTGGCATGAACCATGGTCCTACTGTCCTTCAGTTCCTGACGAATCTCCGGTATCTCGAGGTTTTGTTCCTCCAGTTTGGCTACTTGAGCTTACGGGTCCTAAGTTCTTCACGAAATGCTATCTCGTCAATCTGGCTTCCCTGAGTCCATCTTAAAATTCTTGATGTAATACTCGAGATCTTGGTGATACACCAGCTAAGGTTAAAACTTCATCTTTTCTTTGATAGGTGCTCTATTGGCCCTTTTGTCATCCAATCCTTCCGAAGAAATGCATGCTTAACTCCGCATGGTGACAATAGCATAACTGGTTGATAACGTCATGGATAGACGTGTTTATGCCCATGCCATTGCCATGAGTTATCATTCCATAGTTGATATCCCCTGCCTTAGGGTTTTCTTGACAAAAACCTTGAGTTTTAATGCTCCATGTTAGGTCTTTCTCCGGCACACCTTGATCTCGGGTATTGATAGCTTCAATAGTCTGACAAGTTCCATAAGGGTAGCTTTCCTAGGTCATACCAATCTAGGAATTCTTCATAGCCTTCAAATTCTCCGAGCCTTTGGAGTCTTCAACCGTTGTAGTTTCAATTATTCAGATGCACTGTAAAATCCTCTTTATTCCGAGGTGGTCTTAGTTGTCCGATATATTGTACTCCTTGAAGTGGTCTCATTAGTCGAATCTTTGTGTGGTCCAATAGGAAAAGGGGTACGGTCTAACTAAAAGGGAATATTTGAACAAGCTCATAACAGAAGAGAGATAGAAGATCTTTTTGAAAATAAAGTTTTAGAGAAAATCTTTCCTATGGGCTTGCGATTTCTAGGGGTCACGTCCTACTGATCAACATGTGCTCTAATACCATCTTGTAGCGACCCGACCTCGGACGGTCAAGTCTTCGCGTAGCTTAAGTGTCATCCTCGGATCGGTATGTCATTGACACACACGATCGAGGATTTATAACGAGAGGTAAATCGCATGTATAAAGTAACGTAAATACTATTACCTCAATCCATATAGAGGAAGTAACAACAAGGTTGTGGATTCCCATCAACACCAACGCAAAGTTGAGTGTAGAAATCGTAACCCCAACGTATCACTTACTCGTCGTAAGAATCCTGCAACATGAGACATTGCAGCCATATAGGTCAGTACATTGAATGTACTGGCAAATTCACACCATAGGTCAAATGCTGAATGATAGCTATCACTACATGCATATTTGGCTGGTGGAAAGCTCTACGGTTAACATGTTTTCGCGAAAAGCCAATTTTTTTCCTACAACAAAGGAATATGTTTTGTTTAAGTATCATGGTAGTTGATAAACATTGAAAATGGTAACCCCATCTCAATCTCAATTAAACAGTATTAAGAACCCAACAAATTAATTTAGAGTGATGAGATCAACATGATAATTCAAGAACCAGATACACAAGATGTCCATAACCGGGGACACGGCTAACCATGATTAGTTTGTACACTCTGCAGAGGTTTGCGTATTTTTCCCCACAAGACTCGATCTCCTCCGTTGGATTTCTCGCACTACATGGTGTTTGAGAAACGGATGACTGAGACACAGTCTTTTAGAAACATTAACTCTTTACTCTTGGTAGACAGTTACACCTACTTTCCCCTACATCTGATATCCTACCACTGAAAGAGGTCATGCAACTTAGTCAACTATGCTAGAGCCCATAATAGCTTGTGCCTGCACACAGAAGTTTCTAGCATGAATAATCTTATGATCCCTTTGAGCTTGGGTGGCGAACCATAGGATGATCACACGGTAACCCCGGGATCTCCTAGGACAACACCGTATAACCCTGTGTTCCGCATACCAATCCACCCAGATGTGTATTTAAGTAGCCACCTTAAGTTAACCATGAATTAACAATCTCACATCTGTCATGGATCACTCAAACAAAACCACGTCTATGAGCATAGCATAGCATTATAAGCATAATGTAGAAGTAACTCCCAAGGTTTGATAATAAAAAGGCAATAGGTTCTACCTCATCATCTACTTCCCAATACCCACAAGTTAATCATATCCTAATCATGCAATGTTTGAGGATTGAAACTAATGCATAAAAACTGGGTATGAAAGGGATATGATCAAAGTGTGAACTTGCCTTGTACTGTTGATGAAGATTATTCGCACTCATAACTCCTGATAGTTCTACTCGTCACACTCCGGTCAATCTATCGTAAGCAAGCAATTGCATACATAAGCACTCGTGCAAAAGAATTGAAGAAAAGACCTCGGAAAACTTCGAAAACAGGCAAATAACTCTTGCAACAGAAAATAATTTCTAACAGTACCAAAATTAAGTGAATTTTGCCTTATCAAAAAGTTTAGGTCAAGAGCTTCGATTTGCAAAAACAATTAACTAAATCGGGGTTATAAAACTCAAGTTACGATCAAACGGAGTTCAAATATAAATCTGTTTAAATTCAAATTTTAAAACTTTCAAAAACAGGTTTGAGTTGGATTACGGGATACAGGGGATCATAACGAAGAAGTGGGCATTGGTTTCGTTGGATTTGGACAAGCGAGTAAAAAGTAACGAAGGTTGGAAGATCAGGGACTAATTTGTAAATAAAATATTCACGGATGGGTCCATGGCCGAAATTAAAAAGAAAAAGAAAAATTCTACCGAGCGAACGTTCGCTACAGAACCTAAACCAACGAAGTCGTTCGCTCCAGAGGCTAAACCAGCGAGCGTTCTCTAAATAGCTAGGCTAGTAAGAAAAACCGGTTTTTTTAAACGGTAAACCAAAAAAACTAAAACCTAAATAAACCAGGCGAACCCAAGGCGGTTTGTACGGTCGGGCGGATCGGTCCGGCGGTGGTGTCCGCGACGGCATGGGCATGGACTCCGTGGACGGTTGCTTGACGTCAAGCGGCGGGTGGTTTCGCCCCTACGGGTTACAGAAGGGCTCACATGAGAGGCAAGGCATGATATGTGCTTCGGCTGGGGCCGTACAGGTAAAGCAAGGCAAGAAATGTAAGATGCGATAACAACAATGCAAGCGATGCGATGCTAGGTGGAGACGGCACCGGGCGGCGGCTTATATAGGCGGGAAGGGGCGGCTCCGAGGCGTGGGGGAGGGGCAAGGCAAAG
Source organism: Aegilops bicornis (assembly GCA_021605145.1). Lineage (NCBI taxonomy): Eukaryota > Viridiplantae > Streptophyta > Magnoliopsida > Poales > Poaceae > Aegilops > Aegilops bicornis. The sequence goes on along the minus strand of CM038674.1, from coordinate 350,703,940 downwards.
GCTGCGGGGGGAGCCCGGGTCGGCCATGGCGGCGATGGGTGCTGGCTCGGGAGACCGTCCCAAGCTCGGGGACGACGCGCTGGGCCGGCTGGGCTTCGGCCCAGTCTATCCGAAGTTTTTTTTAACAGAGAGGAAAAAGAAAAAGAACATAAATATTATATAGACATATAATATATCAATATTTTCAGAAAATTATTTTCTACGACTTGAACATTTTTCTAGCTTCAAATAAAATACACAAAATTTTAAATAAAGCAAACTGTTTTACTGGTGCAACAAAATCTCAATGAAATCATTTTTTTAATACCAAAGTAAATTCAAATTTATTTCTCTCCAATTTTTCTGAAGTAGGGAATCATTTTACCCTATTTTCAATATATTTTATTTTTGGAGAAAAATAATTTGAATAAAAACCAAATAACTCCAAATTGCAAATAATTTCCAAAGAGACTTTTAATTTGATTCTTTTATACTTCCAACTCATATTTCATATAATTTGAAGAAGTCATTTTATCTTCTCTCATGAAAATCATTGAGTTGCATAAAGTATCTTGAGTTGAAATATTTCCAAATGGAATTCAAATCTTTTCAAAACCCTTTTCTTTTATTTAAATGGAAGAAGTCATGTCATCTTCTCTCTAGGGTTTTGTGATGAAATAAATTTGAATTCATGGAGATCATAAATGCAAAAAATGAAAGTTTGGGAAAGTCCTTTTATTCCCTCTCATTTAACTTTCAAAAAGTTTTTCAAAATTCACTCAATTTCACACAAGCAATCAAACAATCAATCAAAACTAACTATTTAATAGAACATTCCAAAATTTAGAATTTTGGGATGTTACAAAAGCATGCACCCAAGGACACAGATTTGATTTTTCAACCAATTTATATGCACTGGAGCATGTGCATGTAGTTCAAATTTGAATTATCACATTAATGCATTGAAAACTCAGTTAATGCATAAAATGTCCAAAGCGAACCCGAAAAATCACAAAATTGACACGAAAAAAAATTTGAAAGCAATAAGAGGCAATGGACATCGTTTAGGTCCCCAAAGGTAGAGGCGCTCGTTTGACTCCCTTTACTTGTGCACGGACAGTCGGAGCCGTGCCCACGGCCACATTAAGCATAGGAGTGGAGGGAAACTGGAGAGAAGCCAGAGGCACAGGATGGTCAGAGGCAACGCCAAGACCAGAAACACAAGATAGCAAAGGGGCGAGGTGGAGTCCCCCGGCAAGGCTCCTGCCGGGCGGTGCCTCGTAAGCCCCTAAGAAGAGCCTTACCGGGGCAACTTGCCCAAACATCGAGCAAGCGAGTCAGCCCTTGAGCCCACGGGTTCCAACTCAACCGACTACGCATTGGAACAGTGGCTCGAGGCACCTCCCGTGGTGGAATGCGATCTTTGTCAAGACCATAGATATATGAGATCGATGAGGATCGAAGACAACGATCCTCGGCAAGATCCTTCTTGAGGAAAGCCACAAGACCCCTGGCAAGATCCTTGCCGAGGGGCATCAACGGCGCCACGGCAAGACCCTTGCGGGGCCCGCCAAAGGCCTTGCCGAGGACATCACTGGGCCCTTGCCCGGGCCTGCCCCAGCCAAGTTTCCACCGCCATTAGCATGCAGCTACCAGCCTGACCATCTGGGTAGGCACCTGCGTGGCAACATGCGGCTCCCAGGCCAACTCAGCAAGCGCCTACGTGGCGGCGTGCAGATCTTCGTGAACACCCTACCACCACGCCACCTCGGTACTGCACCTTTTCGCCTTATATATGGCGCCGCATGCATCGCCGCCGTGGCACGCGTGTCAAGCGAGGAGGGGCGGCGATGGATGGGACGAGCCTCGTTCCCGTCCCCGATAAAACTAAGGGACACCTTAGCGATGCATTAAATGCGTCTTGTTCTATAATACGGGTGATAAGCTCGCAATACTGTAGGCCCTTCTACCTCCTGTGTGCCACTGTGGCAGCCCCTTTCGACTATAAAAGGAGGTTCATGGCGTACTGGAGGGGGATTCGGCTCTTTTGAACTACACATCCATCGTAGCTAGTTCGAGAGCTCAAGAACACTCAATACATCCACCAAAGCAGGACTAGGGTTTTACGCATCCTCGCGGCCCGAACCTGGGTAAATGATTCGTGTGCTTTCTGTCAGACTCGCTCTTCTCACAACCCCACGCCCCGCCAACCGTAGTAGGGATTCTTGTGATCTCATAGGTGTCGTTCTCACCGACATCTTTGGCGCGCCAGGTAGGGGCGTTGTTGTGAGAATCTGGTCTAGCTGTTAGCCTAGCAGTTCTTCGTCGCCATGGCTCCCAAGAAGAAGAAGGCCACGGCGGTCGGTTTATCGGGGCCGCACGCCCGCATCGGTGAGGGCGTAGTAGCGGGCAGTGTGAGACAGACCCGAGGCGCGGTCCGCGAGCACCAACATCGCTCTGGCAGTCAGAGCGTGGCGAGTGGCATCATTCGTACGCAAGACGGCAGGCCGCACGCCACAAAATCCATAGACGGAGCTGGGCCCCCCGCAGGCGGCGTGAGGCCCTCCAGGGTCGCCGCCGTGCCACCCACGGGTGGCGCGACGACCTCCAGGACGCCCACTCCGGCACCCACATTGCGCTCTTCCCATGGTGTGCGCGACGAGCAGCGTCACCACGCCGGTGACCCTGAGCACCGCCGTGGGAAGAGCTATGCATCACCCGCGGAGACGAGGGAGGCCAAAGATGCCCACCGGGCGTCAAGGCGATAATGGCACGCTTCAGAAGCTGTGGTAGAGCTCCTTCTAACGTGGTTAGAAGTCGAAGCCGCCACGGTCCACGCAGCTCGCCACCACCCACGCCAGCCAGAAGCTTTGGCGCGCGTAGCATTACCGCTCGACTTCCCTCTGCCGCGGAGAAGCTCGACGAAAGTGGAGAGCCACCATCCGAACCTCGTCGCCGCCGCCAACGAAGATGATCTGCGATCGTGGGGCCCTCGAGCCGGGCGCTCCATCGAAGCTACCACATGCCAGCGGCGGAAGAACCGGGGGTGCTGCAGTCACAATGCACTCTCCTCCTCCGCGCCAACCACCGCGGGTGTCAGCCCGTCGTGACGACGCTTGTGATAACATCTCCGTAGCGTCGTTCGACCTGCGGACCCACCGCGACCAGGCCAAGTTCTTTGGGAGCGAGCCCATGAAGACGCTCGAACCACCATCGAGCGCCGCGCGATACACGCCACTGGGGCTTGGACAAGCGGGCATGGCCTGGCTGCAGACCACCCGGCTCTGTGATGTAAGGTAGAACCCTAGGAGGGATCTTTTCACACTTGGGGAAAATGGAGAGAAACAACAAGAACACAACAAGAACACAAAGAGGAAATCACTCCAACAATTCCCGATTACACATCCACTAGAGTAACAACACAAGATCCACAAGTCACAAACACAATCAAAGGAAAGATACAATGGCAAAGTTCCTCCCAAATCCAAAGGAGATGGGGGCTTGAAGATAGTCTTCTCCTTGAGGAGGCCTTGAAATCCACAAGGATTCTTCCCTAGGGGCTCTTGGTTCCACAAGGGAAGGTAGAAAGGAGCAAAGCTCACAAATATCTCATCTAATACTTTTCTAACCCTAAACATGGTCCTTGGTACGGAATATATAGCATAGGGGTCGAAGGAGATGAAGAGGAGCTGAAGAAGTGATCTCAGCCAGCCATCCTGGGAGGCCCGTGTGCACGGGGTAAGTTGGGCCCGTGCGCACGGGGTGCTCCAGCGCCAACTCCCTGAATAGCCCGTGGGCACGGGGTCTCGGGGGCCCGTGCGCACGGGGTCGCCTGGAGCTTCCTGTCCAGCTGCTGTTGCCCTTCTTCTTGGGTTGCGTGTGGCCTCGGGTGGTCCTCCCACTCCTTGGTGATGCTCCTGACGTCTTGGTGATGTTCCTCTTCATACCTAAGGAGGCATAGCACATTTTGGTGAGGTAGTAAACATGTTCCATTCGTGTCCATATGCAAATCTAGTAGGAAGGAATTCACCTCGGTTTCCACAGCACGTGCTCTTGCTCTTGTCATGGGTCCATGTGGGGCTTGATGTGTCGGTGTAGAGTCCATGGGGATGATGGAAGGATGCTCCGCATCACTCTGGGAGGCTCCGGCTGCATACCTTACGAGGTGGGTTGCCCAGCCTTTACCCGGGAGCTGCGGCAGTTCCAGTGGCCGTCCCACCGCACGTTCAAGCCCGATGTCTGCCAGAAGTACAACGGCAAGACCCATCAGTCAGAGTTCCTCGGCATCTACACCATTGCGATGCAAGCCGCTGGGGCTTGTGACGACAAGGTGCTTGCCAATTACTTCCCGTTGGCCCTGAAACCCAATGTCATGTCTTGGTTGATGCACTTGCCGGCAGACTCCATTTCTTCTTGGTCAAATCTGTGCCATGAGTTCGTTGGTGCCTTCACTAGAGGCCACCAAGATCATAGCCAGGCGAGTGATTTGCATATCATTCCCCAGAAGGAAGGAGAAAACCTGCGCAAGTACATACAGATGTTCAGCCGGGTGCAGTACAACATCCCCGACATTCACCCCGCGGTCGTAATTAGCGCGTTCCATCAGAACATGCACAATTGCAAGATGCGTGAGGAGCTGGCGATGAACAAGGTTAAGGATGTGGCCGAACTTTATGTTCTGGCCGATAGGTGCGCCCGGGCTGAAGAGGGAAGGAAGTACCCCGGCGAGGATGCCGGCGCGGAAACCGACTCTACTCATGAAGACACCGCCGCCACGACGAAGAAGGGCCGACGTGTGACGCCCCGAGACCGACGCTTCAGAAGACTTCCAGTTATTTCGTTGTTGATGTGTGTTTTATTTGCTTGTTGCATTCATCATCGCATCATTCGCATTGCATCGACACTCTGTTGCCGTTATTGTTTTCAAACTTGCATCCCCTCGTAGTTGTCGCGTCACCCCTTGCTTTCGTTGACCGTTCCGAGACCAACCTTGTTCTTCGTTTTCCCTCTTGCCTAAACCGGAGTCTCCCGCAAACCCCTCGCATGCGCGTCCGAAACTTCTCCGAACCCGACCCGGGCAGTCATGACCGATGGGTCCAGATCATCCCCCAACATCTATAAAACATCTCCGTTTCCTTAATTGGACTCCCTAACCTATTTTCTCAACCGTCCGATTTTGATCGGAGGGGCTAGGTAGCCCTAAGCTAACCCTTCCTATAAATAGTCCCCTAACCCTAAATTTTAGGAGCAATGTCCCATCCATCCCCACGCCGCCGCCACTCCACCGAATCGCCCTCGGGATCTGCCCTACCCGATTCACCCAACCAGCGCTCTCCCTCCTCCTTGTTCCAGATGCCCGAGCCCCCAATCCAAAGTTCCTCTCGGCCTCCACCCTCTTCCTCCTGTTCCTTTCTCCCTCTCTCATCTCTCTTCCCTCACCCCGAGCTCCCTTGTCTCTGTGCCTACAGGAGCTTCCGCCGCCGCGCCATGGTGTCGGTCCCCTGCTTCGTCACGTCCGGGGCATCTACCTCGCCGGAGCACCGCGTCGCCCGCTCGTTCCCCTGCTTCAACAGAGCGCGAAGCCATGCCGACGCCTCCTGCATCGCGCCCTGTCGCCTGCTGCCTCCTCTCATCGCCGCCGGTCAGCCAGGCCCCCTCGCGGTCTCCCCTTTTTTTTTCTTTTCATCTTAGTCCCCTCTCTGGCTCTCTTCTGTCTTTTGAGCAGAGGACGGCGTGTGACACCGCCTCCTTGATCTGTCGCCGCCACCTAGTTCGCCGGATACGCTGCTGCCGGCCGCTTCTCCGCTCGGAGCTTAAATCTCCTGCACTCGCGCCCAGATCCGTCACCCCGCCGTCTGGCCAAGTCCCTCGCTTGCCCACCGCTTGAAACAGCGATTCGGGATAGAGCGCTCCCCGCATCGCTCCCGTTGACCAGCGCCTGGGTCGCGTCCCGCGAGCCGGCCCAGCCTAGCGCCAGGCCTTCTCCGTTTTTGGCCCGTTGGCCCACGGTGAGCATCGAATCCAGCCCATTGCACTACTGTCGGGCCCGACCCGATTTCGGCCCAAGATGTTGATTCTTTTTTTACATCTGTGAATTTAGCATTATCCGTAGAATTTCAGAATTGCGTAAACCCCTAAGATTCATGCATTTAATAACTCACAAACCGTGCATCGGATTAAAATGGTCTATATATGTAAAATGCTTAGAATTTCATCTAGTTTCATAATATGTGTTTCTCATCCATGTTTTAAATGTTTATATTGCTGTTTTATTAAATTTTCTTAAATGCCATGTTAAAATTCTTTAATTCATAACTAAATAACCGTAACTCGTAATTTAATAAACTTTATATGTAAATGGGGTAGAAAAATGCATAGAATAACTTGGTTCACTTTATTATGATGTTTAACAAATTTAAAATATGATTTAGGATAGAACAGTACCAAATCGAAAATATGCACATGAGGATTTTCCGGAATTTTTGTTTGTTGTTCCGGCCTCATTTAAACTTGCCTAGATAGATAGTCTTACTATGCTTCACCTCTTGCCATGTTTAATAATATTTAATATTGTTGGGTACATAAACGAGAGAGAACTAAATAATTGATGTGGTGTTGAGCTCCACTTAATTTGTAGTGTTGTTTGTTGCACTTTGCCATGCCATGCTCATTAAATCGGACATGCATCATACTTGTTTGTGCATCATGCCATGTGTATGTGGTGGTTGTTTAATATGTTGTTTGCTTCTTTCCGGTGTTGCTTCTTCGGGTTAGTTCCGATAACGTCACGTTTGTGAGGATTCGTTCGACGTCGTCCGTTTGTCTTCTTCATGGACTCGTTCTTCTTCCTTGCGGGATCTCAGGCAAGATGACCATACCCTCGATATCACTTCTATCTTTGCTTGCTAGTTGTTCGCTCTATTGCTATGCCGCGCTACCTACCACTTGATATATCATGCCTCCCATATTGCCATGTCAAGCCTCTAACCCACCTTTCCTAGCAAATCGTTGTTTGGCTATGTTACCGCTTTTGCTCAGCCCCTCTTATAGCGCTGCTAGTTGCAGGTGAAGATGAAGTTGTTCCATGTTGGAACATGGATATCATGAAATTTGTTGGGATATCACAATATCTTTTATTTAATTAATGCATCTATATACTTTGTAAAGGGTGGAAGGCTCGGCCTTATGCCTGGTGTTCTGTTCCACTCTTGCCGCCCTAGTTTTCGTCATACCGGTGTTATGTTCCTTGATTTTGCGTTCCTTAGGCGGTTGGGTGTTATGGGAACCCCTTGACAGTTCGCTTTGAATAAAACTCCTCCAGCAAGGCCTAACCTTGGTTTTACATTTGCCTAACAACCTAATACCCTTCCCTTGGGTCGGCCAACCCGAGGGTCATCTTTATTTTAACCCCTCCGGGCCAGTGCTTCTCTAAGTGTTGGTCCGAACCGGGCAGCCTGCGGGGCCACCTCGGGGCAACTTGAGGACTAGTTTTACTCGTAGCTTGACCTATCCGGTGTGTCACGAGAGCAGAGATACGTCACGACTCCTATCGGGATTGTCGACACATCGAGTGACTTTGCTGGTCTTGTTTTACCATTGTCGAAATGTCTTGTAACCGGGATTCCGAGACTGATCGGGTCTTCCCGGGAGAAGGAATACCCTTCGTTGACCGTGAGAGCTTGTGATGGGCTAAGTTGGAACACCCCTGCAAGGTATTATCTTTCGAAAGCCATGCCCGCGGTTATGTGACAGATGGGAATTTGTTAATGTCCGGTTGTAGAGAACTTGACACTTGACTTAATTAAAATGCATCAACCGTGTGTGTAGCCGTGATGGTCTCTTCTCGGTGGAGTCCGGGAAGTGAACACGGTTCTTGGGCTATGTTTGAACGTAAGTAGTTTCAGGATCACTTCTTGATCACTTCTAGCTTCTCGACCGTTGCGTTGCTTCTCTTCTCGCTCTTATTTGCGTATGTTAGCCACCATATTTGCTTAGTGCTTGCTGCAGCTCCACCTCATTACCCCTTTCCTACCCATAAGCTTAAATAGTCTTGATCTCGCGGGTGTGAGATTCTTTGAGTCCTCGTGACTCCCTGATTCTACCAAAATAGTTGCAGTGCCGTTGATACCAGTCACGGGTGGCCTTAACCGAACTCAAGTGGGAGTTCGACGAGGACCTTGGTCGTTACTATGTTTCGTTTCCTGATGATCAGTAGTGGAGCCCAGTTGGGACGATCGGGGATCTAGCATTTGGGGTTGTCTTCTTTTATTTTGGTTCCGTAGTCGGACCTTGATTGTACTCTGAATGATGTATGTTTAATTTATGTATTGTGTGAAGTGGTGATTGTAAGTCAACTCTTTTTCCCATTCTTGTTCATTACATGGGATTGTGTGAATATGACCCTTCTTGCGACAAAACCACCATGCGGTTATGCCTCCAAGTCGTGCCTCGACACGTGGGAGATATAGCCGCATCATTAGATCGTTCTGCTGACGTCGCAGGAAAGCGGAAGGGCAAGACCGTGCTTGCCGTCGAGGGATCCGACGTGACAAGGCGCGCCGCCAAGAAGGCTAAAGCGAGCGACCCGGCAAGGAAATTGCCGGGTCGCGCTGCTGGGCCTTAATTGGCTGCCGACAAGCCGGGGGGCTCTGACAAGTAGTATTGCAAGATCCATCGCACCAAGGGCCACGACCTCCAGAACTGCCGACAAGTCGAGCTGCTTGCTGAGAAGCAAAGGGCCAAGTATGAGAGGCGGGACAAGGAGAAGGGCCAGGATGGTGCCGAGGATCCGGCAAGAAACGTGGTGGCCAGGGAGGTCGCTGTGGCAAGGATAACCAGCAAGAGAGGCCTGCTCGGGGCCGCGACAAGAAGCAAGAAGACGACGATCATGACGAGGATGACGAGTCCGGCGAGCATGAGTCTCAGAAGGCTACGGAGGCCATGTGCGTCGATGGTGGTGCCTCGCTGCATACTTCTCACCGCCGGCTCAAGCAGTGGGCGCGTGAGATTACAGCAGTGGAGCCCTCGTTCGACTCTCAGAAGCCACTGAAGTGGTCCAGCACGCCCCTCATCTTTGACGCCGAGAACCACCCTGACCGCACAACTGCGGTCGGGTGTTTGCCGTTGTTGGTTTCACCACCGATACGCAACCTCAAGGTGAAAAAGATGTTGGTTGATGGTGGGGCCGGTCTGAACTTGATCTCGCCTGTTGTGATCAAAAGGCTGCAAATTCCCGATGGAGACCTCGAGGAAACGGGCACGTTTCAAGGGGTGAACCCGGGAAGGAAACAGCCGAAGGAGAAGGTCACATTGCCTGAGACGTTTGGAGGCGAGTTAAATTACAGGACGGAGAGGATTGTCTTCGATGTAGCCGAGATCCCCTTGCCCTACAACGGGATCCTTGGCCGCCCGGCACTAGCCAAGTTCGTGGCGGCATCGCACTACGCGTACAACACGCTGAAGATGCCTAGGTCGATGAACATCATCACCATCCCCTCCGACAAGAAGGGCACACTGATCTGCGCCGACCTACTCTACCGGGAGGCAGCTGGCAGCAAGCTGCCGCCAAGGCACTTGCTCCCCGCCACCGAAGCCCGGGAAGAAGAAGTCCGGCAAGACCTCTCGCACCCACTCCGGCAAGCGCACCTCTTCGGAGTGTTGTGCTACCGTCGAGGACGTGCCAGAGAGCTCCACCGGCAAGAGCAAGAAATCTAGAGCTGCACCACCAGAGACCAAGAGGGTGTCCGTCAAGGAGGATGGCACGGGAGGGGCTTTCACCATAAGCTCCACCCTCGACAGCAAATAGGAAAGCGCGCTCGTCACTTTTGTGCGGGCGAATGTCGATGTGTTTGCACGACATGTATCTGACATCCCCGGTGTTCCCAGGGAAGTGATTGAGCACCACCTTGCTGTCTATCCCCATGCGCGACCCGTCAAGCAGAAGGTCAGGAAGCGAGCTTTGGAATGACAGGAGTTCATCACAGAGGAGATCAGGAATTTGGAAGCGGCAGGTTTGGTGAGAGGAGTGCTCCATTCGGCGTGGTTGGCCAATCCGGTGGTGGTGCATAAGGCAAATGGGAAGTGGAGGCTGTGTATTGACTACATATATCAATAAGGCTTGTCCTAAGGACCCCTTCCTGTTGCCGCATCGACTGCAGTTGTTGAGTCCACGGCGGGTGTGATCTGTTGTCATTCCTCGGCGCCTACTCGGGCTACCACCAGATCTTCATGACAAGAGAAGATGAAGAGAAGACAGCATCTATCACCCCATGTGGTACGTATTGCTTTTTACGGATGCCTTTCGGGTTGAAGAGTGTTGGCTCGACATTTACAAGGGCAGTGCAAATGGTTTTGAGCCCCAGCTACATAGAAATATGGAAGCTTATATGGATGACATAGTGGTCAAAACCAAGGACAAGGCGACCCTTGTACAAGATTTAAAAGAGACATTTGCCAACTTGCGCAAGAGCAACCTCAAGCTGAACCCTGAGAAGTGTGTCTTCGGCGTTCCATCCGGCAAACTTCTCGGGTTCTTTATGTCGCAGCGTGGGATCGAGGCAAACCCAGACAAGATCAAGGCTATTGAGCAGATTGAGGCACCCAAGCGGATCAAGGATGTGCGTCGGCTCACTGGCTGCATCGCAGCCATGAGCCGATTCATCTCCAAGTCTGTCGAGCGCGCCCTTCCCTTTTTCAAGATCTTGAAGAAGGCGGGCCCAATGGAATGGCCCCCAGAGGCCGAGGCGGCGTTGCAAGACCTAAAGAGATACCTTTCCTTTACACCGATACTAGTTACACCTAGACCAGAAGAGCCGTTGCTGCTATATCTGGCGGCGATGAAACAAGTGGTCGATCTTGGCGCTTGTGGCGCAGAGGAGGAGTTGACGAAGAAGCGGTAGCGGCGGGACCCGGCAGCCAAGTCGAGAACTCCCCAGTAGGGCACTGGTGCGAAAAGGCAAGGCTCCCGGTAGAAATCGACGGCGTCGGGACAGAGCCAGCGCCGTCGGTGAAGTGGTGCGAAGAAGAAGATGATGCAGCACCGGTTTACTTTTCGGCTCCATCTTCTGAGGGGCTAGGTCAAGATATTCCGGTGTGCAGAAATTGCTCTTCGGCCTCCTTATGGCCTCGAGGAAGCTGCGTCATTACTTCCAAGTCCATGAGATCACTGTTGTCACCCGCCTCCCGTTGCAACGGATACTGCACAACCCAGATGCGACTGGAAGGATTGTGGAGTGGGCCTTGGAGTTGTCGAACTTTGGGTTGAAGTTTAAAAGTACCTCGATAATCTAGAGCAGAGTCTTGGCGGAGTTCATTGCAGAATGGACCTCAACGCCCGATGAAGAGATCCAGGAGACCACTCTCCCCGGCAAGGAAACAGCTCGCGACTGGATTATGTACTTTGACGAAGCTTTCTCGCTGCAAGGCGCCGGTGCTAGTGTGCTGCTCATCGCACCCACCGGAGAGCACCTCAAGTATGTAGTCCAGATGCACTTTCCCAGGGAGAGGCCCACCAACAACACTGCTGAGTACGAGGGATTGCTTGCCGGTCTTAGGATCGCGGCAGACCTCGGAGTTAAAAAGCTCATCATCAGGGGTGATTCGCAGCTTGTCGTCAGACAAGTCAACAAAGATTATCAGAGCCTGTTGATGGAGGATTAAGTAGATGAGGTGAGGAAGCTGGAGGAGCACTTTGATGGTATACAAGCGGAGAACGACATCGCCGATTACCTGTCAAAGCATGCTGCATTCAAGTTACCTATGGAACCAGGTACCTTTTTGCTTCGTTTAACTCAACATCCGTCGAACCATCAACGGAGCAGAACAAGTGGAGGAAATTAGGCCCGGCAAGTACTTTCCCTTGAGCCCCGAGGGCCGCCCGGCAAAGGTGTTGCCGTGGGCCCTAAACTACCGAGGCGACCGACTCACGGCAGGCCGTCAAGCCCTGGCCGTAGAGACGGGCACTCCCATGGCGGAAGAGATGCCTTTGGTCCTTGCCGTCGAGCCCCAGGCTCCGGCATGGGCACAGCACACCGTCCGTTTCCTCCAGACAGGGGAACTTCCTAAGGAGCAGGAAGAAGCAGAAAAAGTAGCCCGTTGGTCTGCCTTGTACCAGTTCGTCAATGACGTCCTGTACAGAAAAAGACCGAACGGTGTGAAATGGAAGTGCATCCCCTGAGAGGAAGGACTAGAGCTATTGGCAGAGATACACGGAGGCATATGTGGCTCCCACATAGGGTCAAGGGCCCTTGCCGGTAAGGCGTTCCGGCAGGGTTTCTTCTGGCCCACTGCCCTCCAGGATGCGACAGCACTAGTAACCAAGTGCGAAGCGTGCCAGTTCCATTCGAAGAAGCTTCATCAACCAGCTCAAGCCCTTCAAACAATTCCTCTTTCCTGGCTCTTTTTGGTCTGGGGGCTCGACATACTGGGCCCTTTCCCCCATCTTTGTCGGGGCTTTGAGTACTTGTACATTGCAATCGACAAGTTCACAAAGTGGCCAGAGGTGGAACCGGTGAGGAAGGTGACAGCACAGTCAGCCATCAAGTTCTTCAAAGGGCTAGTCTATCGTTTTGGTGTACCAAACAGAGTCATCACCGACAATGGCACGCAGTTCACAAGCCACACCTTTATGCAGTACATCCAAGACCTCGGCAGCAAGGTCTGTTTTGCTTCCGTGGCACACCCCCGGAGCAATGCCAGGCGGAGAGGGCGAATGCTGAAGTGTTGCGAGGCCTGAGAACGAAGACCTTTGACAGGCTGCACAAGAGCGGAAGGCACTGGATTGATGAGTTGCCGGCGGTTCTTTGGTCGATCGTAGCAGCGCCAAACCGAGCCACCGCCGGACACCTTTGTCCTAGTATATGGGGCGAGGCAGTTCTCCCCACGGAACTCATATCTGGGTCACCTCGAGTGCTCGCTTACGAAGAGCTTGAGCAAGAGCGATTCTTGGCAAGATGGCATACGCAGCTCCTTGAGGAAGATTGTCTTGAGGCGGTCATGAGAGAGAAGCATGCTACCAGCAAGCCTTGCGCCGCTATCATAGCCGCAAGGTTCATGCCCGAAGCTTTGAGGAAGGCGACCTTGTTCTTCGGCGCGTTCTGTCGGCCAAGAATTCTAACAAGTTGATCTGAAGTGGGAAGGCCCTTATCGGGTGTCTGAGTCACCAGGCCAGCCACGATCCGCTGGAGACCGAAGATGCTGTCGAGAAACTCCTGGAACATCGAGCATCTTAGCAAGTTTTACCCATCAGTATAACTTATCGAGCCTCCCGGCAAGCCACCTTTTGTACAAGCTTTGCCGGGAAGGCATGTAACCCTCTGTACAAAGCCAGGCGCAGACCCTGAGCATAAATATATGAAGCGGTGGCGCCCTAAGTTATAGCATGCATGCTAGGTTAAGTCTCTCGCTCGGTTAGGGTTGGTAGTGCTTAGCGGCGAGTAACCCCTAAGCCTAGAGGTCGAGTGTGCATCTTTCTGTTCTCTTTGGTTCGCAGGGTACTTCTGCTTAGCTGCTTGGGAAAAGGAGAATGAACTGGCACTCCGGCCCCGTGTCTAAAGGCAGAAATTTGAAGATATAAAGGTTCCAACCACGGCAAGCCGGGGTTGCCGGGGCTCTTGATTCGAGATAAGTCTTTCATCCCACATTAGCGTTTACGTATAGGCGGGACATATGAAACCTCGTTTATGTTCCTAAAACCACTTGTGCTCCCCCTTTCCTGCACCTGAGAGCTACCTCTTGGGTCGGAATTTGGTAGTAGTCGCGGTGGCGAGGAGATGAACGAGGGGACTAACTCTACTTGGCCCCTGTCTCCGCTAAGAGCGCGAGAATGGTCGACTGAAGTGGGGAAACGGCAAGCCCTGTTTCCGGGCGACAATGTTTACCTTAAAAATAACAAGGATTCTTCCTTGGCATTGGCCTCGCTCACGCACAAAGAACCCGGCAAGCACCCTTTTTCATTAAAAACATCCCATCCAGGTACAGTTCATATGGAATTAAAAACATAAGCAAGGTGGGTTACAAGTCTTAAAAATAACAAGTGCTGTGAGCTTACAAACTAAAAAGAAATCTGGTGCCCATAACCCCTTTCTTGTCCCTCTCCACAGAAGGTGGAACAAAGGCGGCGAGGAGGGCAAAAGGCGCCCTAGGCAAGGTGCGAGGAAGCGGAAGGCACCAAGAGAACATCTTGGTGCGGAAAGGAGCCTGGAGGACGAGGCATGGGGCCGGGCAATACGCTGATTTAATGAGTCGGTGCCCGCGTACTCCGAGTTGATGGCTGCCACCCGCCTTCTTCGCCTTCTCCGGCCCTCCTACGCCAGCCGCCCAAGGAGACGACAGGGAGCACCCCAATGGAGAGCTTGGTGAGCATGGCCCTCGGCAGGGTACGTGACCGAGGGAGGGGCGGCGCGGTCAGCCGAAGTTGGAGTCGGCATCCTGCTGCTTGACTCCTTCGTCGCCGTTGTCGCCGCCCTCCTCGTTACTCCCGCTTGAGGAGGAATCCTCATCGTCAGAGGAGCTCTCCAGCAGCACTTCAGGCGAGTGCCAAGATCTCCGAAGACCTTGACGGAGAGAAGGCCGCCCTCCATTAACTTGAAGTAGAGGACGAGCCCCACTGCCAAGCTATGGATGCGGGCAAATGTCTTCCATCCGCGACGGAGATACATGACGTGCGGAGCGTGGAAGTCGACGTCGACCCGCGTGCCGCCGGTCCCGCAACCCCTCATGTGCAATCTGAGGGTCTGGGGCGGATCGAGCTCCATCTCCTGGGCGAAGGGGGTGGGGAGACGGAGACGACGACGCGGTGGCCAACGCAGCCTGATGAAGAACTCGCGAGGCTGGTCCCCGACGTGACCCTCCATCGCGGGAGGCACCGCTGGCGGAGGCACGGCCATCGCGCCGCCTCGTCCCCCTCTCCCCGGACCGTCGTGGCGACCTCGGCCACGCCCCCTCCCCCTTCCTCTTGTGGTCGGCTTCGCCGCCGCGGGCTCATGGGAAGGGGGGACGCGCTGACGAGCAGCAACCCTCGCCGCCACCGTCGAAGGCCCAGCACCTCCTCTCGCTGTGGCAGGTGGAAGAAAAGAGCGAAGGTAGAGGAGGATGGACGCGGAAGGAATGTGGGATGACGCCCCCGCCTTCCCCTCCTTATAAAGTGGCGGGGTCGAGGCTCGGCCGCCCCACTCGGCCAACCCAACTTGACCATCGGTGGCCCAGTAGGGAATCGGGGACCGACCCGCTGCCCCAATCAGCTGACGACCAGTTCCCGCCTCCACCGTCGCCACTTGCATGGAGGACGCGTGGCGGGCGAAACAGGTCGAAGGGACGGGTGAGTCGGCCGTTCCCCGCCCCGTGATCGTGGGGTGCGGGCGCCTTGAAGAATGCGACCCGAGTCCACCCAGTAAATGAGCCGCGCCTCCACGCCTCCCTCTTTTTATGGGGAAGGCGCGAGCCGCCTCTTTACCATGATGTGGCACATGCATACGGCAAACCGCCCCATGCATGACCCCCACGTCACGCATGACCCTCCACGTCGCGCAGGTCGTGGGGAAGCGCAGCAGATGAAAAATTACTGCGGTAAGGTCCCGCCCCGATTGCCCGCGCTCCGTTTTGGGCCTGGCCCAACAACGTGTCGCGCTTATGTGTGACCCAGGCCCAGGGGCTCCTATCGGTGTACAAAAGTAGGGGCGCTCCTTTTGACCCCTTTACTTGTGCACGGACAGTTGGAGCCGCTCCCACGGCCACACTAAGCAGAGCAGGGGAGGGAAACCGAAGAGAAGCCAGAGGCACAAGATGGTCAGAGGCAACGCCAAGACCAGAAACACAAGACAACAAAGGGGCGAGGTGGAGTCCCTTGGCAAGGCCCTTGCCGGGGCGGCCTCCGCGGCCCCGGCAAGAGCCTTGTCGGGGGAACTTGCCCAAACACCAACAGAGCGAGCCGCCCTTGAGCCCACGGGTTCCAACCCAGCCAACTACGATTGGACCAGGGCTCGGGAGGCACCTCCGTGGTGGCATGCAGATCTTTGTCAAGACCATAGATATATGAGATCAGATGAGGATCAGAAGACAACGATCCTCGGCAGGATCCTTGCCGAGGAAAGCCACAAGACCCCGGCAAGAAGATCCTTGCCGAGGATCACTATCAGCGCCACTTGCAAGACCTCTGCGGGCCCCGCCAAGGCCCTCGCCCAGAAATCAGCGGGCCACCTTGCCAGAACCCGCACTTTCAGCCAAGTTTCCACCGCCATTAGCATGCGATTTGCGGCCCGACCCGGTGGCGAGGCACCTGCGTGGCAACATGCGGCTCCCAGGCCAACTCAGCAAGCGCCTACGTGGCGGCGTGCAGATCTTCGTGAACACCCTACCACCACGCCACCTCAGCTGCCTGCCTGCCTACATGGCGCCGCATGCATCACTGGCCAGGGCGCGTGTCAAAGCGAGGAGGGGCGGCGACGGACGGGACGAGCCTCGTTCCCGTCCCCGATAAAGCTAAGGGACACCTAAGTGATGCATTAAATGTGCTTGTCCTGTGTCTGAGCGATAAGCTCATAATCAGAGGCCTTTCCACCTCACCTGTGCCACCGTGGCAGCCCCTTTCGACTATAAAAGGAGGCCCATGGCGTCTTGGAGGGATTCGCTCTTTGAACTACACATCCACTTTGTAGCTAGTTCGAGAGCTCAAGAACACTCAATACATCCACCAAAGCAGGACTAGGGTTTCACGCATCCTCATGGCTGAACACAGTAAGCGATCCGTGTGATTTCTGTCAGACCCGCTCTTCTCACAACCCCACGCCCCGCCAACCGTAGTAGGGATCCTTGTGATCCCATAGGTGTTGTTCTCACCTACAGAGAAGCTCCGGTTTGTGAGAAACATATACCCAAACCTACCCCAAATGGGACAAAATTTGTACCGCAGCATGTTGATGCCCCTCCAAGATAGCATGCCAAGTTTCATGAATTTCATACGAGTTTTGGATTTACTAGAATTTAAAGACCAGGCATCTCAATGTTTTGCCGGCAATCAATGGTGCCCTGGTGTTTGAAATTCATTCCCATTTCTTGCATGGGACCAAAGCATGCACCCAAGGACACAGATTTGATTTTTCAACCAATTTATATGCACTGGAGCATGTGCATGTAGTTAAAATTTGAATTATGCACATAAATGCATTGAAAACTCAATTAATGCATAAAAATGTCCAAACGAACCCTGAAAAATCACAAAAATTCACACAACACTCATGTTGTTCTTTGTTGACACGAGAAATTTTTTGAAAGAAATAAGAGGCAATGGATATCGTTTCATCCCCAAAGGTGGGATGTTCCCTACCAAAAACCATCATGCTTGTTGTGAGAAGCATATACACAAATCTGCCCCAAATGGGACAAATTTTTTACCATGGCATGTTGATGCCGCTCCATGATAGCATTCCAAGTTTCATGAATTTCAGATGAGTTTTGGATTTACTAGAATTTAAAAACCAGGCGTCTCAATGTTTTGCAGGCAATCAACGGTGCCCTGGTGTTTGAAATTCATTCCCATTTCTTGCATGGGACCTAAGCATGCACCCAAGGACACATATTTGATTTTTCAACCAATTTATATGCACTAGAGCATGTGCATGTAGTTTAATTTTGAATTTTTCACCTGAAATGGCTAGAAAACCAATTTAATGTATAAATTGTTCAAACAAACCCTGAATAATTCCAATTCTTTTACGACACACATATATTTGCATGTTCACTCCAAATAAATGGTCTAGCAATTCAAACACCATCCATTGTCATTGTGACCCCATTATGTAATTCAAATCAAGATGAAAAAATCAAGTAGATCGCACACGGTTTATTATGAACAACCGTGTGAGATGCAGCACAAAATATCTGGAGCATCGTCCGATTGTATAAATGCCTATGGCTTACACGAGAAGGTGCGTCGACTACAGAACACAGCCGGCGTCTCAAGCACACTAGCTCGCTCCCCAAATATCATTTCACTGTTCAATCGTCGCCGGTGAAAGATGGGCACATGGACCCGCGTCATGAGGCAACAACCGGTGGCCCACTCCGGCCGAGGAACACGGCCGCCCGCCATCTTGGCGTGCTAACAAGGTGCATGGCCGGCCGCCAATCTGCGACCGAGCGGCAGGCAGCCTAAGCGGCCATTATTGCTTCTCAGGTGGCGGCAGCAACATCTGCCTCGAGGATAGCAACTGGTGAGAACGGCACAGCAGTTGTCCGTTCCGCAGCTGTGGCATTAGCCATGATGGAGGCCGCCCACGACCATGTCGAGGCCGCCCACGCCGAGCTCCTGGCGGTCACCACACAAATCAAACGAAGCTTCTGCGACAACGGTCGGCAACCCACGGCCGAAGAGCGGGCGATCGCCGAGAGTGTTCGAGCAGCCGTCCGTTGCTCCGCCGCATACCTTGCGACGACGGAGCCCGTCCAAGCCCAAATCGCGTCCGCCCATGCCCAGCTCGTGGCAGCCTTTTCCAAATAGATGGTGAGATGCTTGCCGAGTATGGTGTGATGGATGCCATGGAGCCCCTTCCCCAGGAGACCGTCGGGCGCGAGCTGGACATGGAGGCGGCGGCGGAGATCGACGAGCACCAACCCGTAGTAGTACTCTTTGTTTTGTGTAATTAAGAGCGCCGGTCTTTAATTTGTTAGAGTAATGTTTAGGTCAGCTAGCTCTATTTAATTGCTGAACTTGCTCGATTAAGAAGTGTGGGTGTGCTGTAGTCTCCTTTGTGTACCCAAATTATGCAATGACATGCATGACCACTTTAACTATGGAAATTCGAACCAAAACTTTTGACGTCCAAACTCATCACACACGGGTTAAGCTATCTGAATCGTTTGTGATGTCCACATATCGTACACAGTTCTAAATAAGGGACCATGTCTGATGACACTTTGAAGCATGATTTTTTTCATTTGAAGCGATTCCAAATTTTAAACTTCATGAAATATCTACCTCCCCGCCCCCTCCCCCTTACTAAAATCCACATTTCCCCTCTTTCTGCCTTCCTTTCCAAGTTGAAACCTTCACTCCTCGCTTGCAGCGCCGCCTCCTCGTCGGCGACTCTCCTTCACGCTGCTCGGCCTCGTCATCCGGTGGGTAATCCACACACGACCCCATCCTCCTTCTCCTTCCACATCCCACATGCCCCGACTGCGGCCTTGTGCCATGACACCTTCCACCCAAATCACCGACCCCTCCACCAAATAAGCGCCGCCATTCGTGCCGACCCCCAGATCTTGGAGGAGCACCTTGCCATTTGCTAGCTACGCTGGTTAAGCATGCTTGGTTTACTCGTTGCGTGTGCTGCTCCTGCCTATCCTTCACAAATTCTAGTGAATTGTGCTATCTAATTTTACCATGCAATCTATTGCTCTAGTGTATATGTTGTATATGTCATGCTGTGTGGTGCTCACTTATTAACTATTTTGTTAATTAGTTGTCGTCTTCAGTTAACTGTTTGGTTCAATTCTGCAATGTGATATTCAATTCTTCAGGCTGCAATTTTGTATTATATTCCATGTGATAAATAAATCTAATTTATCTTTACAAAATTGTGGGTGCATTCTATTATTGTATACCATGTGAGGAATAAATTGAATTGGGTTGTAGTAAGTACATGACAAACAAATACAATTGCTACAATTGGTTTGTAGTTAAGCTGTTTGGTGAACTATACGATCTTCTATTAGGAGTATGTTATATTGTGCAATGTGGTGCTCGATTAATGTTTGGTTCATTTGTTGTGGTGTTTAGTAAACTGCTTGGTTCAATTCTGCAATGCGATGTCCAATTGTCGTGGGTAGAATTTTGTATTGTTGTGCATGTGAGGAATAAATCAAATTTGGCTGCACTTAATACATGAGAAACATATACAAGTGCTATATTTCCTAATTCTTAATCATGCTTGGTTTGGGTAAATGGGTTTTCCGTGTGGCTTGAATTAATCTGATGAATCTGCTATGTGCTTGTTTTTAATTAACACATTTTACTGATAGCATGCGAACACTTACTTAACCTGATGACTAACTACCTTATATGTGTTGCAGGGAAACAATGGGAAGCACTGAGGTTTACAATCGAGGTTAGCACGTGCATGGTCCGTTGTCTAATAACACATTATTGTGCAATTGGAGGAACCATTCTAATTTTTGGTTTTAACAATTTGGTCTTGCACATGTGAGTCCTATTTGTCGTTGGTTTTTGACCTTGTCGACCCTTTTGCATATGGGGAAATGAGTTGTCCATGAATATCAATCAAATCAAGAAACTTCGAAGATTGTTAGGATAAACAAATTAGCAACAAAAAACAACAAGATCTTTATCCGCACAATGAAGAAGACATCGATTCACTACAAGATGGTACTAACTATTATACCTTGCCTTTTTTATTCCTTTGCCCTATTTCCAATATAGAGAAGATAGTTATGCACATCCTTGTTTTCAGGCCTTTCCAAAGCAGTTCACTGATGATTACCTCTCAAACCACCTCTATGGTCGGGGAGGCAAGGAAGGTTTTCATACAACACCCACGGTTCAATATTGAAGTGTTGGAAGAGGAAGAAGGACGGACGGTCGATCATCCCACGAGCACCTTGGCCTAAAGTTGCAAAGACCTTCAACATGAATGAAGGCTCAATATTAGCCTTCCGCTTGACAGTTTTCGAGATAGAGATGCATATGTCTATATACCAGCTATGATGCTAATTTTGAAAGGTTCTACATGTTGCATGTGGAACTTCTTTGCTAATCTTTGTTGTGTAATGGGGTAGCTGAGTCTTTGAAGCTATATCATGTTGTACTCTGATGTATTTCAATTATGAAATTATGCTTCCTTAATATGGAAATGAAATATATTGTGTGCTTAATATGAAATGTCATTTAGATTAATAAACGGATTATGAATAATCGAATAATTAGCCTACTAATGGCGAATTAGCCTGCTAATTGGGTTTGTCTATTTCAAACGGTTGTTGAAAAAATACCGTGTGCGATGACCTCGAACTAGCACTACGATTTCTAGGAATAAACCGTGTTGGATCAATGAACAATCACACATGACTTTCTCTTGAAAACTGTTTGCGTTAGGCCACCTTGCGCAAACGTTTACCATATAAAAACTGTGTGTCATGGACAGCCTTTGCCACACCGTTTCTTCTATGGACCGTGTGTGATACATTCAATAACGCATAAGCGATTTAACGTGAAAATTGTGTGTGATGAACACGTGAGCGGAAACATTTTCCTTGGAAGCGATGTGTGGGATGTACATACTGACGGAAACGCGTTTAGCGGGACTGACTGTGTGGGATGTACTTGTGGTGGAAAAAATTCGCCAGTATAATTGTATTTTTATCTCTACTATACATATTTCCATATTTAAAAGCGCTACTTGATGCGCTACGACCTTATTTTTGCTGAGCGTGTGTGCCGGAGGGCATATCCCTGACGAGTTTATGGGTTGTGTGGAAGGACCCCTTATGCCCACACTCACTTGGTGACGGTTCCAAATGCCGTCGCGGAAAGGGGTTAAAAACCGTTTGTTTAGGACCGACGCATACTAGTTCCCGCCCAAGGACAAGGTCACCTTCCTAAAAACACCGGGCACGAACCCTGTGGCTATGATAGCGACCCAGGGCTTGCTGATAGCGTGCAGCACGCGTTGCAGCCCGGAGAAGGTTCTCCTCGATTAGCACAGTGTCGTCACGCCGGTGCTGATCTTGCGCTACTTCATCATAGGCAAGCACCCGAGGAGACCCGTAAATGAGTTTTTTGGGGATAACTGCTTCTGCCCCGTAGACCAGGGAGAAGGGAATCTGCCTGGTAGCTCGATTAGGTGTTGTTCTGAGGGACTAGAGAAATACCGGCAGCTCCTCGATCCACCGCCTGCCATGCTTCTGCAGCGTATCGAAAGTCCTTCTCTTGAGTCCACGAAGCACTTCAGCATTCGCGCTCTCAGCTTGTCTATTGCTCCGGGGGTGTGCCATAGAGGCAAATGAGATCTTGCATCTGAGGGTCTGAACATATTGCATGAAGGCGTGGCTCGTGAATTGGGTGACGTTGTCAGTGATGATCCTTGCCGGAACTCCGAAACGACACACCAATTCTTTCAAGAACTTGATAGCTGACTGAGTAGAAATCTTCCTCACGGCAGTCACTTCCGGCCACTTTGTAAACTTGTCGATGGCAACGAACAAGAATTCAAAGCCCCCGATTGCTTGGGGGAAGGGGCCGAGGATATCGAGCCCCCAGACCAAAAATGGCCATGACAGAGGGATTATCTGAAGTGCTTGGGCAGGCAGGTGTGTTTTCTTGGAATGGAACTGACAGGCTTCACAAGTCATGACGAGTTCAACTGCGTCTTGGATGGCTGTGGGGCAATAGAATCCTTGTCGGAATGCTTTCCCAACTAATTCCCTTGATCCAATGTGTGAGCCGCACATTCCTCTGTGAATTTCAGCCAGTAGTTCCTTTTCGTCATCCTGGCAGACACACTTCAATTTCACACCGTTGGGCCTCTTTCTATACAGAGTGTCATCGACAAACTGATACATACTGGCCCTCCGGGCTACTTTCTTAGCTTCATCTGTGTCGCTGGGGAGTTCTCCGGTTTGGAGGAAGAGGACGATGTGCCTTGCCCAAGTTGGAACCTGAGGCTCGGCAACGAGGACTAGCGGCACCTCCTCATTCTTGGGGAGCACCAGCCTCATTCGCGGGGTCCATAGGCCCGGCTGGAGGGGGTGGTCCGGCAGGCTGTGAGGAGTTGTTTTCGGCAGGGTCTCTGCCGGGAGCGGATGGCTCAATCGGGAGAGGCTTACCGTAGTCCAACTTTCTCCTATTCCGGGCCATTGTGGTTGGTGATACAGAGGGTTGAAAGAGGTGGAGAACAAAAGTTCCTGGTTCCACAGGAAGCTTCTGCGCAGCACACTTTGACAGGTGATCAGTTATGCTGTTTTACGCACGGGGTATGTGATCTGTTTGCAACCCGTCGAAGCGCTCCTCTGACCTCCTTACTTCCTCAACGTATGCTTCCATCAATGGGCTTTGGTAATCCTTGTTGACTTGTCTCACCACTAACTGTGAATCTCCTCGAATGATCAGCTTCTTGATTCCCAATTCTGCTGCAATCCTGAGCCAGGCAAGGAAGCCTTCATACTCTGCTATATTGTTGGTGGCTTCTTCCCGAGCAAAGTGCATTTGGGTGACGTACTTCAGGTGCTCCCCGGAGTGGGCAACAAGAAGCAAGCCAGCTCCTGCACCTTGTAGGAAAAAAGCACCATCAAAATACATAATCCATTCTTGGGACGATTCCTTGCCGGGGAGAGTTGTTTCTGTTGCTTCCTCATTAGGGGTTGGTGTCCATTCTGTAATAAACTCTGCCAGCGCCCTGTTTGAATGGTTGAAGTGCTCTCAAACTTCAAATTAAAGCTGGATAACTCCAAGGCCCACTCCACTATTCTGCCAGTAGCCTCAGGGTTTCGGAGTATCCTGAAAACGAGTAACAACCATTATCTCATGAGCTTGGAAGTAGTGGCGCAGTTTCCTTGAGGCCATGATGAGGCCAAAGATCAACTTTTGTACACCAGAGTACCTCGACCTAGATCCTTGTAACAAGGAGCTAACGAAGTAAACTGGGCGCTGCACCACTTTCTTCCTTGCCACGTCCTTGGGGCTTCTCTCGTTGCCGTGCTTACTGAATTCATGTTCCTCTGCTAACTCTGCCGTGATCTGGCTACTTTCCGCATCTTTTGCTTCTCGCTGTGCTACCAAAGCTGCACTGACCACTTGGTTGGTTGCCGCCAAGTAGAGCAACAACAGCTCTCGGGATTTGGGCGCAACCAAGGAGGGCACAGATGACAGGTAAGCCTTCAATTCTATAATTTTTAATGGGCTTTATTAAACACTTATAAAAGGCTGCTGATACGTCTCCAACGTATCTATAATTTTGGATTTCAAGGAATTTAATTATGATAATTGCTCTTTTATATATTGTATTTCCTTGTTGCAATCTGTGCTAAATTCTCCTCATGCTTATGATCAAAATAAAGCTTTTACTAAACATATCGTTGATGCTTTCATGCAATCTTATGAAGAAAAACTTGAATTAGAAGTTTCTATTCCTAGAAAAATTTATGATGAGTGGGAACATACTATTAAAATTAAGATTAAAGATCATGAATGCTATGCTTTGTGTGATTTGGGTGCTAGTGTTTCTACGATTCCTAAAACTTTGTGTGATGTGTTAGGTTTCCGTGAATTTGATGATTGTTCTTTAAATTTGCATCTTGCGGGTTCCACCACTAAGAAACATATGGGAAGGATTAATGATGTTCTTATTGTTGCAAATAGGAATTATTTGCTCGTAGATTTTATTGTTCTTGATATAGATTGCAATCCTACATGTCCTATTATTCGTGGTAGACCTTCCTTTAGAACGATTGGTGCAATTATTGATATGAAAAAAGGAAATATTAGATTCCAATTTCCGTTAAGGAAAGGCATGGAACACTTTTCTAGAAAGAAAATTAAATTACCTTATGAATCTATTATGAGAGCCACTTATGGATTGCATACCAAAGATGATAATACCTAGATCTATTCTTGCTTTTATGCCTAGCTAGGCGTTAAGCGATAGCGCTTGTTGGGAGGCAACCCAATTTTATTTTTGTTTCTTGCTTTTTGTTTATGTTTAGTAATAAATAATTCATCTAGCCTCTGTTTGGATGTGTTTTTACGTTTTAATTAGTGTTTCTGCCAAGTAGAACCAATAGGATCTTCTTGGGTGGTAGTGGTTTGATCTTGCTGAAAAAGACAGAAACTTTGCGCTCACGAACATAATTGTTCAAATTCACCAAAACGTGATAAAATACCAATTCTTTTTGCAGTAGATCAGTATACAAATTGTCCAGGTTGTCCTATTTTTTCAGAATTTTTGGACTTCCAGAAGTATTCGGACAAATCTGATTGCTACAGACTATTCTGTTTTTGACAGATTATGTTTTTCCTGTGTTGTTTGCTTATTTTGGTGAACCTATGGCTAGTATCGGGGGGTATGAACCATAGAGAAGTTGCAATATAGTAGGTTTAACACCAATATAAAGAAATAATGAGTTCACTACAGTACCTTGAAGTGGTGATTTGTTTTCTTATATTAACGAAGCTCATGAGATTTTCTGTTGAGTTTTGTGTGGTGAAGTTTTCAAGTTTTTGGTAAAGATTTGATGGATTATGTAATAAGGAGTGGAAAGAGCCTAAGCTTGGGGATGCCCAAGGCACCCCAAGGTAAAATTCAAGGACAACCAAAATCCTAAGCTTGGGGATGCCCCGGAAGGCATCCCCTCTTTCGTCTTCGTCCATTGGTAACTTTACTTGAGGGTATATTTTTATTCACCACATGTAACATCCCAAAATTCTAAATTTTGGAATGTTATAATAAATAGATAGTTTTGATTGATTGTTTGATTGATTGACTGAAAGTGAGTGAAGTTTGAAACTTTTTGAAAGTTAAATGAGAGGGAATAAAAGGACTTTCCCAAACTTTCATTCTGCTTTTATGATCTTCGGGAATTCAAATTCTTTTCATCACAAAACCCTGGAGAGAAGATGCCTTGACTTCTTCCATTTATTTAAATGACACGGGGTGTTGAAAATATTTGAATTTCATTTGGAATATTTCCAATTCTAAAACTTTATGCAACTCAATGATTTTCACGGCGAAGATAAAATGACTTCTTCAAATTATATGAAATATGAGTTGGGAGTTTCAAAGAATTAAATTCAAAGTTCTTTTGAATTTATTTTCAATTTGGAGTTATTTGAGTTTTATTCAAATTATTTTCTCCAAAAATAAAATATATGGAAAATAGGGTAACATGATTCCCTACATCAGAAAATTGGAGAGAAATAAATTTGAATTAATTTTGGTATTTTTAAAATGATTTTTATTGGACTTTATTAGACCAGTAGCACTGTTTGAATTATTAAAATTTGTGTGTATTTTATTTAATGCTATAAAAATGTTCATGTTGTAGAAATCTTTTTCTGAAAATTTTGATATATTATATGCCTATATAATATTTCTATTTATTTTGTTTTTATTTTTGTTAGACTGTTTAAAAACCCTTTTCATAAACTGGGCAGCCCGATAACCCGGCGAGCCACAGCCCGGCCTTGTAGCGTCCCGAAACTCCAGCCGGGACCCCGCGCCGCCTGCACTCGCCACTTGATCATGCCGCCGGACTCACGCGTCGCCTCGCGCCCCCTCCCCCACGCAACCCCGCGCCGCCTCTCCGCCCCTCCATAAATACCGGAGCGCCGCCCCGGATCCCCCTCTCTCTCCTCTCGTGCCAACGCCTCCTCCCGTCCCTCGCCGGAGCCCGCATCCGCCGCCGCTGCTCTGCACCACCGCCGCGCCACCTCACCGCCCTCGCTCCCATGTTGCCCTCGCCCGCCGCCGTTCGCCGCCCGGGCAGCGTCTGCCCTCGCCCCTCGCCGGAACCGATCAAACCGCCGCCGCCACCGGACTAACCCGACTTCGCGGCGCCCGATCCCGATCAACGCCGGTTCTCCTTGACCGGTAAAACCGCCCGGTCAACCGGTTTTATTTTAGAGGTTGGTTTTGTTAAAAACTTCGTTTTTATTTAGTTTGCCTATGTAATGAAGCGTTTTCTGTTTAGGTAGATCTAGCGAACGTTTACGTTCGTTAGCGTTCGATAGCGACGTTCACTATTTAGACTTTTTCTTTTTACATTTAATTTTTGTTGAGGACCCATCTTGTGAATACTTTTCTCTGATTAGCCCCTGGTTTTCAAACGACTATAACTTTTTGCTCATTTGTCCAAATCCAACGAAACTAATGCCTACTTCTTCGTTATGATCCCCTCTATCCAGATAATCAACTTAAACATGTTTTTGAAAGTTTTAAAATTTGTTTTCAAACAGATTTGTATTTGAACTTCGTTTGACCATAACTTGAGTTTCGTAACTCCGATTTAGTTGATTCTTTTTGCAAATTAAAGCTCTTGACATAAACTTTCTGATAAGGCCAAATTCATATAATTTTGGTACTGTTAGAAATTGTTTTTATGCTGCAAGAGTTATTTGCTTAGTTTTGATGTTTTCGAGTTGTTCTCTTACGTTCTTTTCGATCTTTTGAGTGATTGCTTATGTGTGGTTATTATTGATTGCTTACGATAGATTGACGGAGTGTGACGAGTAGAACTATCAAGAGTTTTGAGTGCGAATCATCTTCATCAACATTGCAGGCAAGTAACACTTTGATCATACTCTTTTTTACTACCCAGTTTTATTGCATTAGATCAATCCTCAAACATTGCATGATTAGGATCTAATTAAATTGTGGGATGGGAAGTAGTTGAGGTAGTACCTATTACCTGTTACTATCAAACCCTTGGGAGTTACTTCTACGTTTGCTTATTATGCCATGTTATGCTCGTAGGCGTGGTGGGTTTGAGTGAATATCCATGACAGATGTGAGATTGTTAATTAATGGTTTATCTAAGGTGGCAACTTAAACACACATATGGGTGGATTGAGGTACACAGCTATTCCAGATTTGCCTATCTAGGCACACAGGTAGACAGGATTTGCCTGTTTTTTCTTGAGCCACCCGGGCTCAAAGGAATCACGAGATTATTCAAACTAGAAACTTACGTGTGCAGCCACAAGCCATTATGGGCTCTGGCATAGTTGATTAAGTTGCGCGAACTCTTACGGGTAGGCTAGCAGATGTAGGGGTTGTAGGCGGTACGGTCTACCCACATGTAAGGTGCTAGCGCTTCTGAAAGACTATGTCTCGGTCATCCGTTTCTCAAACACCTTGTAGTGCGAGAAATCAAACGTAGGCGATCGAGTCTTGTGGGGAAAAGTGCGCAAACCTCTGCAGAGTGTATAAACTAATCATGGTTAGCCGTGTCCCCGGTTATGGACATCTTGAGTATCTAGTACTTGGATATCATGTGAATCTCATCATGTTACTGCACATTAATATTGTTGGGTTTTTAATGAGTACTTTTAATTGGGATTGAGAATCTTTGTCAACCATTCTCAATGTTTCACAACCACCATGATAGTTAAATAAATTTATTCCTTTGCAAGAGGGAAAAATTGGCTTTTCGCCAAAAACTGTAACCATAGAGCTTTCCACCAGCCATATATGCATGTAGTATAGCTTATTCTTTCATTACTCTCTATGTGTTACATTGCCGGCATATTCCATGTCTTGACCCGTTTCGGCTGCAACGCGTTTCATGTTGCAGACTTTTCAGACGACGAGTAAGTGATACGTTAGGGTTATGATTTCCACACTCAAATTTGCCGTTGGTGTTGATGGGAATCCACAACCTTGTTACTTCCGCTATTTGGATTGAGGTAATAGTATTTACGTTATTTATACATGTGATTTACCTCTGTTATAAATCCTCGAGTACTGTGTGTGTCAGCATACCGATCCAGGGATGACACTTAAGCACAGAGACTTGATCCATTCGGGTCGGGTCGCTACACCACATGATATGTGTTTTGCATGGAGCATCTTGTATGATTTGAGTCTTTGTTTTTTAGTTTACCACAATCATCCTTGTTGTACACACCTTTTGGAGGGACACACATGAATCGTAATTTATTAGAATACTCTATGTGCTTCACTTATATCTTTTGAGCTAGATAATTTTTGCTGTAGTGCTTCGCTTATATCTTTTTAGAGCACGGCGGCGGTTTTATTTCATAGAAATTATTGATCTTTCATGCTTCACTTATATTATTTTGAGTGTCCTTTAGAACAGCATGGTAATTTTCTTTGGCTATAAAATTATTCCTAATATGATAGGCATCCAAGATGAGTATAATAAAAACTTTCATAAAAAGTGCATTGAATACTATGAGAAGTTTGATACTTGATGATTGTTTTGAGATATGAAGATGGTGATATTAGAGTCATGCTAGTTGAGTAGTTGTGAATTTGAGAAATACTTGGGTTGATGTTTGCAAGTCCCGTAGCATGCACGTATGGTAAACGTTGTGTGACAAATTTGAAACATGAGGTGTTCTTTGATTGTCATCCTTATGGGTGGCGGTCCGGGACGAGCGATGGTCTTTTCCTTCCAATCTATCCCCCTAGGAGCATGCGCGTAATGCTTGGTTTTTGATGACTTGTATATTTTTGCAATAAGTTGTGAGTTCTTTATGAATAATGTTGAGCCCATGGATTATACGCACTTTCACCTTTCCATCATTGCTAGCCTCTTAGGTACCGTGCATTGCCCTTTCTCACCTCGAGAGTTAGTACAAACTTCGCCAGTGCATCCAAACCCCGTGATACGATATGCTCTATCACACATAAAACTCCTTATATCTTCCTCAAAACAGCCACCGTACATACCTATTATGGCATTTCCATAGCCATTCCGAGATATATTGCCATGCAACTTTCCACCATTTCATTTGTTATGACACGCTTCGTCATTGTCATATTGCCTTGCATGCTCATGTAGTTGACATCGTATATGTGGCAAAGCCACCATTCACAATTTATCATACATGTCCCTTTTGATTCATTGCCCATCCCGGTACACCGCCGGAGGCATTCATATAGAGTCATATTTTGTTCTATTATCGAGTTGTCATCATTGAGTTGTAAATAAATAGAAGTGTGATGATCATCACTAATAGAGCATTGTCCCAAATAAAAAAAGAGAAAAAAAGAAAAAAAAGAAAGGCCAAAAAAAGAAAAAAAAGAGAAAGGCCCCAAAAAAGGTGAAAAGAAATAAAAAGGGACAATGCTACTATCCTTTTTCCACACTTGTGCTTCAAAGTAGCACCATGATTTTTATATAGAGAGTCTCTTTTTTGTCACTTTCATATACTAGTGGGAATTTTTCATTATAGAACTTGGCTTGTATATTCCAACAATGGGCTTCCTCCAATGCCCTAGGTCTTCGTGAGCAAGCAAGTTGGATGCACACCCACTTAGTTTCTTTTGTTGAGCTTTCATACATTTATAGCTCTAGTGCATCCGTTGCATGGCAATCCCTACTCCTTGCATTGACATCAATTGATGGGCATCTCCCTAGCCCGTTGATTAGCCGTGTCAATGTGAGACTTTCTCCCTTTTTTGTCTTCTCCTCACAACCCCCATCATTATACTCTATTCCACCCATAGTGCTGTGTCCATGGCTCACGCTCATGTATTGCGTGAAAGTTGAAAAGAGTTTGACATTACTAAAGTATGAAAAAATTGCTTGGCTTGTCATCAGGGTTGTGCATGATGAGAGCATTTTTGTGTGATGAAAATGAAGCATAGCCGAACTATATGATTTTGTAGGGATAAGCTTTCTTTGGCCATGTTATTTTGAGAAGACATAATTGCTTAGTTAGTATGCTTGAAGTATTACTATTTTTATGTCAATATACTTTTATCTTGAATCTTTCGGATCTTAACATTCATGCCACAATAAAGATAATTACTTAGAAAATTATGTTAGGTAGCATTCCAATTCAAAAATTCTGTTTTTGTCATTTATCTACTCGAGGACGAGCAGGAATTAAGCTTGGGGATGCTTGATACGTCTCCAACGTATCTATAATTTTTATTGTTCCATGCTATTATATTATCTGTTTTGGATGTTTAATGGGCTTTATTATACACTTTTATATTATTTTTGGGACTAACCTATTAACCGAAGGCCCAGTGCAAATTATTGTTTTTTTTGCCTATTTCAGTGTTCCGCAGAAAAGTAATACCAGACGGAATCCAAACGGAATGAAACCTTCGGGAGAGTTATTTTTGGAACAAACACAATTCAAGAGACTTGGAGTGGACGTCAAGCAAGCAACGAGGAAGCCACGAGGCAGGGAGGCACGCCCCCCACCCTCGTGGGCCCCTCGTGGCTCCACTGACCTACTTCTTTCGCCTATATATACTCATGTATCCCGAAAACACCCAAGAGCACCACGATACCCTATTTCCACCGCTGCAACCTTCTGTACCCATGAGATCCCATCTTGGGGCCTTTTCCAGTGCTTCGCCGGAGGGGGAATCGATCATGGAGGGCTTCTACATCAACACCATAGCCTCTCCGATGATGTGTGAGTAGTTTACCACAGACCTTCGGGTCCATAGTTATTAGCTAGATGGTTTCTTCTCTCTCTTTGGATCTCAATACAAAGTTCTCCTTGATTCTCTTGGAGATCTATTCGATGTAATTCTTTTTGCGGTGTGTTGTCGAGATCTGATGAATTGCGGGTTTATGATCAAGATTATCTATGAACAATATTTGGTTCTTCTTTGAATTCTTATATGTACGATTTGTTATCTTTGCAAGTCTCTTTGGATTATCAGTTTGGTTTGGCCTACTAGATTGATCTTTCTTGCAATGGGAGAAGTGCTTAGCTTTGGGTTCAATCTTGCGGTGTCCTTTCCCGATGCAGACGGGGGCAACAAGGCACGTATTGTATTGTTGCCATCGAGGATAAAAAGATGGGGTTTATATCATATTGCTTGAGTTTATCCCTCTACATCATGTCATCTTGCCTAATGCCTTACTACTGTTCTTATGAACTTAATACTCTAGATGCATCTTTGGATAGCGGTTGATGTGTGGAGTAATAGTAGTAGATGCGAGAACCATTTCGGTCTACTTGTCGCAGACGTGATGCCTATATACATGATTAGGCCTAGATATTCTCATAACTATGTGCTTTTCTATCAATTGCTCGACAGTAATTTGTTCACCCACTGTAGATTATGCTATCTTGAGAGAAGCCACTAGTGAAACCTATGGCCCCCAGGTCTATCTTCCATCATATTATTATCCTATCAATTTACTATTTCTGCCTTTGTTTATTTTGCAATCTTTACGTTCGAATCTATATCATAAAAATACCAAAAATATTTATCTTATTATCTCTATCAGATCTCACTTTTGCAAGTGGCCGTGAAGGGATTGACAACCCCTTTATCGCGTTGGTTGCAAGGTTCTTATTTGTTTGTGTAGGTACGAGGCGACTTGTGTGTAACCTCCTCTTTGGATTGATACCTTGGTTATCAAAAACTGAGGGAAATACTTACGCTACTTTGTTGCATCACCCTTTCCTCTTCAAGGAAAACCAACGCATGCTCAAGAAGTAGCAAGAAGGATTTACGGCCTAGCGGTTGCGGGGAGGCTTACGCCAAGTCAAGTCAAGATTTGATCTTCCGACAGCTAGCCCTTCACTTTGGCAGCTTGCCAAGTCAAGTCAAGATGTACCAAGTACCCATCACAAACTCTTATCCCTCGCATTACATTATTTTCCATTAGCCTCTCGTTTTCCTCTCCCCCACTTCACCTTTGCCGTTTTATTCGTCCTCTTTTTCGTCCCCTTCCACTAATCTCCTTGAGCTAAATTTTTTGCCATGCCCTCTCCTAGTACACCTCTACCTCTTGTATGCTTCCATGCCGGAGGAACAATGATGAAGCGGGGCAGAGCCCCATTTTTCTCCTCTGGACAGTGGGATTATCCCTCTCCCCCCTCAGCTTTCCAGAGCATCCAAGGCTCTCCACGACTTTTGCCCACACCCGCTGCAACCTCCAGACACAAGTGGACACACGAGGACGCAAGAAAGCCACAGATGCCGGCCATTGCCATGCTCTGGAGTGCGTGACAAAACATCCGGGCATTGACACCACGGCTCCCGACCACCTCGGGACTCCCAGCGCCCGATCGATGTCCTCGGCGTCCGCAGAACACCGCAGCCCCATCGGCCCCTCCTCTCTCCCTCTCTCTACGCCCCTGGCCCAGCGTGCCCAGCTCCGCCCGGCTCGGCCAAGGCGCGCACGAGGCTAGGGACCCCCTCAAGCTCGCCCCTCTCTCTCTCCCTTCCCTTCACCAAACACCATCCCCACGAATGCTGCAAGTGGCCTCAAGCCTCCTCCCTTGGCCACCACGGCCATTCCTACGGGCGCCCGCAAGCCGCGTCCATGGTGAGTTGTGGCCTCTGTCGGCGTTCTGGGAACGGGGGTCCCCAGAATCGCCTTCCTGTGGCCCACGGCGTGGCTCCACTAACGGCCTGGTACGGCCCATCTTCATCAGCAAACACTCAAGACCCTCGCTAGGGGCCAAGCCTCATGGCCAGGCGACCTAAGACCTCCTCGGGGCAGCCTCACTAGGCCGGGCTCACGAGGCCGAGAGATCAAGGCGAGGGCACCTCGTGAGGTTCTCGTGGCGTGAGCCATGACGACCAAGGCCGGCCCGGGCGCCCGGTGAGCCTTGAGTGCTAGTTTCCTCTTTGGTGCTAAAGGGCGAGAGCCTGAGCGAGAGTCACGAGGCAACAGGCAAAGGTTTCCATATCGGTGCAACGAGACCAAGACCAGCAGGACGGCAGGATGGAGGTCATTATGGAGCCCACGATGGCGTCACCACCAGAGCCTTTGGCAGGCGAAGACCACCTTTGGTCAGGATAGCTTGCAATAGCTTTCCCCCTTCAAATTGGCCGACGTGGGATCCCTTCCCGCCTAATATTTGGGAAGTGGACCCGGGCCTATATAAATAGGACCAGCCACCACCGTAGAAGGCAACTGATCCGGGATCAGATCAATTCCATCCACACACACACACACAAGCTCACCGAGCTCAAGTACACCTCTCCTCAGGAGGTAGTTCTTCCCTTGTACTTGTTCATCCCAGCCTACAAGGAAATCCGCCACACCACACTGGAGTAGGGTATTACACGACATCGGTTGCCCGAACCAGTATAAACTCTTGTGTCCCTTGGGTTTTGCCGGAAACCGTAATCCGACATTTGGCGCGCGAGGTAGGGGTGCGCCAAAGCCTCTCTCCCATCAGCCGATCCGCCCACATCCCGCGGTGCCGATGTCCGGCGACCCGAGGACCAACGCCGTCCACTGGGCAGCTTTGGCCAGTCAGGGCGGCACCGTCCGCCCAAGAAGACCTCAACTCCGCGCTCCAAGTGGCCCACGCACCGCCGAACGTCGCGGGGTGCGGGCGGTGCGGCCCGGCGCCTTCCACCCTTACCCCATGGTGCACGCGGGCCGCCGCAAGGGCCTCGAGCTACGCCGCGGTGATGGCGCCGCACACCCGACGGGAACAAGCGAACATGAGAGCCGCACTCATAGTGGCACGGGAGCTGCTGCGGTACTGGCTGGCAGAGAGCGGCCGCGATGCGTTGCTGGAGCGTATCGCTGAGCTATTGGATGCCGCAACCAGGGGTACGCCACCTTTCTATTCCTTACCTACACCACGAGTTGTAGCCAGATCGCATGGTGGGCCTCGCCAAGCCCACGTGCTCCCAGGCGCACCGGGAGGATTCATCGGCATCGACACGGCCAGCGGTGCCATGCACCCGGCCACACTTGTGCTTCCCCGATTAAGCTGATCCACGGCGTTGCCCCAGCGCGGCTTGATTGGGATGCCACCCTACTACCCCAGGGCGGCGCGCTGGGCCCGACGACATGGAGTGCAGGGCGTCTCAGCGGGGGTTCCGGGGCAACGGCTCCGGAGGCCTATGTGCCCCGCATGATGGACCGGGAGTACACGCCGGAGGATGACCCCGGCTCGTTCCTCGAGCCGGGATGGGAAGAGGAGATGTTGGAAGTTGAGGCCTTCCAGGAGCCACCAAGGAGCCACGCCGACCCCGCAAACGATAACAACCGCGAGGTACCGCTAATTTATCAGAAGCAGGCTTACGCTAACCATGGGTCGCAGGTGGATCAGGTCACAGCGGTAGACGATGACCCCAGCGCGGGAACCTCACTTCCACCAGGAGAAGCGCACTGGGGGCTGTGTGGGAGGGGCCTGGAGCAAGGCCCCTCTCCGCATCGCACGGAGCAAGGCGCCGCCCGGAGGTAGGTCTTTTGTCGGGGAGGCACTGGCGAGCCTGCCACCCGGCAGAGGTCCCGCGGTTGCCGAGGGCACTGCTAGCGTCCCCTTTGCCCCTTGGCATTGTTCTGGTTTCCGGACGCCCCAACGGTGGTCGAGGGCGGCGCAAGGCGGGGCCCTCGTCTGGTTATTGAAGCAAGGCTCGAGCCTGTGAAGGTCTCCGCGCGTGACACTCTCCCGTAATAATGACTGGGGCTGTACATGCCCCAGAGTCCCCGGAGACCGCCCTCGGGCCTCGGGGGCTCCCGCCCACGTCCCAGTGGAAGCACCATGCTCCGTGATGGCCGTTGACACTGTCCCCCCAATGACTAAGCTCACGACATGTGAAAGCACTTAACTCCGCGCTGGTGGGAAGACATGAAGACTAGGTAGGTGCCAGACGCGGCCATTTTCTTTCAACCCCTCTTTATTTTAGCTCGTTTTGCCGCCTTTTCGGATTTAAAATAGAAATTTTATTTTCGCTGACAAGTGCGGGGGGTGTCTTTTAATCGTTGCATTGGTTTCTTGAATTCTCTGGTCCTACGCCTTGTTTTTAAGGATTGCGCCTGCTACCCCTCCCTCACGAGCACATCGCGAGCGGGGCCTGGGTGTGGCATGCGAGCGCATCCTGCCACGCTCAGGCGCTTGCTTCTCGCAAGGCCCTCTTGGGCGGACTAGCAGGCTCCTCAAGAGCCCGACACCTTGCGGCCCGCAAGGGACTCCCCCCGAGAGAAACACACACTGGCAACCACAAGACCGGTCCGAGGTCAGTCTGGACTGAGGTTGGTTGTTACAGCAAGCTTGCGGAAGAACCTAAGGACTCAGAAAAGCACGCTTTTAGTCTGGCTCAAGGAATAAAACAATAATCTGACTACATGAGGGTCTCTCCCTCCCAAAAAATGCTCTTACATCTTGAAGGGCCATGCCCGAGCTTTTGTGCGCAGGTTTAAAACAAAGGAGTGCAGGTTTAATCGGACATGTCGCTCGTAGCGTCTTCCGAATCATTCCCGTGCGTCTTTCTTGGCCACGATTGTCATCGCTGCGTCGCCCCGCTTATCGCCAACCAAGGCTGCCTTCGTCCCGCCATGACCACCATCGGTTGCCCTCGACGCTGGCGAAGGCCTCACCTGTGAACATCCACGTTATCGCCCACCCAGTAGCGCCAGGTTGTCCGGATAGCCCGGGCATGGGGGCAATAAGCGGCGTCAAAATCAAAGTTAGAATTCGGCATTTTGAAGATGGCTGAAGATCTGCAGGAGAATGCGCGCCTGAGGAGGCCTCAGCTCTTTTCGTCCACGAGCTCACGAGCCATCCCGGCCCGGTTCTCTAGGCGCGTCACGACCTCGGTGAAGAAACGAAGATGGCTGGCGTAATCCTCGGCGTGGGGGTGAGGGGCGTGCTCATCGCAGATGGCGCCTAGCGCCTGATTGGCCCTCGTCTTGAGGTCCCGAAGCATGGGAATATGCTCGCGCAGTAACGTCTGCCGGCGGAGCGCCTCTTCCCTGCTCTGCTGCGCGAAGGACTCGGCGCTGGTAACCCGCTGCTGAAGCGGGAGCAGCTCGGTGCGGGCGGAGGCCAGCTCGGCCTGCATGGAGATCAAGGCAGCTGCTGCGGCCTTCTCGCGCTGCTCCGCCTCGGCCAACCTCGACCTGAGGGCGGCGGTCCTGCCTTGAGCTTTGGCTTCCACGAGCTTCAGCTTCAGGTCGTACCTGTTGGCAAGATCAGCACGAGCCTCGACCATCGTGCGGTAAACTTCCTCCACAGGTCCCTAGCCTCACATGTTGGCAGCATCTTCCGCATCGGCAACCTGACGCTCCCTCGTCTCCAACCACTCAAGCTCGAGGCTGCGCTCTGTGGCCTCCAGTATCAGTGCTTCCTCGCGCCTCAAGATCTCCTCCTCATCAGATGGCGCCCCCTTCATCGACGCCAAGGCAGCTCTGCGCGCCTCCACTTGCTTCTCCAGGGAGGCATTCAGGGCCAAGAGCTCCTGCCTGCGCTTCTCCGTGACCTCGCGGCGGTGGTCTGCCTCCCTGGCCTCCTCCAAGGCCCGGGCGCTGGCCTCGCGATAGGTTGCGAGGGATGCCTCAGCCTTCGCGTTGGCGTGCTCGCGCTGGAGGCGCCCGAGGTTGATGGCCACCTTCAATTGATGTCATTCGTCCATCAGCCGGAGACCCTCAGCTTCAAGGCGGGCGTCGACATCCACGAGCTCTCCCCCAAGCCGGCTCAGCGCACCCATCGCCTCCCAGAAGAGCTCGTGACAGACGGCACCCACTTGTGCGCGAGCTCGAATGCATGACCGGGCCCGTCCCCCATGCCGGAAGTTGCTGAAGAGATCCGAGGTGGCTCGCCTCCTCCCATCAGGGGGCTGGGGGCCGGTGCTTTGCCAGACGGGCCTGCCTCGCTGGAGCCCCGGCGGGGAAGTGGCTCGTGGCCTAAAGGAGAGGCCAGGGCTGAGGCCACCCAGCTGCGGTCGACAACCAGAGGAGGAGCCCTTGGCACACCTTCCGCACCCCAGGCAAGGCCACGAAGAAGAGACGGCAAGAACGAGGGTTCGAGGCGCTAGGCTGGCGCGCCTGCCTCTCCGGCTGACCTCGCGCCAAGTGCGGCATGCTGGATTGGGGCGCTCAAGGCCGACAAGGGACTCGAGGCAGGAGGAGGTTGCTTCTTGAAAGATTCTGCCGCCTTAGCAGAAGGGACCCTGAGGAGCCACGGTCAGGAGGGGAATCAGCACTCGAGAAATTGAAAAGATAAGGTACTCACTCGTCTATGGCGATATACTTCCTTTGTTTCAATGGCGGAGGGCATCACCACTGCAACTTGGAGATCCCTTCCTCTTCGGGCCAGCGTCGAAGATCGGGCCGGAGCAGCCAAAGCCTAAATGCAGTCGCGGCAAGCGGGCGCTGGAGTAGCTCCTTAGGAGGCGACCTCAGGGGTGCTGGACTGCGTGGAGACCTTGGCCTCTGCCTCGTGGCGACCCGACGGGGCCTCGGGGGCTGCAGCCTCAGGAGTATCGGGCTGTGACGCCCCTCCGGCCGCTTCCTCGGGACGGCTCTCTAGGAGCCCATGGGACGACCCTTCAGGAGCCCCGAGCGGTGCCGATTCCTTAGTAGCCGCATCGCCAGCGCCCAACGGTGGTCGCCCCCTGCGCCCACTTTCGGGGAGATCATTGCGTCGGTGGTAGGGAAGGGAGCCATGAAAACAGGGCTCTCGCGAGGCCCTTCAAGACCAGCTAGACGTAGTCCCCACTCATCAAAAGGGGGCATCGGCCTCGTGAACTCCACCTTGTTCGAGCAGCAGTACAAGAGACAACCCTCCTCTGGCATGTTGGCTGGCGACGGGTCGCCCGTCAGGATCTCGAGCACAGTTTGTTGCACCATAGGAGGAAGCCCGGACTTGTGAAGCCTCATGTGGTCCTTGCTACCGGAAAAGGTCCACATCGGTCGAGAAAGGCGCTGGAGCGGAGCAACGCGGCGCCGGACGAACTCCTTCACCACCATGGGCGCAGTCACACCAAGATCCTTCAGCCTCTTCAACCGGTGCCAGACATGGGCAAGACGCGGATCAGCCGAGCCTCTCGTGGCCCAGTAGGAGCTAGGAGCGGTGGGCGCCGACGGAAGCAAGAGCGAGGGGCTTAGCACGCCCGGCGTCCATGAACACCCACCGCTTCCGGAACCCGCTCACGAGATGGCGGAGTGCTTGGCGAAGTCGATCCACTGAGCCGGCCGTCCTTAATACGGCACAGAGCTCAAGCATCCGAGCATTGCCAAGGGTCGGTCGGTCTTGGCCGAGAAGAAATGGCGAAAGTAGGGCCACGGAAGGAGCAATGCCCACCATGGCCTCGCAGACAAAGGCGAAGATAGCAAGAAGGACGATGGATTGGGGATCTAGGTGCAGCATGTGGATCTGGTAATGGGAGAGCACGGCATTGAAGAAGGTGGAGAAAGGGGTAATCAGGCCGGCCCATAAGGTGTCAAGGAGGACGTGGACCTCGGTGGTTGTCCTATCAACAGAGGCGTGGGATGCGGGCCAGGCCACCATTTTCCCCCATTCCTTGAAGTCGGCGGCGAGCGCTGGGAGGACCTTGTCCATGGCTTCCTGGTTGAGCACCACCGACCACTCAACGGCTGGCTCAAGGGTCGGAGGTGGTTCGGCTGAGGACTGGGACTTCTTCTTCCCCTTCTTCGTTCGGCTCGGCGCCATGGCGACAGAGAGGACGGAGCTCAGGTCAGATTGAAAGAGGAGGTTGTTGTTTCTAGAAGGCAAAAGACTTGGGGGAGTGCGTCGCCAGCGATGAAGGAGTGACTGTGTAGGTCATGGTGGCCGCCTAGCCAGGCGGATATCAAGGCTGCGTGGGGAAGTGGGGACGCCCATGTCCAGTCAATCGCCACGCGTCGATCTGGGCCACAGGCGGTTGGGGCCCGCGACGCTCCGTATTTGCCCCTTGGCTTCGCCTCAGAGCCAAGTCCGAGCATGCCTTGGGCCTGGGGGCTAGTGTCGGCGTTCTGGGAATGGGGGTCCCCAAACTTGCCTGCCTACGACCCACGACGTGGCTCCACTAACGGCCTGGTACGACCCATCTTCATCAACAAACACTCAAGACCCTTGCGAGGGGCCAAGCCTCACGAGGCGGGTGACACAAGACCTCCTCAGGGGCAGCCTCACTAGGCTGGCTCGCGAGGAGCGGAGAGATCAAGGCGAGGGGCACCTCGTGAGGTTCCCCAAACGTGAGCCATGACGACCAAGGCTAGGCGAGCGCTGGGCGGGCGCCAGCGGGCGCAGAGTACTGGTTTCTCTTTGGTGCTAAAGGAGCAGGCACAGGCGAGGAGTCCCGAGGCATCTGGCAAAGGTTTCCATATCGGTGCAAT
This sequence comes from Aegilops bicornis, assembly GCA_021605145.1. Classification (NCBI taxonomy): domain Eukaryota; kingdom Viridiplantae; phylum Streptophyta; class Magnoliopsida; order Poales; family Poaceae; genus Aegilops; species Aegilops bicornis. The sequence continues at coordinate 350,664,208 of CM038674.1, read as the reverse complement.
GAGACCTAGACCAACAGGACGGCAGGATGGAGGTCATCGCGGAGCCCACGACGGCGTCACCACCAGAGCCTTTGGCAGGCGAAGACCACCTCTTGTCAGGATAGCTTGTACTAGTTGTCCCCCTTCAAATTAGCCGTTGTGGGATCCCTTCCCACCTAATATTTGGGAAGAGGACCCGGGCCTCTATATATAGGACTAGCCACCACCGTAGGAGGCAACAGATCCGGGATCAGATCCATTCCATCCACACACACACACAAGTTCACCGAGCTTAAGAACACCTCTTTTCAGGAGGTAGTTCTTCCCGTGTACTTGTTCATCCGAGCCTACAAGGCAATCCACCACACCACACTGGAGTAGGGTATTACACCACATCGGTGGCCCGAACCAGTATAAACTCTTGTGTCCCTTGTTCCTCGGGTTCGGCGAGCTAGGCTTTGAGATCGTGGTGAGAGCGTGAGCTAGGGGGAGAGAGATCTTTGTGCGCACCCCAGAGTTCGAACCTCAAGGGTTTTGCCGGAACCCGTAATCCGACAGCCTCGCTGTATAAGGTTGCCCAAGGCATCCCTCTGGATCCCCTTTGCTCTCTCTCCCTCCCAGTGACCTCCTGGACCAAGCCAACCATCTCCCCGTGCCCTCCATCCACCTCTATGGCCGGAGCCTTGCCATCAGCATCCCCCTAAATTCGCGCCCACCACTCCTCCTACTCCCCTCTAGATCCCACCATAGCACTCCCAACATCACCACGGGCCTTCCCCGCACTCCCTTCTTTCCTTCCCGTGTCCGTTCCGTTGGGCCCCAACTCCGCCGCCAACCTCGCCCGCCATCGCTGATGGTTCGCTCGCATCTGACCACCCCTGCCTCTGTGGAGTACCTCATTGGATGCACCACTCTCTCATGATCACGCCGGTGGGTGGAGCATCGTCGGAGATGCCCTGTAGTGCCGGTAGTCGCCATTGAATGCCTCCTCTATCTCCCGGCGTGCCCACGTGGGCGGTTGAGGTCGAACTGCCCGGTGAGCCTCGCTTTGTCGGCCGGCCGGTGGCTGAGCCGATGTGGTAGGGCCCTGTCTCGTTTAAGTGGAGACGGGCTTTGCCGGCCGCCGCCTTCACTCGGGGAAGGCGTATTCCCTCGAGTATGCCTCCTGCATCGATAGCCTGCGTGCGGGCTGACCCGCTGGGCCGGCCTAGTTGCGCCTCGCCGCTAAGTCCCACCAGTCGTCTTTGTCGCATTTGGATTTTTTGCCCGTTAGGTATTTTCCTTTTTCTTCCTTTTCAACATATTCAAACTTTTCCACAGAGCCTATTTCAAATCCAAATTTGATGAATCAAATTTTGAGTGACTCCATAAATCAAGATCTATTTAATGAGCTATGCTGAACATTTTACTATACCTAGTTCTCACTGGTTGTAATAAATAGGTCATTATACTCCTAAACCAACTTCAAAAATCAATAGAGCATTCATTTGAACTCCAAATCTAGTGAAATCAATATCTAAATGTTTCTAAAATCATGCCTGATTTAATGGGTACTTTTACTCATTTTTATAAAAAAGGCATTCTATAGACTCCTTGCAGACCCATTAAATCCCTTGATTCCATCACATTAAATGTTCAGAAATATCCACTGAACCAATTCCAATGAAACCACTATGGTTATTTTTCATATAACCAGAGAAGTCCTAGAAAAGTAAAATTAATATTTTCAGAGCACTTTTGTTTTTTGCCTTGTTATGTTGCTTATTGTGAGTGCTTTCGATGATAGTTGACGAAGTAGACGGAGAACTTGGAGACGGACCAGAAGAGTTGAAGACTTTGCTGAGCCACGCAAGCTGCCCTTTGACCATGATTCACCCTCTTTGTTCATCCAGTAAATCCCGTATGCATCATGATGATGATGATAGTGATGATGAGTTTGCTTTGCATGTTGCATTGATGCATGATCCTTCACACTTGCATGATTCATGGCTCCATTTTGTGCTTAAAGGTACGATGGTGAACCATAGTTGTTGATGCATGAACTTGCATAAGTTCCATGAATACCACCTTGAGAGAAATCTTTCAAAAAACCCCAATGGGTGCCACTAATGCCCTAGGGATATGGTGATGCGCTAGGTCACTACTTGATGGAGAAGTAGGGTACTAAGGCAAGTTGAATGTGTTGTTCCTAGAAAATGGAATAGATTTAAGATTTGTTGACCATTCCAACCAAACATGCACAACTACTGTACCCTTACATGGAAAAGGGCATTATTGATTACCTAGTTCGTGCTAGCATGGATGCCCGCATTACTAGTGACGGGAGTGGCATGGTCACTCTCGGGATGGGGTCATGCTTGGATAGGCGGCCATGACTGTTTTTACAGGGCACCAGACACACCGTTCGTACCTCCGTGCGTCGTTATGTGATATGTCTGGGAGCGAGCCTCCGAAGACAATGATAAAATTGTGAGAATGTTTGGCACGGGGGTTGTTACCAATCAAGTGGACTCTATGTTAGTCACAACTAGGGAAAGGTAGTGATCGGGTGCTCACCCCGGGTACTTGAGGTACCAAGGATCGTGGCTGACACGACAGTTCGCCGGATCTTGTGGGGAAAGTGTGCAACCTCTGCAGAGTGTCAAACTATTTGAATAGCTCCGTCCACGGTCAAGGACGGTTGGGTGGTGCTGCTTAGACTATGTCCATATGTGTCTGAAGAACAACACGGGTTGGAAATATTATGGTTGTGTGAATCGTGAGGAAGGTCACGATGGAACCGAGGAGGAGTTGTGGATAACTCTCTCTCGTTATGTTGATATATATGTAACCTCTTGTGGCATGTTGGACACACATGCATGACCCCTAAAAAGGTATTGATCATACTTGCATGATGAAAACTAGCATTCCCTGAAATGCCAACCTAGAGTTGAAGCCATGCATATTTATCTTTTTAACATTCATGGGTTGCTTGCGAGTAAATTCAAACGTACTCACTAGCTTGTCCCTGGCTATTTACTTGGCCAGGCCTGAAAGAGAAGGTATACAAAGAAGAGTTCTTTGGTGATGATCATGCGAACTAGGATGCTTTCCCAGTCAGAATGCATGTACGATTAAGGCAGATGGCATGGGTCCAAGTTATCGATGAAGATTTCCGTTGTGACAATTTATTCAAGACTTGACCATAATGGTCCTATTTATATAAAATGGCATGTAATGGATGTAAACTCTTGATATTCGATGCACGTGGTGTCTTTGTGATCATTGATCATTGGGATCATTGTGCACGTGTAACCGGTGGCTTCGACAGTATAAGTTGTGGTCCCCATAGAGCTGATATCATAGCCATCTTGATTATAGGAAGCCTTAGTTAGCATGGTCGTTAGTTAGGGTAAAAACTATTTTCAAAACTATCTACACTTCTCTCCTTTTCTGAGTTTTCCAAAACCAACTAAACCTAAGATTGTTTTCTCCTTATTAACCTCTCCCCTTTAAAACATTTGTAAATGGACGCTAAACCCAAAGACTTCCTGTTGGGGATATTACCGCTAAGGGTAAACCGGCCAGGACAGGCCGGATTAACTTCATCGGTAGTTGAACATATTAAAGCCCAAGTAGGCAGTAGAGGGCTTATGGCCCATAGCCGGTTCATACCATGGTTATAAGCTTGAGCATCGACATGTAACTTGTATTGTAAGTTAGGAATAGTAGAGACCGAGCCGGATACATCTATGAACCGGCGTCGGGACTCTCAGAACCGACAGGCGTCACCCATGTATATAAGGGGCGACCGGCGCGTTTGAACAGACAACCACAACTCAAGACTTAGGCGAAGCTTGTTTGCTCCCTAGTCATCGAAACCACATCAATTCCATCACAACTAGACGTAGGCTTTTACCTTCATCGAAGGGGCCGAACTAGTATAAATTCTCGTGTCCTTGTGTCCGCTTTAACCCCTTCAAGTTAACCCGTAGCGATGGCTCCACGACTAAATCCTTTCACGAGGACATCTGCCGTGACCAACCCTGACGGTTGGCGCCCCACCGTGGGGCTATCGCCACGATGGTTTGACGTTCTTGGAGGGCAAGTTCGAAGGACTCAAAGGGCTATGCTATGGGCGGATGACCAAGAGTCATCGCGGCAAGCTCTACATCGACGATGCAGGATGGGGCCCGAGGCGGCTCAATTGAGTACGGTACCGGGTCCCTTTGGTGGCATACACGTCTTCATTGGCAAGATCGATGAAGCGGGTCTGAGCCGACATCTGCACCGACCTCGTCGAGACGGCTCAGCGTGCGAGATCCGCCCAGGTTAAACCGGCCGTGAAGCGTGCCTTCGTGGGGGTCATCCACGGAGGGGACTACGAGGATGAATCGGGATATGGTAGTGAGACTGTCGTCTATTCCGGCGACGAATCCTCGACCGGAGAAACCGAATCATTGTATCAATTGCAAGACGGCAGATGAGGGGCTGTTCCGATGGCGGCGATTTCGGACCCCTCCGATCTGCCCTAACGGGTTGGAATATTCATGGCGGTACACGCGGCGATCCACTCTTCGACCGCGGCGGCAATGTTCTCCGGATCTTCGGCGGCGGTGGCGGCCGGGCAGGAGGTCTGTCGCCCACCGGCTCAAATCTTATCGATACATTTTGATGCGCTAAGCTGTGCTTATGGCGGAAGCCAACCCGGCGGATCAGGATGCCTAGCGTGGAAATTGCAAAGGTGAGGGAGCAGATCAATCAGGCCAAGGCCGACTGGCAGCTGAAAACGACGGATGGCGCGCAGAGCGGCCACTTTAGACACCTGTGCCTACAAGCTTATCTTTGGACGAGCAGCGTCAGCGTGAGGTCTGAAAGCGAAGCACCGGTCCGCTTGCCTTCGGTTTCCGATGCCGAAATCTCTTTCACACCCGAGCGAGGAACCAGTAATCCGCGGTGGTGAAGCTGGCGGGGCGCTGGGCGAGCGCGCCGGTCCAACCTCGTTAACGGAACCTCCTCGGCAGGACAATAACGCATTACCTCGGCGGTCCGAGACACCTCCGGGTCATTATTCCAATCATATGGACAATCTTGTCGCTGCCGCTTCACGATTGGAGGCCATCCCGATCAAAGGTTATTCTCCACAGCGGTGGAGACGCCGGCAGTCAAAGAGCTCCTTCGCCGGACCGCTCTGATCCAACAGAAGCATACTCATACAGCCGTGACGGATTCATTCCACCCCTCGTCAAGGCAGACGGAGCTGGTAGGCGTGTGGATGAACCGGCCGTATCAAGTAATGCACGGAACCGTGAAGCGGCCCGTGGCAATAACCGGCCAGGCGGTGTTCGTGGCCTTCGAAGTGGTAGACCAGGCCCGAGCATGCAGGGAGGCTGAGTTAGCAGCACAAAACGAGGCGCATCAGCTTACGCCGGTTCGTCCCACCATATCAGTCGAGCCAGGGGTCACTTCTAGTTCCTTGGGGGTGCCCTGTCTAGTCCCTCTCTTCTGTGATGTGCGCTTGCCAAAAGATTTCAAGGGTCCGCGCAAAGTGCCAAACTATACTGCCGATTTGGCTCCAGAAGCATGGATAGAGAGTTATGAGATGGCCATGGAGATGCTAGATGTGGATGAGGCCGCGTGTGCAAAGTACTTCACCATGATGCTTGAAGGGACGACCGCATTTGGTTAAAGAGCTTGCCGCCCAACTCTATCGACTCATGGGCCCGATTCTGAGCCCAGTTTGTCCAGAATTTCAAGGACACCTGTAAGCAGCCCATGTCAATAGTGGAATTAGCGGCCTGTATCCAGGAGGAAGGAGAGTCGACAACCCATTGGGTGCGTCGTGTCTCGGAAATTTTGCACTCGGATCAGTATCAGCGCTGATTCTGCGATCATAACCTGGAAGTCAATTGCGGTTTCAACCCTGAAGTTAAAATTGGGGCGAATGAAGCGCCACTATAATGACATGGGGACCCTCATGGGTGCTTTAGTGAAGTATGCTGATTACGATAGTACCAAGGATCCGAAGTCCGATGATGAAAAAGGCGGGGAAGGGAAAAAGAACGGCAACTCCAAGCAGCGGCAACACAACACGGTACCGCCATGGGAGCGGAGGCAAGCGTAAAGCGGACGGCAGCGTGGACTCTGTAGCTAATACTAGCGCAGCAGGACAAGGGTCGGCCGACGTTAAGGGTAAAGAGGCGAATCAGCGGTGGAGCTCCGAATCCTAACCCGGATCGCCCTAAACTATTTGTTGAACCAGCCCTGCCCTAAACACGGGACGAAGGAGATACCGGCCAACCACCTTTGGAAGGACTGTTACATTATGCAGGAGTTCAAAAAATCTAATGTTTTCCGGTATGATCATGGATCAGGTGGTGGCTCAGGATCCGGTTTCCATGGGCCAGGTCATGATGGAGGAGCTTCCGGTTCAGGCTTCAATGGCAATCAGGGTGGGTATAACAATCAGAATAATCAGAACAACCAAGGTGGTTACAACCAGCAGCAAAGAAGCAGAGATCGGATTATCGAGCCATCCAAAGCGGTTGAATAGTGGGAAATATCATGTCTTCACAACTAGCTTGGATAAGCGAGACCGAAACTCCATAAGCGGCGGTGAATTCTGTTGAACCGGCCGTACCACGTTATTCTTATTTGGTCGGAACAACCGATCGTATGGAGCGGGGAGGATCACCCTCTCCGGGTTGACAATCCGGGTCAGCTAGCATTGGTGGTAGCCCCTCGGTGGGGGTTATAAATTCACCAAGGTCCTCATGGATGGAGGAAGCGGTATTAACATCCTATACTATGAGACCTTCCGCGCCCGTATGGGGCCAGCCAGATAAAAATCTTAAACCGTAATCTGTCACGGTGTTCCATGGTGTGGTACCTGGCAAGTCAGCATATCCTATTGGCAAGATAGCTCTGGAATTGGCCTTTGGAGACGATCATGACTCCCGGTCAGAGACACTGACTTTTGAACTGGTGAAGATCCGGAGCCCGTATCACGCCCTATTTGGGCGGCCGGCTTATGCCAAATTCATGGCACAACCTTGTTATATCTATTTACAGCTCAAGATGCCGGGTCACAAAGGGAACGATAGCAGTTCATGGCAGCCGCAAGATTGCGTTGGAATGTGAGGAAGGTGATGCGGCCTACGCAGAGTCGGTTTGTGCCACGGAGGAGTTGAAATACTACAAGGAGAATGTTGATCCGACGGACATGACCCCGTTGAAGAAGCCAACTACAGAGCATGATCCGGTTTAAAGTTCAAATCGGGCGGCTGAGACTAAACTTGTTGACTTCGTGCTGGCGATTCGTCCAAGCGATTCACTATCGCTGCCAACTTGGACCCGAAATAGGAAAGCGCTCATCGAAGTTCATCCGTGAGAATCGGGACATTTTTGCATGGAAGCCTTCCGACATGCTGAGGGTGTACCGAGGGAACTCGCCATGAAACACACTCTTAATGTTGATCCTAAGTACAAGCCCGGTGAAGCGGTTTCTCCACCGGTTTAATGAAGAAAGGCGCAAAGCTATTGGAGAGGAGGTGGCGGGCTCTTAGCTGCTGGTTTTATTGTTGAAGTCTTCCATCCGGAATGGCTTGCCAATCCGGTGCCGGTTCTTAAGAAAACGGCACTTGGCGTATGTGTGTGGATTACCACAGGACCTTAACAAAGCTTGCCCAGCAGATCCTTTTGCCTCCCCGCATTGATCGATTATCGATGCTACCGCGGGATGTGAGCGTTTGAGTTTTCTCGGATGCATATTCTGGTTATCATCAGATCAAGATGGCAGTTAAGGACCAAGAGAAGACGGCGTTCATAACTCCCTTTGGAGCCTTCTGCTATGTATCTATGCCTTTTGGGCTCAAGAGCGCCCAGGCAACTTATCAACGATGTGTACAAAATTGCCTTCATAAACAGATCGGCCGTAATGTGCACTCCTATGTGGATGATATTGTGGTCAAGTCAAGGGAGAAGGAGACGCTGATTGACGATTTGAAGGAAACCTTTGATAACCTACGGACTTACAAGATGATGCTCAACCCGGCCAAATGCGTTTTTGGTGTAGCGGCAGGCAAGTTATTGGGTTTTCTTGTGTCCAACAAAGGAATTGAAGCTAATCCGGAGAAGATTACAGCTATTACCTCCCTGGCTAAACCGAAGTGTATCAACGATGTTCAATGCTTGGCAGGACGGACTGCCGCGCTGAGCCGGTTTAATCAGCCGCCTCGGTGAGAAGGCGATCCCCTTATACCGAGATCTTTGAACAAGGCGGATCAATTAAATGCGGAGTTGACTCTTGATGAGGCATTTGAGGATCTAAAGCGGGAGTTAGCCAATCCGCCCGTTCTTGCAGCTCCGATCGACAAGGAACCGTTATTACTATATGTAGCGGCTAATGCTTTCGCGCGATCGGCCGTGGCTATTGTGGTGGAAGCGAAAGAGGCGGGCAAGGAGTATCCGGTTCGGCGTCCGGTTTATTATATCAGCGAGGTGCTTATTGAGTCCAAGCAAAGGTACCCGCATTGGCGTAAACTGGTGTATGGAGTTTTTATGGCGGCCGGAAGCTTAAACAATACTTCCAGAGACATCCTATCACGATGGTCGCCTCTGCTCCTTTGGGAGATATAATTGAAACAGGAGGCGACCGTCGGATTGCCAAGTGGGCTATAGAGCTTGGGCCGCACGGTTTGAAATACATACCTCGGACGGCGGTCAAATCTCAAGCACTTGTTGATTTCATCAATGATTGGGACGGAGCTACAAGCACCTCAAGAGAAGCGGATCACACTTATTGGACTATCCATTTTGATGGGTCCGAGCAATTGGAGGGCTCGGGGTCGGAGTCGTGTTAACTTCCCCACGAGGTGATAAGTTACATTCGTTCTCCGCTTAATGTTCCCTTTTTCTATCTATGCAGCTGAGTATGAAGCTTTACTCCATGGCCTCCGGATGGCTAAGGAGATGAATCTCAGCCGAGTTAAATGCTTTGGTGACTCGGATCTGGTGGCTCAACAAGTATCTGGTACTTGGGATTTCAAGGATCCGCTCATGGTAGCCTATCGTCGTGAGGTGGATATTGTTGTAGGTCACTTTAAGGGTTATCAGGTGGATCATGTGGACAGACGGAAGAATGAAGCGGCGGACGCTTTAAGTCGACTGGGCTCTCAGCGTAAACCGGTCCCGCCTAACGTCTTTTTAGATGTTCTGCATAACCCGTCTGTCAAGCTCCCTGGTGAAGAGGATTTGGCTATTCCTGATCCGGAGGCTCAATTGGTGGCAGCCCTGCATGTCATACCGGATTGGACAATTCCTTATCTTGCGTACATGAACCGGGGCGAGTTACGGAGGATCTAGACTACGGCGAGCCGAGATAGTCCGCGATCCAAGTCCATGACCATTATCAATGGCGAGTTGCATCATTGCAGCGTATCAGGAGCGTTTCAACGCTGTGTGTCCCCTGAGGAAGGCTGTGAAATTTTGCGGGAAATCCACGAAGGGGATTGTGGTCACCACGCCGGTTCAAAGTCTCTGGTGGCTAAGGCGTTTCGTCACGGTTTCTATTGGTTGACTGCTCATGCTGATGCGGAGGACCTAGTTAGACGATGTGATGGCTGTCCAGAAATTCTCAAGGCGCTCATATGCCGGCTCAAGAATTGAGGATGATTCCAATTACTTGGCCGTTTGCGACTTGGGGTTGATATGGTCGGACCTTTCAAAAGGTCCAAGGATAAGAAGACCCACCTTTTGGTGGCGGTGGACAAGTTTACAAAGTGGGTTGAAGCGGAGCCCGTTAGCAAGTGTGATGCAGCCACGGGCGGTTCAATTTATTAAAAAGGTGATTTTCCGGTTTGGCTTTCCACACGTATCATTACCGATAATGGTACCAACTTGTCCAAGGGTGCTATGAAGGAGTTTTGTGGCGTGAGCACATCCGCTTGACGTATCATCGAGGCTCACCCACGGTCAATGGCCAAGCGCAGAGGGCTAACCAAGAGATCTTCTACGAGGCATCAAGCCCCGCTTATGGTTCCTTTACAACGAACGCCGGGATGTTGGGTTGAGGATTTACCATCTGTGTTATGGAGCATCAACACCACGCCCAACAGGTCGGCAGGATACACGCCGTTCTTCATGGTCTATGGAGCGGAGGCGGTCCTCCCTAGTGATATCCATCATGATTCGCCTCGTGTAGCGGCGTATGTTGAAGCGGACAACGAGGAAGCGCGGCAAAACGCTTTGGACCTGTTGGACGAAGAGCGTGACGTCGCCGCTGCCCGTTCGGCGATTTACCAGCAGGATCTTCGTCGATATCACAGTCGCCGTGTTAGAACCAGAACCTTTCAAGAAGGAGATTTGGTGCTTTGACTCATCCAAGACCAGACTGATATGCACAAGTTATCCCCACCTTGGGAGGGACCTTTCGTGGTCAGTAAGAATCTGCACAACGGGTCATACTATCTGATCGACATTCGAGAGCATAAAGACTCACGCATGTCAGAGGATGAGAGCAACAGGCCCTGGAACATAGCTCATCTTCGGCCTTACTATACTTGAGTCATAGGCTCTACTCATGTACATATTATGACAATGTATATATCATGATCAATACAATAAACCGAAGCCTTAGCTAAAGCAGGGTCTCTGTTATTTTTATATCATGTGTGGTTACACGGAGTTTCTTTTTTTTTTCAAAGCGACCTCCGGTTTACCCCTTGAGTTAGCTTTTTCAAACAAGCTTTGTATCATGTCTCTAGGGGGCTTGGTCATATCCGAATCAAGGCAACACCTTTAGACCGGCCGAAAGCCACAAGATCACTTGGGGACTTGGTCATGTCTACGAACCGATCACGCCTCTTGATCGGCCTAAGGCCACGTAATCACTTAGGGGCTTTGGTCGAACCCGAACCGTCGCTACACCTCTTGATCTGCATAATGCAACTGCATCATTTTGGGACCTGGCTGACTTGTACCATAGCTAATCCTATTGGGGGCTTAGTAGTGTCCGACCATGGTTATGCCACTTGATCGGTTTAAACAAACATCTTTTTGCAAATAACTCTATTTGTTTTTTACTTGAGACATGTTTCTCTTGTTTGCATATTTACATGCGTTGTGTTTTATACCTACAACCGTTATTACGCGGTTTATGCACCGACGGAACACGGTCTATTTTTAATCCGGAGACACTTTGCCCGGTTTGGTGTTTTGTTAACATCATGTTCTGGAGTAACACCGGTGTTCTCTGTAAACCGGAACGGTTATTTGGTAACCCGACCTTATATTCACAGGAGCTGTTCTCCTCCAGCAGAGTGGTTTTCTTGAACACTCCGGTTTACGATTGGCACAGCCAACTTCATGGCCTATGATGGCAGGTATCATATATTGTTATATTTGATCATATGTTTAAATCTCAGAGATTATCTTTGATTTCATATACATCGATATTATGACCCGCCTGGTGGTACAGCCACAGCGGCGTTTTAAGACTTTTTGCTGCAGATAATGGTTTAACAATTATGATTAACATGAAGCAAAAGTTGCAATAAGTATTCACGAAAGCATATAAAAACCAACTGTGACAACTATTCTATTAAAAGGCAAAACCGTGCCCAGATAAGATAATTGTTTTGTCATCATAACATGACGGAACAAGCTATGTAAACCCGGCTACCGGTTTAGGCTTGGTCGCCACACCTTACGATGGTTCGCGGGTCATCCTGCGCCGCTTCAGCTTCTGTTTCCTACCCAGCTGCTGGAAATCAACAGTTGTCCAGTCGATTCCCATTAATGCTTGAAATACAGCTTCATCGTGGATCAGCAAGGACGGTTCAATGTCAGGAGCGTAAGTATGCTTACGGATGGGAGGGATAAGATTCTCCGCGTCAGGAACTAGTGCAGCCACTCGTTTATTTTGACCATCATATTGCGCTTGATAGTGGGACAAATTTGCCTCTTCAGCCAATTGAAAAGCCAGAGGGCGCACTTCCCGGTTTATAGCTCGGAGGTCCTCTTCACTAAATTCTGTCCCGTCCTCCTTCACGCTTGGGAAGCCTTGGGCCGCTTCAACGGGATCAAAATCTGAACCCACGCTTTTGCACAGATTAAGGTGGTTATAAGCGCCAGTTCTAGCAGCATTTCTTCAATTCTTCAATCCGGGCAGGAAGCATTGACAACCTCTTGATGGTATCCTGAATCAAGGTCGGGCCGGGTTGTTGTGAGAAGCGATCTTGATAATCCGTTCTTGGCGCCTTGTGCTCTGATTGTTCTATCAATGTGTAGGCGGCTTTTAGTTTCTTCCGCACATCCGATCCCAAGTGGCCAATACGTCGTGTCCCTGAATCATTCAAAGGGTCGGTAAACCGCTACAATATGAGAAGACATCCTTCATCGCAGAAAATAAAAATGCTTACCAAAGACGGCAATGCGGTCATAGCATGCACTTGCCGCTTACGCTGGTCAGCTCATCTACCATCGGGTTTGAGTGCCGCTCAGCCTTCTCTGCCCTTTGAAGTAAAAGCGGTCTTTTCGGTGACCCAATCTGCCTGCTTCCTTCATCGAAATCCTCTTTAAGCTTTTCCATGACGCTTAAAGTTACCGGTTAATTCGTCTTTTTGCTTTCGAGGTTTCAGCTTTGTTGAGATTTCAGGATTTCTTGAAGATCAGCAACTTGGCTTTCTTTCTGCTCAGATCACCCTGCATACAGGTCATCGTTTGGTTAAAGATTATGATGCAGAATTAAAGTACCAACCACATAACAAGTTATGCCCTTGGTACTTGGGGGCTAATGCATATTTGCTTTTTATCCTACAAATTTCATAAAAGTCCCAAGATCAATACAAGTATTCAACTTGGCACTTGGGGGCTAATGTATATTTGCTCTATCCTCTAGTGACACTGGAATTCTTACGGTACAAAGTCCCGGTTTAGCATGGTTACGTTAAACCGGCCCTTGGGGGCTACAGTCTCAAAGAAAAGCTGTACTAAAAAGGTTCAAGTTGAAAAGTCCCGGTTTAAGTTCCTATCTTAAAACCGTCACTTGGGGGCTTGAGTTGACAGATTAAAGTACATAAGGACAGTCATGTGGAATTTACCTCAAATTTATCCTTCATCATTTTTATCAAACTGGCTTCGCAATCACGGCTGGTATAAAGCCGATTCTTGAGGCCGAATAAAGTTCTTGGGGGTCCAGAGTGGCAAAAGTGGCTAAGTCGGTGTTCCATTTGCCTTTACCAAAGGCCGCAAACTCATCCTTCGTAGCAGTGTGCTTGGGACAGAGCGACAAGGATTGCCAGGCAAGATGACCAAAGCCGATAATAATGACATCATCATCCTTGGCTTCGCCGGTTCGCATTGGGGTCGCTGGATTGTCGAGATGTTTGGAGGGGCTTCTTTGTCTTGTCGATTTAGACAGGGCTCGTGGGCTGATTAACAGGACTCAAGCATCGGCATGCGCCTTTTCAAAGCAACATCATGGTCTTGGCGGTGGTGGATCATTCATCACATCGTCAGCGGATAGGTTCATCCGGTCAATTGTTACGCCGGTTCAGAGCGCCATCTTCTTCCGCCGCTTTGTCGCACGAGCTTTTTGCTGGGCTTAGGCTCATTCTGAAAGGGAAAAGATAGATGAATCCAAAGAATATGGAAAGTACTATGTCAAGCAGAATTATTAGTAAAACGGCTCACCCATGCACAATCTTGAGTGGTGGGAGCTAGGTGGCTGAAGACTCGCCGGAAGAAGAATGAGAAGTGCCCTGATAATCGGAGTCAGAGGGATTAAGAGGTTAACGGATACAACCCGCTTTAGGGTAAGCATTGATGAAACAATTAGAGACCTTTGAACGGCGTTTCCGACCGGACTGTTCGGCAAACCGCGGAGGTAACTACTGACCGCCGTGCCGGGTGGTGCGGTGAAGCTTCAGGTTGTTGTGTCTTCATAAGAAAGTTTCGTCCAACTAAGCAAGAGGATGAGAGAATTTAACTTTCCGGTTTGCCTCGACGGATTTTTAGTGAAGGAAAGGATTTGAATCGGAAGAAAGAGTGATTACCTCTATAGTGTCGGCATGGTAGCCTCGGCTTCATCCCGACAATGATCATTGTCAATAAAGGCGTGAGAAAAGTAAACCAAGTGAGTCAAATTCTACGTCAAGGTCCGGGTTACCCACATCATCATCAGCTAGTGGATCGGAGGAGGCAGTGGTTCTCTTTCAATGGGCTGGTTTCTTCACAACTCTGGACTTGGGCCGGATTGTCTTCTCCGGTTTCTCCTGAGGAGTCTTTTTGCTCCAAAATGGATCATCACCCTGTTTGAAAGACGTTAAAGTTAACAGAGGGAATTTAAAGCATGGCCAGATTTCATAAAGGTATATGATATGAGGTTTACAACATGGGCGGTTTGTTCTTGGCGAGAAAAAAGGCCAGGCGGTTTGAGCGTGGCGATCTCGGAGTTCATTCAACATCTTCTTAACAGCCTCGGTGACTTCATCGTCGGACAATTTGGACTTCAATGTGCCGTAGAGGGTCTTTTAAGTCTTCTGTATTCGCACATCAAACCGAGCGCCCGGCTTAAGGGTAGTATGCTCCAAGATATCCAGCAGCGGGCAAGGTCAACTTCGGTCAAACCATTAGCCATGAAGGCCCGGAGCTTGGATAATTGAGGAGCATATTTGCTTCTCTCCCTCGCAGTAGTCTTTGAGGGAAGGGATGTGTATTGCTTAACCATTCGGACGGTAACCCGGCAAGGGATTTTCTCCATCGGTAAGTATCTTTGCAGTAGAACCATGTTGCATTCCATTCTTTGGGATGGCTGTGCAGTTTGGCGTGAGGATAAGTGACTTCTTTTCTCTTTTGAATCGCCATGCCGCCTAGTTCTGTGTTGGGGCCGTCCGTAAATTCTGTGCGGCGGTTTAGATGGAAACAATCTCTGAATAGTTCAACTAAGGGCTCCTCTTGAAAGAACACCTCCTGAGCACTTGGAAGTGACAGAGATGTTGGTTACGGAGTTAGGGCCGATATCTTGTGGACGCAATTGGAAGTTGGCCAAGACATCCCGATAAAACTTTGAACCGGTGGATCAAGCCCCGGCCAGATGGTCAAGAAAACAACAACTTCTCCATCCTTGGGTTCCGGAGAACTTTCCGGCCAGGACCCTCCAATGAATGACATCTTTTTCGCCCAAAGTGCCAATTTTGACTAAGTTCTCTAGCTGCGTCTCGGTCACTCGAGAAGGGACCCAGTTGCACTCATATACTTTCTTGGCCATGGTGCAATCTGCAAAACATTAATACCGGTTCAAGAATATGTTGGAAGGATATATATACTGATGCATACATTGTTAAACCGGAAGAAGTTATCCATAAACCGGAGTTCTGCAAAGCGGCAGTACTTAGCTAAGATCCTGGCGGTTCAGTAAGGGGACTAATGGTATATGCCGAGTCATCAATTTTTCTACAAAGCTAAACCGCCTGGGTCTAGAAATGATGCAGAGTCGAATCAAGGTGAAAACAGGTTTAATAAAGGTTACTTAACAGTTTTGGATCCGAGCATGTTCGTAAAAAGAAGTAAATATTCAAGATTTGAAAAGGAGCAGATGCTGAATCCATGAGCAAAGATACAGATAGATCTATGGCCCTGAGGGGCGTGAGGACAAACGGATGGTAAAAATTACCGCTACATAGAACAAAGATTTGCAGGTTTATCTGAAGACTGCTATATGAACAGAAAGCAACTGACGAACACTGAAGAACACAAGAACCCTAGAACAGATCTACGGGGGGAAGGAAAGAAGACTTACTGGAGCTGAGGAAGAAAAGGAAGGTCGCCACGGTTCTCGGGTATGCTCAGGTTGATGCAGCTGACCAAGGACGGAGCTGAAGTCGACGGCGGCGTGAGCTCAAGGTGGCGTAAGGAAGACGAAGAAGAAAGGACCAAGGGGAAAAGGAAATGACCCCTCGTGCCTATTTATAAGGCAAGGGATATAGTCAGGCCGAAAATCGAGGAGCCGTGGGCTTGAAGCGGAACTGCCGCCTCGATTCTCATGGATCTATTAAACAAAAGATACCATGGATAACTTTATGACAGTGACGCCATGCTTGCGGTTCACAACGATCGAGAAGATGACATCACGGCGGTTCACCAGATTATACAAGATGCGTAAGATGAAGTTTTCTATTGGCTAAGGATTGACATGAACCTGTTCAAATCAATCTGGGCCTAATGTTAGATATTACCGCTAAGGGGTAAACCGTCCAGACAGGCCGGATTAACTTCATCGGTAGTTGAACATATTAAAGCCCAAGTAGGCGAGAGGGCTTATGGCCCATAGCAGTTCATACCGTGGTTGTAAACCGGCATCGCATGTAACTTGTATTGTAAGTTAGGAATAGTAGAGAGACCGAGCCGGATACATCTATGAACTGGCGTCGGGACTTCAGAATAATGACGGGCGTCACCCATGTATATAAGGGGATGACCCGTGGCGGTTTGAGACAGAAACCACAACTTCGAGACTTAGGCGGCTTGTTTGCTCCCTTGTCATCGAAACCCCATCAATTCCATCACAACTAGACGTAGGCTTTTACCTTCATCGAAGGGGCCGAACTAGTATAAATTCTCGTGTCCTTGTGTCCGCTTTAACCCCTTCAAGTTAACCCGTAGCGGTGGCTCCACGACTAAGTCCTTTCACGAGGACATCTACCGTGACAAACCCACGACACTTCCTGACCACCAGATTTCCCGTGCTTCTCTAGGATAGCCTCTAGAAGTGCCAGTTTCACCAAGCCCCACTTTCACTTACCACGAGCATTGGGTCGACGGCTAATCGAGAGGGGAGTACCATATGGAATTATTCATGAAGGAAAATGACTCCCCGATGAGTTGGTTATTCAAGTCACCCCGGAGGCAACACTAGTTATTGTCGTCAAGGCAGCAACACCGATTGACGGTAAAGGGTTACCGTAAGATCTTTAGCAAACCCTAGGCAAAGAAATGCCATGTAGAGTTCCTCCAATCCCCCACTCCCTCAAGTGACGAAGAAGCTTAGACGGATGAAGAGGAGGAGGAAGACCCAGAAGGGCCAGAATACGCGACCGAGCATTCCACCACATAGCACCGTTCTAGACTAGGATATGCCATTCTGTAACATATACGTTAGGATAGGTCATGTACCCCCTATGCGAAGTCGAGTCCTTGGAATGGTTCAGATGAAACCATGCTTTGGTTGTCTTTGTTTTTGCATTTTGATGGAAGTCGCACTTTCCCTCTGGGAACTTGTGAACGACTACGTCACCCATTTGGTTATTTTTTAAATGATTTGTTCGACCCTTTTGGTCTTTGCTTAAACAACTTGCATAGTATCAACCCCCTTACTAGGCACCCCATATGTATTGCTTTCTCTCTCATCTATGCCAACCATGAGCCTTTGGCTGCTCCAGCCAGATGCCGGTTGAAACCCGCACTAGCACCACTAACCAACTAGAAGTTGGAAGCTCCGCCCAAGCGGAAGCCAACCAGGATTAGACCCACGGACAAGCTCCACTACCACCTCTCCCCGGAGAAACCGAACATGCACTGGTATAGCTAGGAGCTATACAAACGGTTTTTAACCCCTTTCCTCTATGGCATTTGGAACCGTCGCCAAGTGAGTGTGGGTGATAGGGGGATCCTTCCCACACGACCCAGAAACTGTCGGGGATATGCCCTCCTGGCACCCATGCTCGGCAAAATGAGGTCGTGTGCGACTGGTGAGCGATCAACTACGGTTATACGTAAAGTAGTGCTAAAAATACAATTATACAGGAAAAATCGTTTCCGATCGTAAGTACATCCCACACAGTCAGTCCTCGCTAAATGTTTCCGTTCGTATATACATCCAACACAAATCGCTCCAAGGAAAAACGTTCCGTCATAGTACATCACACACAATTTTCGCCGTTAAATCGTTTGTGATAGCATTGCCATTGCACACGATATTAACAATTTTATCGTTTGTGTTATTGAATGCAGCACACACGGTGCGTAGAAGAAACTGTGTGGCAAAGGCTATCCATCACACATAGTTTTTATGTGGTAAACATTTACGGAAGGTGGCCTAAGGAAAACAGTTTTCGAGAGAATGTCGTGTGTGATTTTTCATTGATCCAACACGGTTTATTCCTAGAAACTGTGTGCGTTGCGTGAGGTCATCACCCACGGTGTTTTCTCAATAACTGTTTGCAATAGAAAAACCCAATTAGCGGGCTAATTGGCCATTAGCAGGCTAATTGCCCTTTTATTAATAATCCATTTATTAATCTAATTGAATTCATATTAAGCACATAATATATTCCATTTCCATATTAAGGAAGCATGATTTCATAATTGAAATACATCGTAGTACAACATGATATAGCTTCACTCACTACCCCATCACACAACCGCACCAAAGACTAAGTTTCACATGCAACATCTAGAACCTTTCAAAATTAGCATCATAGGCGGTACATAGACATATGCATCTCATCTCGAAAAATCGCTGAAGCGGAAGGCGAATATTGAGCCTTCATTCATGCTAAAGGTCTTTGCAACTTTAGGCCGATGCTCGTGGATGATTGACCGTCCATCCTTCGTCCTCTTCAGGAACACTTCAATATTGAACCGTGGGTGTTGTATGAAAACCTTCCTCGCCTCCTGACTATAGAGGTGGTTTGAGAGGTAATCATCGGTGAACTACTTTGGAAAGGCCTGAAAACAAGGATCTGCATAAATATGTTCTCTATATTGGAAATGGGGCAAAGGAATTAAAAAGGCAAGGTATAATAGTTAGTACCATTTTGTAGTGAACGGATGTCTTGTTCATTGTGCAGACAAAGATCTTGTTGTTCTCTGTCGCTAAATTCTTTATCCTAACAATCTTTCTAAGTTTCTTGACTTGATTGATATTCATGGACAACTCATTTCCCCATATGCAAAGCGAATTGAGCGAGGGTCAAAACCTCCCAATGAGGAGCTACATGTGCAAGACCAAATTGTTAAAAACCTAAATATTAGAATGGTTCCTACAATTGCACAATAATGACCTATTAGACAACGGACCATGCACGTGCTAACCTCGATTGTAAACCTCAGTGCTTCCCATTGTTTCCCTACAACACATATAAGGTTGTTAGTCATCAGGTTAAGTAAGGGTTCGCATGCTTTCACTAAAATATGTTGATGAAAAATAATCACATTGCAGATTCATCAAATTAATTCAAGCCACATGGAAAACCGATTTATCCAAACCAAGCATGGTTAAGAAGTAGGAAATATAACACTTGTATATGTTTCTCATGTATTAAGAGCAGCCAAATTTGATTTATTCCTCACATGAACAACAATACAAAATTCTACCCACGACAATTGGACATCGCATTGCAGAATTGAACCAAGCGATTAACTAAACACCACAACAAATGAACTAAACATTAACTGAGCACCACATTGCACAATATAACATACTCCTAATAGAAGATCGGATAGTTAACCAAACCAAGCATGCTTAACAACTTGGAAATATAGCAATTGTATTTGTTTCTCATGTATTTAGTACAACCAAATTCAATTTATTCCTCAAATGGTATACAATAACAAAATGCACCCACAACAATTGAACATCGCATTGCAAAATTGAAACAAACAGTTAACTAAACACCACAACAAAATGAACCAAACGTTAACTGAGCACCACATTGCATAATATAACATACTCCTACACTACTGTAGGATGCTGCTAACGCGACACTACGATCAAAGACCCTTTCACGAAACTGTGTGCGATGCATCAATCACAAACGTGGATGTAAAAAAACCGTCAAAAAAGGTGCAAAACATTTGCAATGGAGGATGCATCAAACACGGTTCAGATTTTAGTTGCGTGTGCGATCCAGGGCATACGGTTCAGTCCAATGAACTGTTTGCAATGAGGCGGAACAAAACAAATGGGCAGCCTGATGAAGGCATGTGCGATATAGAGCATACGATTCACTCGAATGAACTGTTTGTGATTAGGCAACACAAAAGAAACGGGCAGCCAGATGAAGGTGTGTGCGATATATAGCATCTGGTTCACTCGAATGAACCGTTTGTGATTAGGCAACACAAAAGAAACAGTCAGCCAGATCAAGGTGTGTGTGATTGAGGGCATACTCTTCAGAAGGATTAACTGTTTGCGATTATCAATGTAATGCAATGGGTAAGCGGATCAAAGTGTCTGCGATTGATGGCATACACTTCACATGGATGAACTGTTTGCGATTAGCCACAACAAACTGAAACAGTTAGATAAATCAACGTGTGTGCACTAGACGGGCACATCCATTCTAATTAAAAGAAGCATGCGCGATGGTAATAACGAGCGCGCACGGTTGTTGGAACAAGACATGTGCTGACATTGCCTATTGCGGTGCACCCTATGGTGCAAACGCCATCGCGACGCTGCCGAGAAGGCGTACGTGCCCACGTTATGCCTTCTGGGAATAGTGCCGCACTTATAACCATCAGTAAAGTTTGAGCATGTGTCCCGTCACAATCTTTCTTAGAAGAACAGGGAGGTCACGTCCCGTCCAAATTGTAAACCTATTCACACCGAACAAAACCTAAACGGTTTCCCACTTAGGAGCGTATTACTATGCGGTTATAAATACTACTACTCCAAGATGACTGCACATTCCTCCTCAACTCCTCATCCACAAAAAGTCAAAAACAAACAAGTCATTCATCATCGTTCCCTTGCGTTCGCCATGGCCAGCGTGAGTTCTGGATCGAGATATTGCCACAAGGGAGAGGCGAGCCTGGAAGCGGGAGCACGAGAGATGTCCCGCCTCGCCGTGAAAGCAGCCAACATGTTCCACCGCACGACCGTAGTAGCAGAGAGGTCCCGTCGTGCCGCCAAAGCAGTACGGAGGACCCGCTGCACCGTCGATATAGCAGATCGGTCCGCTGCTACCGCGAAGCAGTAAGAGATGTCCCGCCGCCGCCGAATGTAGCAAAGATGTCCTCCCACGCCGCGGGCGCTGGGAAAATGCCTCGCAGTGAGCGGTGAGGACTCTTACAGCGCATGCGTGCCCTCGCCCCAGGCGTATGGATCAGATCTCCAGGTGGGAGAGGTTGCAGCATGACCTGAAAGCCTTGTTTGAACAGTCTACCGACGTCATTCGGCAACTAAATGAGAGAAATGCGAAGCTCCGGGCCGAGCGCGACCTGCTGAGGGCGAAGATCGTCCGGCGCGGAGCAGCGAGCGCACACCGCCTTGTTGAATAGGACCGGCGTCATCGTCGAGAAACTTATGGACGAGAATGCCATGCTATGCATCGAGCGCAGAAGGCTGGTGGAGGAATCCGTGAATGCTCTCAAGCAACATCTTGAGGACAAGAAAGAGCTCGTCACCGCTCACTGCGGAGACTAGTTCCCGCGGCCTACAGCAACACATCAAGAAACTAGAGATCAGCGAGCCAGATCGTTGTCTTCCTTCTTTTGCACTTGTGTATTTCGGGCATTGCCGCATGTGGCTTTTTTAATTATGTATCTAAATACGTAAGACAATTATTATCCACTGTCATCGTCCTTATATTAATCATGCTTACTATAAGTTGCAGTCGATGCTATATAGGTCCGTTGGATCTTACATCAAGATCCGTGCAAAACTTTGTTTTTGGATTTTCATTTTTCTCTCTTAAATCTCAGTCAGTTGAGACATATAGCCACGCCGTAGAACAGGTGCTCGGGTGCAATTAATGGAGAGATTGGGAGGGAGGTGCACGGCGGGTAGTGGTCAAATGGCTCTCCTCCCGATGAGCACGCGCAGGGGTCTGATCGCACGCCTCCCGTACTCAAATAGCTACCCCGCATGGCACCTCCTAGCCAATAAAAGAAGGGGACGCGTGGCCGCACGTAATTGGTAAGTTGAATGCCCACGGTTTCAATAAAACTTGTGTTTCCGATTTGTAACGTGACAACACTAGATCCAAAATGACTTTGCTGATTGTTAATGTGTGGGCCTTCGCAAATCGGCCAGAAAAATTACCACATCATGTTGGTGCCATGTCATGAGACCATGCCAAGTTTCATGATTTTCAGGCGTGTTTTGGAATTACAGGAATTGTGTAATGGCGTAACTGAGTGCCGAAGCTATCTGATGTAATTCAATTATGAAATCCTGGTTGCTTTTATACGGATATGAAATATTTGGCGTGTTTTATAAGAAATATCAGTTTGATTAGTACATGGATTATCAATAATAGGCTAATTGCCCTGCTTATTGGGGTTTTCTATTGCAAACGGTTACTCAGACATCACCGTGGGCGATGAACTCAAACAACCTGCACGGTTTCTAGAAAGTAGGCGTGTTCGATCAACTAACAATCACACACGGCTTCCGGCAGCGAACTGTTTGCATTAGGCCACCTTGCAAAAACGTTTCCACACAAAGAACTGTGTGGGATGTACATACCTACAGAAATGATTTTCTGGGATTCACCGTGTGGTATGTACATACCTACGGAAATGATTTCTGGGATTCACCGTGTGGGATGTACATACCTATGGAAATGATTTCTGGGATTCACCGTGTGGGATGTGCATACCTACGGAAATGATTAGGTTGCCATGCCTCGCCCGATCGCACACGGCCCCAACCTAGGTCCCACGAGGACCTATCCCCGATGATTTCTGGGACGTGTGGGAAGGACCCCCCTATCGCCCACACTCACTTGGCGATGGTTTCAAATGTCGTCGCGGAAAGTGGTTTTAAACCGTTGGTTTAGGACGTCGCTGTACCAGTGCTAATAGAAGATCAAACAGTTAACCAAACCAAACATGCTTAAAAACTTGGAGATATAGCAATTGTATTTGTTTCTCATGTATTTAGTACAGCCAAATTCGATTTACTTCTCACATGGTATACAATAACAGAATGCACCCACAACTATTGAACATCGCATTGCAGAATTGAACCAAACTGTTAACTAAACACCATAACAAATGAACCAAACATTAACTGAGCACCACATTGCACAATGTATAACCAAACCAAGCATGCTTGACAACTTGGAAATATAGCAATTGTATTCGTTTCTCATGTATTTTGTAAAGATAAATCCGATTTATTTCTCACATGGAAGACAATACAAATTTGCAGCATGAAGAATTGAACATCACATTTGCAGAATTGAACCAAACAGTTAGCTGAAGGCGACAACTAATTAACCAAACAGTTAATAAATGAGCACCACACTGCACGACATATAGAACATATACACTAGAGCAACAGATTGCATGGTAAAATTAGATAGCACAATTCACTAGAATTTGTTAACGAAAGGCAGGAGCAGCACACGCAATGGGTAAACCGAGCATGATTAACCGGCGTAGCTAGCAAATGGCAAGGTGCTCCTCTAAGATCTGGGGGTCGGCACGAATGGCAGCCATCGTGACCTCATCCGCACGTGCGGATGTGATTTGCTTCTCTGCTGCCAAATGCTCCTTGAGCACTACCATGGTTTAGGGCGGCACTTATTTGGTGGAGGGGTCGGTGATTTGGGTGGAAGGTGTCACGCCGGCGATCGGGGCATGTGGGATGTGGAAGGAGGAGGAGGATCGGGGTCAGGTGTGGATTACCCGCCTGGATAGACGAGGTCAAGGAGCGTGAAGGAGGGTCGCCGGCGAGGAGGCGGCGCTGCAAGCAAGGAGTGAAGGTTTCAACTGGCAATGGACGGCGGAAACACGGTAAATGTGGCTTTTGGTACGGGGGCGGGGGGGGGGAGGTAGATATTTCCGCGGAAGCCGAAAATTTTGAATCGGCTCAGTGAAAAAATTGGCACGCAAAGTGTCATCAGACACGGTCCCTTATCCAACACAGTGTATGACTAGTATGTATGCACGTGTAACGCACGTTTTAACATTATTATGGAGTGGTTTTTGGTTTAAAAAACATAGACTTGCCAATAGATTCAAGGCAAAATGAAAATATCGTTTATGTACGGATGCAAAAAGAAAATACATTACAAAAAAAGTAGGAGTTAATATATGTAATCCCCGTAATTCGTTAAGAAAGAAAATAATTCATAAAATTGCTTGCCCAAATGTTTTATATTGTGGGATGGAGAGAGTATAACTTTACTTATATTTCCTCTCTGAAAACAACTTTTCATGGGCTCAACACGTCCTTAAACTGCAACATGGGCCAAGAGGAATCAATATGGGCCACTTATTTTGAGAAGGATGAGGCGATCGTTCTGGAACATTGTGGATGGAGCAGCGATGTACTGTTCATTGCGAATCCCACTCTTTTCAGCTGTTGGATTTAGCACACAAATGGCTAGGATTGATGATCATGCCCAATGCAAAACTGATACACTATAATTAGTATAGATATGTGAACATCACAAACGATTCATATAGCTTAACCTGTGTGTGATGAGTTTGAACGTCAGAAATTTTGGTTCGAATTTCCCTGGTTACAGTGGTCATCCACATCATTGCATAATTTGGGTACACAAAGGAGACTACAGCACACCCACACTTCTTAATCGAGCAAGTTAAGCAATTAAACAGAGCTAGCTGACGTAAACATTACTCTAACAAATTAAAGAACGGCGCTCTTAATTAAACAAAACAAAGAGTACTACTACGGCTGGTGCTCGTCGATCTTCGCCACCTCCTCCATGTCCAGCTCGCGCCCGACGGTCTCCTGTGGAAGGGGCTCCATGGCATCCATCGCACCATACTCGGCAACCATCTCGCCATCTGCGTCCGCCATCTCTTTGGAAAAGGCCGCCACGAGCTGGGCGTGGGCGGCCGCAATCTGGGCTTGGGCGGGCTCCGTCATGGCAAGGTATGCGGTGGAGGAACGGATAGATGCTCGAACGCTCTCGGCGATTGCCAACTCTTTGGCCGTGGGTTGTCGACCGTTGTCTGAGAAGCTTCCTTTGATTTGTGCGGTGACCTCCATGAGCTGAGCGTGGGCGGCCTCCATTAGGGCTAAGGATGCCGCTGCGGAAGGGACAGCTGCTGTGCCACTCTCCCCAGTTGCTATCTCTCAGGCAGATGTTGCTGCCGCCACCAGAGAAGCAACAATGGCCGTTTGGGCCGCCTTGGCCGCCCGGTCGCAGATTGCGACCGCACTCATGCACCTTGTTAGCACGCGCATGAAGGCTGCGGCCGCGCTCTCGCCGGAGTGGACCGTCGAAGTTGCCCTCACGACGCAGGTCCACGTCCCCATCTTTCACCGGTGACGATTGAATAGTGAAACGATATTTGGGGAGCGAGTTAGTGTGCTTGACACGCCAACTGTGGACTGTAGCTGACGCACCTTCTCGTGTAAGCCATAGGCGTACTATACACCGATGGTGCTCTAGGATATTTTCTACTGCGTCTCACACTATTGGTGATAATAAACTGTGTGGGATCTACTTGATTTTTCATCTTGGTTTGAATTACATAATGGGGTCACAACGGAAATGGACGGTGTTTGAATTGCTAGAACTTTTATCTGCAATGAACATGCAACTATATGTGTGTCGTAAAAAAATTGGAATTATTCGGGGTTCGTTTGGACATTTTATATATTAAATTGGTTTTCTAGCCATTTCAGGTGCACAATTCAAAATTAAACTACATGCACATGCTCCGCTGCACCAATGGGTTGTAAAATCATATATGTGTCCATGGGTTCATGCTTATGTCCCATCCAAGAAATGGGGATGAATCTCGAACACCGCGGCACCGTGGCTCTTTGGCAAACATTGAGGTACTTGCTTTTGTAACTCTAGTATATCCAAAACACGTCTGAAATTCATGAACCTTGGCATGCTATCATGGAATGGCATCAATATGCTGGGGTAAAAAATATTGTCCCATTTGGGCAGGTTATGGTAGAAGCTTCTCACAAACCAGAGCTTCTCAGAAGAAGCCTCATGGTTCTGTTAGGGAAACGTGTCACCTTTGTGGACAAAACTTCGTCGCCTCTTCTTCCTTTCAATTTTTTCCTAGTGTCAACATACAACAACAGGAGTGTCGTGTTAAATTTTGGATTTTTTCAGGGATCTTTTGGACATTTTTATATGTTAACTGAGTTTTCTAGGCATTTATGTGCATAATTCAAAATTGAACTACATGCACATGCTCCAGTCCATAAAAACGGGTTGCAAAATCAATTGTTTGTCCTTGGTTGCAAGCTTAGGTCACATACAAGAAATGAGAATGAATGTCAAACACCTTGACATTCTCGCTCGGCCGCTAACATTGAGATACATAGTTTTAAAATTCTAGTAAATCGAAAACTCGTCTGAAATTCATGAAACTTGAAATGATATCATGGAATGGCATCGACATGTCGTGCTAAAAATATTGTCCCATTTGGGGCAGGTTTGGGTATAAGCTTCTCGCAAACCAGAGCTTCTCTCACAACAAGCCTGATGGTTTCGGTAGGGAACGTGCCACCTTGGGGGACGAAACGATATGTGTTGCCTCTTCTTACTTTCAAATTTTTTCTTGTGTCAACATAGAACAACACGAGTGTTGTGTCAATTTTTTGAATTTTTCGAGGTTCGCTTGGACTTTTTTATACATTAACTGAGTTTTCTATGCATTCATGTGCATAATTCAAATTTGAACTACATGCACATGCTCCAGTGCATATAAATTGGTTCAAAATTGGAATGTGTGTCCTTGGTCACATGCTTAAGTCCCATGCAAGAAATGAGAATGAATGTCAAACAACTTACCACCGTCGCTCGGCCGCTAACATTGAGAAACATGGTTTTAAAATTCTAGTAAATCGAAAATGCGTCTGAAATTTACGAAACTTGACATGCTAGCATCAAACGGCATCAACATGTAGTGGTAAAAATATTGTCCCATTTGGGGCAGGTTGGGGTATATAAGCTTCTCACAAACCAGAGCTTCACACAACAAGCCTCGCGGTTACGGTAGGGAACGTTTCACCTTTCTGGACGAAACGATATCCATTGTCTCTTCTTGATTTCAATTTTTTTTCTAGTGTCAACATAGGACAACATGAGTGCTGTGTTCATTTTAGGAATTTTTCGGGGCTCATTTGGACAATTTTATACATTAACTGAGTTTTCTATGCATTTATGTGCATAATTCAAATTTGAACTACAGGCACATGCTCTAATGCATGTAAATTGGTTGAAAATTCAAATCTGTGTCTTGCCACTACTAGAGCAAACCTTATACACAGAATCTTAGCGGTATTGTGGAGACGGAAGAAGGCGCTCCTACTAATTAGCGTAGCGAATTACGGGTAAACTGCACGGCCGCTCGGTAGAACCACACTGCTACTAAAATCTACAGACCGTTCCCGTCGTGGTAGGTTTAGCAGGAGCGCACCCACGTTAACCGTGCTACTGCTAAAGTAATAGTAGTAGCACACTTTTTTTGCAGGTCGCTACTGCTAATTTTGAACCTGGCCACATGGCGGCCCCGCTTAGCAGTAGTGCATGTGCCAGAAGCGTGCTGCTGCTATCTTATTAGCAGTAGTGCATGTGCCAGAAGCGCGCTGCTGCTATCTTATTAGCAGTAGCGCGTTTAACGCCCAGCGCTACTGCTAAGCCCCAGCCATACCACCTTTTTCCTCCCCCCTCCCCCCTCCTCTCTTCTTCACTTTGCCCTAGCTCCCACCTCCTCTCTCCCTCACTTTGCTTCTTCCTCACTACTTCTCCGCCTATTACTCTCCTTCTTCTACCTATCTTTCTCTCCTTTATTACTCGTAGCTAACTATACCACCTCCAATAATGCATCTCCTTTTTCTTTTTCCTTCCCCCTCCACTAGTTGAACTTATCTCCTCCCAAACTAGCTAGCTAGGTAGATCTAGCATTTAGTGAAGTGACCTATGTACCTCCCTAACTAGATCTAGCCTTGTCAAGAAGAGCTTTGTCCACTTTTGATCATTCCGTAGGTCTGTGTGGCAACACCTATCGACATCATCATCACCGTGCTCGATCTCGAGATAGGTGATTAAAAATTTATGCTTTTGAAAGAATGAAAATATGTGTATGTGTGTGTGATATGACATACTCGGGCGATATGATGTAAATTGTGTGTGTGGCATGAGTTGACGCCGAATTGTGTTTGTGAGTTGCCTATGTTTTGCCGAAATGTCGATTTAATTCCGTTTCGGTGAATTCCGGGCAAACTCTATATGTCCTATTTTTAGGGAAGGCTATGCCGAATTTTTATATGACTTTGATGCATGCATGCATTTTTATAATCAATTTGTTTAATATTACCGTGCAGCGTTCATGATGGTCAGTGGAACGGTGGTGGACAGGTGGTTGCAGTCGGCGGTGAAGGACATGAAAGAAAATAACATCACAGAGGTTTTATGTCTGTGACGAAGATGCAAAGGACGAGTTTGGCTCGACCTCTATGACGATGGTCGTGTGATGGCGCACCTGCTCATGAATGGTTTCACGGATGGCTATATTCAGTGGATAATTGAAGATGAGGATGATAATGTTGAGGATGCTGATGGGGCAGGCAATGACGACACGGGGCAAGACGAAGAGATGATCGATAATGGCAGCGTAGAAGGGGACGAATTCTGCAGCGTAGAAGGGGCCGGACATGGCGATGGAGAAGGGGCCGAACATGGCGGCAGAGAAGGGTCCGGACATGGCGGTGGAGAGAACGTGGACTCCACGCTGCAGAATTCGTCGGTACTAAGTTTAATCGTGCAGGACCCTCATGTTAAAGCATTGCTTCGCAAGGAGACAAGTACTGACAGAGCTGCTTCTAAAGAGGAGGCCAAGCTGTAGCAACTGGTGGTAGACTCAAACACTCCATTGTATCATGGTTGCAATTCCGAGGTGACCCGCTTGAGTTTCATGCTCGAACTCCTGAAGACGAAGGTTAAAAACAAATGGACTGACACTAGCCTCGATGAGCTTCTCAAGTACCTAAAGGATGTTGTTCCCGCGGGGAATCTATGTCCTACTAGTGTGGATGAGGCCAAGAAGATCGTGTGCCCTCTTGATCTGCCACACGTTAGATACAATGCATCCATGAACGATTACATAATTTATATAAAGGAGCACATGGAAAAACCAGCTGTCGAGTGTGCAATGCTTCTCGATACAAGAAGGCCGGGAAGAAATCTCCCCAGAAAGTTGTATGGTACTTACCGATCACTCCCCGTCTCCAGTGGTATTTCATAGATCCCAAGGAAGCAAAGCTCATGTGCTGGCACGCGGAGAGGAAGAAGCCCGACGATGGAGATGATCCGAAGCTGAGACACGTCGTGGATGGAAGCTAGTGGAGAGCATTCAACGGCGAATATAGGTATTTCTCATGTGATGCAAGGAACATCGTGCTTGGCGCGTGTACCGATGGCATGAATCCATTTGGCAACCAAAACACCAAACATAGCACATGGCCCGTGTTTGTATGGATGTACAACCTCCCCCCTGGTTGTGCATGAAGTCGAAGTACATACACATGAGCATGCTAATTCAAGGGCCGAAACAACCGGGAAATAATATTAATTTGTATCTGGGGCTACATCAAGAGGAGTTAGACACGTTATGGAAAACACCAGCCAAGACATGGGACGCCAGCAAAGGCGAGTATTTCTATATGAGACCCGCGTTGATCACGACGGTGCATGACTATCTCAGTTACGGATATGTCGCAGGCCAAGTGTGCCATGGATATTGCGGATGCACACGGTGCATGGATGATACCACGTCTTAGCAGCTAACGTCAAGGAAAGATGGCGGTTCTGGGAAAATCGTGTGCATGGGGCATTGAAAATGGATCGAGAAGGACGACCTGTGGAGAAACCATGGAAATCTATTCAATGGTGAGGCTGAGCATCGAGGACCTCAACGTAAGCGGAGCAGCGCCTAAATTGATGAGCTGTTGAAGAACTAGGAATAGTGCCCCGTGCCGGGAAAGACGATGAAAAAGGCTCCGAAGCCGCTGCTGAAGGTATGGAAGACTAGGTCTGTTTTCTGGGACTTGGAGTACTGGCACAAAGTCGACACACCTCATTGCCTTGATCAAATGCATATTTGTAAGAATGTCCTTGAGAGCTTGCTTGCGACACTGATGAACATGCCAGATAAGACCAAAGATGGGCCGAAAGCAAGAAAAGACTTGGAAGATTTGGAGATCAGGGCAGATCTGCACATGTCGCCCCGTAAAAAGTCAGAGGGGACAGAGAGGGAGACAGAGGCATGGGAGAAGAAGGGCAAAAAAGTAAAGGAAGAGGATTGTTGCCCCCTTCTTTCTTTACCTTAAGTCCGGCTGAGATCGATCAATTCTTCATGTGCCTTACTGGAATCAAAGTTAGTTCCGGTTACTGTGGCGAGAAAAGCAGATATCTAGACACAAAGAAGAAAAGGTTCAGCGGGATGAAATCCCATGACTGTCATGTGATGATGATGCAGATACTACCTGTTCCCCTTAGAGGGATAATGGACAAGCACGTCCTTGACACGCTTATTCGTCTCTGCAACTTTTTTAACGTCATCTCTCAAAAGTCGATCAGTGTGAAGCTGCTCCGAAGGCTACAGAAAGAGATTGTTGTGATACTAAATGAGCTTGAGATGTACTTACTGCCCGCGTTCTTTGACGTCATGGTTCATTTGTGTGTTCATATTGTGGACGACATAATAACATGAGGCCGTCATTCCTGCAGAACATGATCTTGTTCGAGAGGATGAATGGGATCATCAAAGGACTCGTTCGTAACATGTCCCGTCTGGTTGGAGGCATCGTCTAGGGCTATCTGACACAAGAGTGCATCTCTTTTTGCGAGAATTTTCTATATGGTGCAGACCGGCCGCTTGGTGTTGGTTTGCCCGTTAACAAGCACCTTGGGAGGCTCGAAGGAGAAGGTCACTCCAACGGTCGTAGGGAACTGCATGCGGCCTACTCAGATCGACACAACGACTTTGATAGAGAAAACTTGGTAGTGCTACAACACCTAGACCAGGCAGATCCTTTCGTGGCACTACACAAAGAAACTATCGCAAAGAAAAGAAAAAGAAGAAAAGAAAAGGAAGAGAAAATAAAGGAAAAGAAAATAGAAGAAACAAATAGGAAAACTGTTTGTAGGTACTGGTTATAGCAGTAGCGCTTTTCTAAAAAAGAGCTATAGCTACCGGTTATAGCAGTAGTGTCGTTTGTAAAAACGCACTATAGCTACTGGTGATAGCAGTGGTGCTTCTTGCCGAAACGCGCTATAACTACCTTAGCTATAGCGCGTTCTCCAGAAATGCGCTACTACTATGTTGACTTAACCCCCCAACGGGCTTCCCGCGTCTGCTTCTTCCCCCAAATCCCCACACTATCTCTTCTCCTCCCTCGTCGCCGCCGGAGCCCGTGCCCTCGCCGCGCCCTTGCCTCAAGCGTCGGAGCCCTTCCCTCGCCCTCGACCTCGCTGGAGTCCTACTCTCGCCCCAGACCCCGACGTCGCATGCCTCCTCCCTCAGCCCCGGCCCCGACCACGATGCCGCACGCCTCCGTCGCCATCGCCCGGCCCCGGCCCCGGCCTCGACCCCGACGCGCCACGCCTCCCTCCTCTGCTTCCTCCCCTCCCAACCTCGGCCGTCTTCGGGCCTACCTCCTCGCCCTTGCACCCTCTGTAAGGCCCCCACCGCTCCTCCTCTCTCTGCTAGCTAGGATTCTTTGGTTAATTTACTTAGATTTCAGTTAGGGCAGTAGGTTAATTAGGTTATCTATTTAGTTATGAATTTAGCTAGATTTTTATGAACCCTAGTTAATGCAACTTTTTTTATTTTCAAATTTAGGTAGGCTGAATTTAGTTTCAAATATTGTGAAGAAAAATGACTTCTTGCATTTTTCTTCAAGTTCTATATTTTTCTTCCTTTTATATGCAAATTTGAAGTGGACATGTGATATGTGGACATGTGATTTGGACATGTCATATTTGGAATTTGGACATGTCATATTTGGACATGTCATATTTGGAAAACGATGATTATGTGCAGTGTAAATGATCTGAGTGGCCTATGTTTCGTCAGAATGTTGATTCATTTCCATTCCGGTGAATTTCAGGCGCTCGATATGTCCACTTTTTAGCAAAGGCCATGCCAAAATTTCCCGTGAATTTTGGCATGACTTTTGCTAGAAAGTAGGCATATCGAGTGTCGGGAAACGGCATTCCGGCAAACCATAGACCTTTTTTATGTCATTTCTCATTTTATTATAGTTTTAGAATTAAACGAGGAGACTTAATCATAGGAAACGTGTCGAACAACAAAGAATTCGGGCCTTCTGACCAAGATGCAGACGAGATGGATTATGAGGGTGAACAAAAATACCTCGACTTTTTGTCCGCTTAGCACGATCCAAGGTTTGCAGGCTGACCTCGATGATGGTACCTTACATGACATCGACACCGGCAGCCTTAGCAGAAACTTGCGATGTTGTTGTCGAGCGTATTTGAAGATGCGATTAGGGGAAGATACCGGCGGGGAAGGTATCGGCGCTGAAGCCGCTACCGAAAAGAAGAAGCGTAATAGCATAGGATAAGAAAACCTAACAAAATCGGCATCGGATGACTAGTGATCACAAAGATGGCCCCTGGCAAGTTTGAGCCATTAGAGCCAGAAGAACCTCGCAAGTGCTATGGGAACCAAGTAGGATGCATCCTACGGGAATGCGCGAGAATCAACGGTGATGACTTAAGGAGTAAAGAACATTTGAGGTAGTTGCTCCTGACAAAGTTGCAAAAGAGATTCAAGTTCCCCAACCAGGATGATAGCATTGAACAATCGTGGGATGATCCAAAGATGAAAAAGATTAACAATCACGCAATGGGCATGTTCAGCAATGATTTGGCCTCCTGAGGGAGAGGGTGAACGAGCTATTGAGGCTGAGGAACCCCACATGCAAGATTCTGGAGGAAAATCGACACTTACGGAAGAGGAGTTCCAGAAGTTCAAGGACACTTGCGCTACCGAGGCAGCCAAGGCTAAGGCTGCGAAATTCAAGAACCTTCGGGAAAGGAACACGGGGAAGCATTGACACGGAAGTCGTTCCTACCTTGGCAAAGGCCCATATGGGATAAGGAGGACACGGAACGTGAAGCCGTGGGTCTCCCAGACCCCTTCACGAAGTTCACCAACCCCATGGCGTGTGACTTCATTAGGGCCCGCTAGAAGTGGGACAAGGAAAAGAAGGTTTTTTACACGGATCAGATCACGAGGAAATTGATTAGAATATTGGTAAGTATTCTTTTACCACCTTACATTTAGCTTATGATCAAGTCGACTACACATTCATAAACGGTTCACGTTCCTTCTGCAGGAGAAGCAATACCAGCTTGTAGCCGAAAGCCCTACTTCATCGATGAGGCCCAAGTCGGACACCCCTCTCAACCGGGCCTTGAACGAACTTATGGGACTCCCTTTGGGCCAGCAGCCACAATATGGACGTTTGCATGGCGCCGGAGATGGCACCACATGGAAGGTGTTTTACAATGAGGGGCTGGAGGCCAAGAAGTAGAAAAAGAAGTTTAGTTAGGCGTACATCAACGAGAAGGTGAAGCTTGCATTCGAGAAAAAACAGCTTAGGACGCGGAAAAAGCAGCTGAGGAGAAAAATGAGTTGCTACAGCACGCAGTCGATGCAGCTGTACATGCCTGCAGAAAGGATTTCGCTACTAACTTGATCCCGGCTATCATCAACTGGACGAAGGAAAATACAGACAAGCCGGTAGATGATTTTCCCATGCCTAGTTCGGGAGCAACTCGGTGAACAACACCACCGCACCATCACCTTCTCACGCAACCGGGCCAGCTCCCGCACCCGCACCCGCTCATAGCAGCCCGTGCTCAGTCTCTAGCGCGCTAGGCGGGCCTTCTTCTTTGGCTGAGCTCGACGTCCTCACGGTAATTACATGTCGCACCAACATATATCTAGAATATTCCATTTTCGTTGCCTTTCGGATGTTTTGCGCTGCAGAGATGTGTTTGCAGGCCGATGAAACCCCGTGCACCATACTCTACTTGATCAAAGGCCAGAAGGTGGACGTGGGAAGGGGGTGATAACAAATCCCTTGGTACTCACATTCCACGGCCAACCGATGCCCGCTGCTAACTTAAGGGTTACCTTGTCGAGTGTGAAATCGGGGCACGAGGATTTGCCTCCTCCAGTACGACTAGGGGGAGAAGACGAGACATCTCCCTGCTATGGATTGGAAGCTGCAAGGGTTGGGTGTTGCTATGTTCAAGAATCTTCTTCGTCTAGAGCCGCCGAGAGCACACCAATAACCACACATCAACAAGCAGGTATAGACACCACCACCCCGCCTACGGAATTACCAGCGCCTATAGTGCCGGGTGAGAGCGGCGGACGACGAGATGAAGGGGGTCCAATAGTGGCTGATGTAATCGCCCCCATAGAACAAATAATGGATGATGAGATGGAGGAGGACCCTCTTCGGTTCCTCAATACAGGAGCCTATGACAGTGACTTAGATATGATGAGTCAGCCATATGATGACTCAGGCTATCAGCATGCTGCTGAGGATATGGATGATCTGCCAGGGCAGGAACGTCCTAGCAGGGATTGCAAGAAGTCCCTATTCATGCAATCCTCACAGGACACGCCTGAAGATGCTGCCTCAACACAGGCTCAACTAGCCGGGGGTCATATAGTGCTTAGCCCGACAACACTGGGGCAGGGGTTAAGGAAGGGTCTGGAAGGTCAACCCAAGAAAAAGGAGAGGAAGAGACTGGGGAAGATAGGCTCAGCTGCCTACAAACAAGCCAGAGCACACAGCAGCCAGACGGCGGATTTTGAAAGAGCGTGTACCTGTCAAAGGTTCGGCCATGTTCCATGTCACGGGCGAGCCGATGCTACCGCCGAAACCGCTGGAGGCAATATCAAGGATCTCGAGATCGTACACGACCATGTGCCGCCGGCCGAGAAAAAGCCCTACTAGCCTCAAAGGATCCGGGATATCCGACATACGCCACTCGTGTTCCCGAGGGAAGTGCTACGTCGACACACGGCCCATGGAGGTGTTCTTCCAATGGTTTGACCATATGTTCGAGATGTTTACGACAAAGGCGGCTGGATTTTACAACCGGCCGCCTTTTTATGCGCTACATATGAGCTCTCTCATGAAGAGAGAACAAGTCTCGCAAATTTGTGTGGCAGATCCATACTAAATGCACGAGTCCTTCTTGAGTCTTGGTGACTTTGAGCATAAAACTGCTAGGGAGTACCTCGAAAACTTCATGGTACAGAATAAGGACCAGGAAATTGTCCTCCTGCCTTATCATCCAAAGTAAGTCAATGCTGGAAAACCCTTTCGTACATGTCAATCATTACTTCTCGCTCATATGGAGAATAATTTGAGGTGCTTTTTCCCCGCAGCAACAGGCGCGCCATCCTTATCGTTCTTTACCTGCGAGTCTCCCACGCCGTGTATTTCGACCCTACCAGAAACTATGAGAAGAAGGACTACACCCACGTAATGAATATTCTAGATGATACTCTCCAAGGCTTCAGCATTAGGGGTGGCCACCTGCAGATCAGGAAACAAAGGAACAAGAAGATGGGTTTTCATGTGGAGCATCCTACGTTCATCCCCATGTACACTATAATGACTCCCCAAGACCCAAGAGAACATAAGACGAGACGTCAAGTATACGCCATTGGACACAAGGTGAACTCGCTCCTCTCCGAACCATCACTTTCCACACGTGAGACATGGCTACTATCTCAAACATATGTGCTATGCATGACCAGAACCAAGAGGAAGGCCATGGTACAGCTAGGAGCGTTGGACAAGACAAATGAGGACACCAAGTGCGAGGAACAAGAGAAAGGGCGACAGAAAGTCACAGCCACCGGACGATCGGTCTATACTGGGACATCTCGATGCACAGGAGGTTCAGCCAGCCAGACAACTTCTGGCCGAAGGCCAAGTGTAATAAACAGACAGACTGACCGCCAGGGCCGGACGTCCGACACTCGTCAGACACCGGATTTTCTGACCGTCTCTGGAAATCTGGTGCCACCTATCCCAAGCCAAGACGCCGGACGTCCGACAAGTACCGGACGGACTGACCCGGACCCTCATGAAACCGCGAGCGTCCAAATTACACATTGGACAATCGGCCGATGTCTGCGTCTTGCTTGATGTCGGGCCAAGGCCCTTGTATCCCTCACTTACCCCTTCTTCTCCCTAGACTATATATACTCCTCCACCTCTTCCTAGTTAGGGTTAGCATAGATTTAGCTCATTTGAGATAGAGCTTTGCTCATCCATCCGGATCTACTCCATCGAGAGAGACCGCTCCCTCTTCTGAGAAGATCCACCTTGGATTCAAGACCCCTTCATGGGATGACCCCTCAAGACCTCCTCACGGTGATGAACTAGTTACCGTTTGTATAAATCCTTTGTTGGATTTGGACCGAGTGATCTCTCTGGGTAATTGGAACGAGCACATGTGTGATTGCTTCTTGGCGATTTGAGTGATTCCTCTCTTTCGCCTCGTGTTGTCCCCCTCGTGTTCTTCGTATTCTTTGTAGGATCCGCTCCAATCGTGAAAGATCGGCCCCTAGGGTTTCCACCCTACATCATCTTGGATCAGAGCAAGGCTGATCACGAATTTGGAGCCCCTACCCCTCTTTTTCTAGCCTTGTTTTGTTGGGTTATTCCCCAAATTCTAAAATTCCCCACCAAAAATAGCCCCAATTTTTTTTGTGATTTGTTGGTTTCATGATGTTTTGTTGATTTTGATTCATGGATTTTCTTGGTTTCAAGTGGATCTAGCATTTCCCCAAGTTTCCCCATCTTTCATCCACGAAATCTCCTCAATTTTGACCCCAAAATCCCCAATTCCCACCCAAAATCACGTCCTGGAGCTCAAATCCCGCGTTGACCCTGACCCACCGGACGTCCGACCTTTACCGGACGACCGGAACCCCAAACCCAAGCTGAAACAACGGATTTCCAACCCGACCGGACGTCCGATGACCGGACATCCGTCCATTACCGGACGTCCGATAAGTGTTGTTTCAGACTTCGGCTGATTTTTGTTTTACCCATAACTAATTCATCCGAACTCCAATTTTGACGTTCTTTAGCTTGTTTTTAAGCTATTGACATCCCTCATCCCACAAAAATACATCCAACATGATTTGACTCCATCAAAATTTTGAAACTTTGGCATCTTTGCCTAGGGCTTCCACCACATTATCCGCATAACCACCATAGCCTTCCGCAACCTAAACCATTTTACTCCATATAGCATTAGTGGTTGTTTGAGTAGTGATTCAAGTCTCCTAAGGTGTCTCGGCTACTTAGGGACAGTTGCTTCTTCATCAACCACCACCACCACTTTCGCATAAACTTGCCAACCATACACTTCCACCACCCCAACTTAACCCAATTTTGTTGGAGTTGTGAGTTGTGTTTCCTAAGGTGTTTCGGCTACTTAGGGACGGTGACCTTAAACTCTGACTCACATAACCCAATAACCGTCCACTTCCACATTGCCTACTCAAGCATAACCCATCATTGCATTTCCATAATCCCATTGAGCTTCCATGACACCACCACCGCATTCGCTACCACCATTTGACATTTGCCTTTAAGATTTTGAGTTAGCGGTTTTTCCGTTTCCCTAAGGTGTTTCGCTAATTAGAAACGGTTTGACATCGAGAACACCGTCACCCATCATCGCCATGAGGTCGTCATCGACATTGACCACTCTACATCATCTGTCCTTATGTACACATGCCAAATCATTGACGGTAACCTCGACTACACAATTGTATATTCCCGTGCCATTACATTGATAACCCCTAGCCTATTTTGCATCACTTGCCTATCGAGACTAGCCATTTGAGTATTGCCGGCAACGTTACTTGTGCACATTAGTGATCATCGATACACCTTCCATTGCATACATACCATATCCTCTTGGTATCATATCATCTCTTGTGTCACAACGATTGTTCCCGCATACACAAAATTGCTATCTTGGTTTGTGCATTTCGCATTGTGGCCATATATAAAATAATAATAATAAGCTTTTAAGCAAAAGAGCAAAATAAAAGAGCTTGTGAGCAATAGCCATAGCATCTTACCACATTGCATAAGATTGTCATATTCGATCATCTTGAGAAACACCAGGAACACCATACATACAGAGCATAGTTGTGATAGGAAGTCGCTCCATTTTGTCTCATATAGGTAGTGCACAAGTGTCGTATCTGCCTATTGAGCAATCGTGCTACTGCCCCTCTAGAGTTATGCAACAAGAGCATTTTCCATGGATTCCAGATTTTGAGCTCATCCCATGGTTGCACGACCCCATTTATCTATCTGTGTGTGTGTGTTTCCGTGTGCCACATATTGCTATTGGTCTACCTGTTTCACTTGCGAATTTGTGAATCTCTTTCAACATTATTGACTCTTGCTAACATTTTGCATCAAATTTTTGTGCCACTATCCTCATCGAGCCCCACCATAAGCCTTACTTGTGTAGGTGTGAGAATGGACGAGATCGGTACCAATTGTGCTATTTCCTTGTTACATCATTTAGTGATCATTCATCCATTCTCAACATCGGTCAAGGTACATTTGGTATAGTTCTCTCCTTTCTTCCAGTCATATTTGCTTGAGTCTTGTGATGGATAGGCAAGGCATTTCATCTCCGGTCTTCCAAGACTACGACGGCGCGAGCAATTACATCACCAAAGCGTCTATCTTCGATCTACAACGACAAATGCAAGGCGCACAATCAAGATTGAGAGAGCGCATCGAAAACCTCGCCATCGACATACGACACTCCTAAGCACATACAAGATACTACTTCGACAACAAGCTTTCCGCACAAAAGGAGGAGGAAGATGCAAGGATGGAGGAGATTCGGACCTTGTTGATCAACGGTTCTTCCCCTTCATCATCCTCAAGGCGACGATGAGCATGTCAATCATCTTCGGAGCGCAAAAATGATACAAGCGCAAGTCGTCCATGTCCACATCTCCATGGCGACCACCATCACGTTCGTGATCCACATCGTCATGAAGGGCAAGTCACATCCAAGCATCATGTGCACGACGACGACAAACCCATCGAGCTCAAGCACGACAATGACACCATCATCATGAAGATGCTTGCCAAGCGCAAATGCACAAGTTCGAACAAGCCCTACTTCAAACCAAGGCCAAGCTTCATGAGAAAAGAGAAGATCGCGAGACGAGCACCACCAAGACGGAGCTACGGCTACACCAACAGCTTTGGCATCTTCGCCAAGTGTTCTCAATGCATCTTCGCCTTTGGACGTACGGAATCTTTGCCTACTTCCCATAAGTTCGCCTACATCGACATCTTCAAGAACAAGGCGACCACCTACGAGCGAGGGCGACACTTCCATCTTCGGAAGCCCCTCAAGGAAGATGGCCAAGCATGGGAAATTCCCTTCGGTCGTGGAGACGAACTACGAGGTGCCACATCATATGGGCCTCCTACAACAAGACGGTGACAAGAAGGTCGAGCAAGGTCCATCCCCTTCGACCATGGCGACAAGCGCGAACCTCTTCAACAACATGAAGACGACGCCCATATTGGACTCATACTCCGAGTCAAGCTACGAGACCACACATGAGACATTATCTTTGGTCTCGAAGGAGAGTGAAGATTTGCCACATCCTACGGCATTCATCTTTGGAGGCGTTATTGGTGAGGAGGTTGAGCATGGGACTATCACTTCGACCAAGGTGGCGATAGGAGTTGAGTTTGGAGACATTTGCACCTACATCTCTCCGACACCCACATATGACGAGATACCCCAATTGCTATGTGAGGAGAGCCACTACCACATGAGTGAGATGAGTGACTCCATGATATGTGACACTCAGAGCATTTCCTATGACAGGGTGAGTATGACCACCACTATCCCCACACTTGAGAGCATGCCACACATCCTATGTGAGGCTGAGAGCCATTTGAGTGACTCCACCAACCATATGAGTAAGAGCATCCAAGAGGGAGTGAGTGAACCACAATACTTAGTGAGTGAGGTAGTTGACACGGCATGTGAGGCCACTATGATTTCTAATGACTTAACCTCTACTCCGAGTGTGTTTTCTTGTTTGGTGCTAGGTCCTACATGACGACATGCCTATCCTCGACGAGTCCATACCTCCAATGGAGACAACGATGGCCATGGTGTATGATGATGCACCCCCACATGATTCCATCAAGATGAAGACGTCAACGACTTGGTCTTCGACACCTCACCTACAACACATGAGCGATGCTCCAAAGGTAACATAGGTGATGGTGCTTCTCTTGTCCCACTAGTGGACTATATTACCAATGATTGCTTGCATGATGTTGACACACCTATTACCATGATTCATGCTAGTGCGACTTCCTCATGTCATGAGTTACCAATTTTATGATGAACCTGATGATGAGCATGTTGAGTTTCCTAGTTGTGATGCTATGCTCCATAGGATATCATGTGAAAATTCTATTGGTCACTTCATGTTTGACAATCCATTGAACTTGCCATATGCTATGAGTGAGATCTCCCATATCGCATCATTACAATCTCAACATAGTAACTATGCATGCCCCATTAAAATAAATCCCATTTGCACTTATGGCATAGATGACGAGATGATGGTCATTGGCTTTTGTTTTTCATGCGATGATATTGCCATGCTTCCTTTACATGATTTGTGCAATTCATCTAATATACCATGTCGTGATCACATAGAACCAAATATGCTTTGTTTTGGATGTTGTCAATATTCTCCATGTGATGTTTCCATTAATACTCATGAGGAGACCACCATAGTTTCCTCATACATATTAGGAGATTTTGATGCATTCCATACTTTGCATGATTTCCATAATTGCTTGCACAATATGCATTCCATGAATAACAATGCTCTACATATATCCCATGATGCATTACATAATTTGAGTCTCCATTATGCTATACATAACAACAAACCTATCATGATGGATGACATGTTTCTATATCACACATCTCATTTATTTGAGCATTGGATATTTTGTGCTAACCAACACAAGCACGTGCGCATCATGATGGATGATGTGTACATATACCATGCACACACAATTTTCCATTTGTCTTCGTTTTGTGTAGGTACTCACGTATACTCGTCAATCTCTCAATCCCAAGAGTTGACGAAACGATCTCTTGAGAGCAATGATGATTTGGGATCCCGTGGATTATCATTCCCACCATTCCCTTCGCGCAAGGACTACACGCATCTCTTTTACTTGGCTATCACACGGCTATGGGCTATATATCACTTGTTACCTTATGCCCATATTATCGTGTTCACTTTGCATGCTATGCCTCTTTACATGATTTTGCTATGCAATTGTGACCCTTGCGTGCATCTATCCGTGATTCACCATTATGTGTATTTGCATGCTTGGGGGAGATCCTTGTATCTATTGCCATGATTTCTTTATGCCCCATGATATTGATGCTTGTTGTGTTGGGAGAGTCATGATGTCCCATTGCTATTTACATATGGC
Source organism: Aegilops bicornis (assembly GCA_021605145.1). NCBI lineage: Eukaryota > Viridiplantae > Streptophyta > Magnoliopsida > Poales > Poaceae > Aegilops > Aegilops bicornis. Next base: position 350,622,693 of record CM038674.1, on the reverse strand, counting down.
CTCACGCCAATACATTAATGATATTTTGCTCATATCTTGCTTCCATACTTGTGATATGTCATGTGCATTAAGTATGCTCACTATTTGCACACATGACATGATTTCCATGATTCCTACTAGTACGTTGCATCTTCGCACTACTAGCTTGTTTGACTTGATCACTGTGATTGCTTGCTTTGTCGCATCACCCATGTTCCATTATTACTCGCTTTCTTGGGTTGATGACATATATGTTCATGCCTTTCACATGATATATCTTGTTCATTGTCGCTTGCCTTCATTAGTGGCATCTTTCATATCCCCTTGTTTTGAGTGCCAACTTGCTATGCTTATTGATCGTGGAGACTTGGAAATATTACTTGTGATGCATGCTTGTTTGATTGAGCCTATTGTATTTGGTTGTTCTCGCATCATATGCCTCCATACTATGAAATTCTCGCTTGTCCTTTCTTATGATGAGCATGATGCATACACTTGTTGGATCTCTTACCACGCAAATGATAGGTTTTGCATTTCAGCTAACCTCATTTGTTTTTCCGAGTGTTTGTCATGTTCTTTCATTTTGAAGGATTCGCATATGTACCGGTCATGAGACAACTTGGTCATGTCAAGGTGTATATGATGTGCGACACCAACATCTTCGTGAACATTCCTAAGGTGAACTCCTTCCATTTGAGCCAACCTCAAATATGCATATTGGATGGGTCATTCTTTCATTGTTGTTTCCTTCTTGTTGTCTACATGATACATCTTGCGAATGGAGGAGCGACATTGGAGATTGGCTCTATGGACCTTCACATTGAGGAGCGCTCAGACTTATTTGATGCACCTTCGAACCTCCACTCATGCCACGACATTGAGCATTGGTACATCAACACTCCTTTGACACATTGCACCAACACCTCCATATTTGTTGATTGTGCTCACACATGTCATGCTCGATGGACATATCATACTCACCACAAGTTTGCATCCTATGCATGGATTGACTCACATTATGCTTGTTTTGTTGCATCTATTTCCATGTCATCCATGATATATGAGCTTTTGAATTTCCTTATCAAATTTGTTGTGATCTTCCTTGATGGCATATTCATACATCATGATCATATTGTCCACCATCAATTGCATGATAACATACACATGTTGACCATCCATTGCCATGTTCATGCTCTTGATAAACCATCACACTATGACATCATTTTGCGCAACAAATTTGTAGCTTTGTGCACCATGACAACTACCACAACTTTGTGTGCACAACAAATGAATTTGCTCTCATGAATCCTTTACATATCATTTTACATATTTTGGATAACCATCATGTGTCTTGCCACGCACAGTCTTGCCAAACGGACTCATACTTACTTGATGGACACTTTGTGTGCGCTAAGTGTCGCTTGTGTTTGCTCTTTTTGCATGTCTATCACTCCGGAGACACCTTAGAGTATGTGCCATGTCTTCAACTTCGTCCAACTACAAGTTCGTTCATGATAACCGTTTCCATGGTGATGAGGATCACGATCCAAGGGCGGATCTTTCCCAAGGGGGGGGGGGATGATGTGGAGCATCCTACGTTCATCCCCATGTACACTATAATGACTGCCCAAGACCCAAGAGAACATAAGACGAGACCTCAAGTATACGCCATTGGATACAAGTTGAACTCGCTCCTCTCCGAACCATCACTTTCCACACGTGAGACATGGCTACTACCTCAAACATATGTGCTATGCATGACCAGGAACAAAGAGGAAGGCCATGGTACAACTAGGAGCGTTGGACAAGATGACGAGGACACCAAGTGCGAGGAACAAGAGAAAGGGCTGACAGAAAGTCACAGCCACCGGATGACCGGTCCATTCCGGGTGTCCGATGCTTGGAGGTTCAGCCAGCCAGGACAACTATAGCTGAAGGCCAAGTGTACAACGACTGGATGACCGCCAGACGCCGGACGTCAAACCCTAAATCGACCACGGATGTCCGATTGTCACCCGAAACCGTGCCGCCTATCCGAAGCCAAAAGCCTTGGGACGTCCGACAAGTACCGAACGACCGGACCCTCGTGAGCCACTGGACGTCCGCTACCTGTCAGACGACCGTCGCCTGTCTGTGTGCAGAGTATCGGGCCGAGGGCCATGTATCCCTCACTTACCCTTCTTGGCCGTAGACTATATATACTCCTCCACCTCCTCCTAGTTAGGGTTAGCATAGGTTTAGCTCATTTGAGATAGAGCTTTTCTCATCCATCCGGATCTACTCCATGAAGAGAGACCGCTCCCTCTTCGGAGAAGATCCACCTTGGATTCAAGACCCCTTCATGGGATGACCCCTCAAGACCTCCTCACGGAGATGAACTAGTTACCGTTTGTATCGTCCTTTGTTGGATTTGGACCGTGTGATCTCTATGGGTACTTGGATCTAGCACATGTGTGATTGTTTCTTGTTGATTTGAGTGATTCCTCTCTTTCCCCTCGTGTTTTCCCCCTTGTGTTCTTCGTGTTCTTCGTAGGATCCGCTCCAAGCGTGAAAGATCGGCCCCTAGGGTTTCCACCCTACATCAGGTTTCTCGCATAAAACTAACTTCTGCTGCATCCATGTCCCAAAGCCAAGCAAGAACGATGGATTCTACCTCCTCCATCTCATGATGGAGTTCAGAACGGATCACCAAAAGCTTCGCATGACAAGCAAAAATGATGATCATATCCGCAAGTGGGTAGAATCTCATGGAGAAGCGGATTATAAACTTAGAGATGACTTCTTTCGCATCCGGAGGGACATTGCGACGATCATCATGAAAGAATTAAATCGAAGAGAAGGGGATGTTCCACCACGGCCCTATATCGCGAGCTGACGTCTGAACGCATAGGCATGCAACGTCCGGACCTCACGTCGTTCAAAAAGCTAGGGTCAATCCTTGATGATATGGAAGGATGGAACTTCTAGTGATTTATGATGCCTATGATGATGATATGTGTCGGTTGAACTTGTATAGTTTCTGTAGCGATGAAACTTTGTGATGTCCATGGTCCCTGCCAAACTTGTGCAACGCTACTTTGTAAGTTTGGGTACGATGACCTATGTACCTCTAGTTGATTAGTTTGCGTACTATATGTTGCATCTAGTTACTGGCCCTTTCTTTTTCGTGTTGCTCAAGTATATTTTGTTGCATATGATTGTACATTCTCTTGGTGAAGATGCATCTCTAACAGGTACCTAGATTCTTGATGGCGATGAGGCAGTGCTATGTTGTGTACAAAGGGAAGGTTCTGGGAGTGTACGACGAGTGGCCTGAGTGTTAGGTGCAAGTGGAGGGGGTCTCAGGCGCCAGCCATAAAGGCTTCAAAACCAGACAAGAAGTAGAAGCTAGTTACTTGAGGTTCACGCTAGCGTGAGAGAGGACTCATAACCGCCGCCTCATGTACTACATAGTTCCACTATCACTCATAGTGATAGCTCTTCTCGCGTATATCATTGTTTAGATGGATGACGATGTAGTTGCAAGTATTCGAGACTTGTATCGCTATTTTCGAGATGATGACGAGAGACCACTTTGTGTTGGATGATGATTATGACGATGACATGATTTGAAGAGACTATTTGTATGTATATGCTATGATTACATTTGTGGTCTCGCAGCCATTTGTATGTGTATGATGATGACATTTGTATGTACTAAAGATTATTGTATAGAGCATGTTCAAATACAAAATAAATATGCAGAAAAAAATAGAAACTAATAAAATTAGCAGTAGCGGGAGAAGTAAAGTAAGCAGCAACGTATCCTTACCAGTAACGCGGCATAATATAGAGCGCTACAGCTATTAGTAGTAGCGCGCTGTTGTAGAGCTCGCTGCTACTACGCATGCAGAGCAATAGGGCGGGCCAACACGCGCTACTGCTATAGGTTAGTTAGAACACCGTGTCGATGGCCTTGGGTGCCGAAGCCTCTTGCTATACCTAATACCCGCGCTACTGCTAGGCTTTTCCCTAGTAGTGTTAGTTGCATGCATAGGTCCCTTGCAAGAAATGGGAATGAATGTCAAACACCCCGCCATCGTCACTCGACCGCAAACATTGAGATACCTGGTTTTTAAATTCTAGTAAATTCAAAACTAAATCTGAAATTCATGAAACTTGGCATGCTATCATGGAAGCGGCATCAACATGCCGTCAGAAATTATTTTGTCCCATTTGGGGCAGGTTTGGGTACAAGCTTCTCACAAACCAGAGCTTCTCACAATAAGCCTGAAGGTTTCGGTAGGGAACGTCCCACCTTTGGGGACGAAACGTTATCCGTTGCCTCTCATTGCTTTCAAAAAATTTCTAGTGTCAACATAGAACAACAAGAGTGTTGTGTTAAATTTTGGAATTTTTCGAGGTTCGTTTGGACATTTTTATACATTAACTGGGTTTTCTAGGCATTTTATGTGCATAATTCAAATTTGAACTACATGCACATGCTCCAGTGCATATAAATTGGTTGAAAAATCAAATCTGTGTCCTTGGGTGCATGCTTAGGTCCCATGCAAGAAATGGGAATAAATTTCAAACACGGGGCACTATTGATTGCTTAAGCAAAAGCGTTGAGATACTTTGTTTTAAATTCTAGAAAATCCAAAACTCGTCTGAAATTCATGAAACTTGGTATGCTATCACGAAATGGCACCTGACATGCTGTGGTATTTTTTTCGTGTCCATTTTGAGAGAAGGCACACTCGAATAATAGCCAAGAAAGGCATTTTGAAAAAAATAGCTGCCACTTTAATATCTCAAACATTGGTATAATTCAAATCGTGTGCGTTCTGTTAACCATTCACGTGACACCACGTGTCTTGGTTTTAATGGCTATAGCAGGTGCCGTGCGGACAGCTTCTTGACTGAACGGGAGGCGTGCGAGCGTAGTCAAGTGTGCAGGCTGACCGAGAGGCGTGCAAGCTGTCCTCCAATGCGCCTTGAGCTCACCGGGAGCATCTGCGAGCTGTCTGTTGAGCAGGCTCAGCACAGGCGAGCCCTTTGACTTCCATGGCCGCCCGCCTTCCTCTCCATTAATGGTGCCCGAGCCGCGTTTAATATGGGCAGCCTTACTGTTTGCCTCCCATTCCCCTCCGTCCCGCAGAACTCCACCAACTCTATGGCGCAGAAGGATCATCTGCCACTAGTCTTCAAGTTTGGTGAAGTCGACTCCGAGCCGGAGGAGATAGAAAATAAGGAGGAATGGGGCCTCATGGACATGGCCCTGAACGAGCTGGCTGCGGTGGTTGCTGCCCACGCTCCTGTCCCAGCTCCCATCCCCGCGCCCGTGCCAGCAACCATCCCCGTAGCATTGACGGGCTGGTCGCCGAGCACTATCACAGAGCTGGAAGCCGCGGGCGTCAGCGAGGTCTTCGCGGACCCGCACGAGCTCGTGTACAAGCGGCGCACAGCTTTGTGCCGTGCTCGTGCACATGCGCGCCGGTCCCCGTGCGTTTTATTTTGCACGCCCGGCGCCCGTGCCCGTGCACGCTCCCCCTCAGTGGCATGGGACGCCGCCGACGATCGCTACATCTCAGCGCTGCCAGTTGTCGTCCTCCCGTGGCCCGCCCATCGATCGCGCGACGACATGATGTTTGATTTACAAGTGAAGAACATTACATGCTGCCTTGAAGACTTCAATAACGATACGTCCCCGAGAGGGCGACAAAAGACAACATAGCAACGGCACGCCGCCTCCAGAAATAGTTTTTTTCGGTTTTAATACCGTATCTCAATCATATGAATATAAATTCATAGTGTGACGGAATGAAATATATGGTTTGAACGAACTTGCGTTTTTATCTCTTAATGTACAGACTTATCAAACGATTTCCTTTTGAAAAAAGCATCAATGGTTTTTAAATATAAAACACTCATCGCAAACGTTTTAGTTAGAACACCCGTATGCAAACCGACAGCTTCCCTGGGAAGCCAAGGGAAAATGTGCCGAGCAAGATTTGTGCAGCTCTTGATCGCAAACGTTTTAGATAGAACACCCGTATGCAAAGTGATAGCTATGGTCTTCCCCCTTATGTCAAGGGAAAATTCGCAGCGCATGATTTGTGCATCTCTTCAACGCAAACGGTTCAGGTTGAATACGGTATGCAAATCCAAACTTCGGCGCTAAGCCAAGCGAAAATGTGTTGAGCAGGATTTGTGCATCCCTTCAACCAAACGGTTGTTTTGGATGACCCATGTGCAACCACGTACAAACAATTTGGTAAGATTTGCATATGTCATATTGGGTATGTTGCCATTTGTCAAACTGGAAAGATTGACATTTGTTGATGTAGTAACATTGCCATTTGTCAACCTTGTAACACTACGATTTGTCAAAATATGCAGCTAAAAATCACTAGCACTATCTAATTTTTGCAACTAAAATTCAGAAATTAAGCATAGATTTCGTTCATAGATTAAGCAGTCGTTCTTTGTACAAACAGTTCAACTCGACTGCTGAACCGGCCAAACTTTTCCCCAATTGTTGCCAACCACGTAGTGAAATAGCTAGTTCAACTATATATACTAGCTAATTTTGAGTACATTGCACACTTCCACCACATCTATAGTCAGATGAACTAAAAAAAAATAGCCCCTAAATACTACTACTAAGGAGGGACTTTGTACTACTTCCGGTAGCCTCTCCTCTGCCGAGCACACTCAGTAAGAGGGAGAGGAGGAGGATCCTACCAACGAGCTGGACAACTGCAATAAAGTGTCTGCCGCTGCTGCACCTTCAGCGGCGCTCACCTCGAACTCCCTCTACCGCTCAAGACGACCCCTCTCGAAATGGTGGTTCTCCCTGTAGATCTCCTGATTCCTCGCCTCTGAGGCGGCGTGTGCCGCGGCCACTGCGGCGGTAAGGATCTTTGCATGCTCGACGAGGCGCTCCTCCTCCTCCCGCGGGAACTCGGTGTAGCACGCAAGGTCGCTGACGCACATGCGGGTCTCCACCTCCGCCTCCCGCCAGACGCGGTGGCGAAGCGGTGATAACCACGGTGGCGGCGGTGGGGTGGCGTCACGACGGCCACCTCCGCCGCCGCCACACGGAGGTGGAGCGGGCAATGGCCCTTGCTTACGACGGTGGTGTGGCGGCAATGGCGGACGATAACAGCTGCCGATGGCCAGCGGCGGCAGAGCGTGTGGTGGGTATTCCGTGCACACCCAACAGGGACGCCACGCGCACTACACTACGCCGAGGACTGCGCCACCGCCGCGGTGATGCCTCCCAGTTGGAGCTGTCCTCTGATGATGGCGGAGTGGCTGAGCGACGACAATGGACCGGTGCCATTGACGATTGTGGGAGAAGCAGACTAGATAAGCTACAGGAAGGGAGGGGAAAATGCGACGTAGGACTCGCCGGCCGTGAGGGTTTATATAGCCGGCCGGTAAGCATTGGGATTTTGGGGGATTTCACCGAGTCGGGCGGGAAGCTTGCACGGGAACCTGTGAGGTTGTGCGGGAATGGGCTCACCGACGATTCATTGGCGCCACTTCGAGCCATCGTTTGGTCAAAAGAACGCCCCCGCGCGCTACGCAAGCTTGCACTGTAAGCCGTCTGCGGCAGCATGGTGACAAGACGTGCGAGAGGAGGACGAAAGGCCGCGTGCACATACGGTTAATAAAAAAACGTTTGCAATTTAATTACCTACTATACCCCCGTCCTTGTTTATAAGTAGGATTTCACTAACAAAATATGAATGCATGTCGCCAAAGATTATATAGTTGGATTCGTATTTGAACATAGTTTCCAATTATATAATTTGCATAACATGCATTAACCTTTTGTTGGTTAAATTTAAGGGCAAAGTATGGGACGGAATATAAAGGGGACTAGAGACCAAGACGGATGTAGTAGCACACGGCCGCTCTCTGCGCAGCGACGCAACTGTTGGCCGGCTTGTAGGCGACCATTTCCTGCGTGTTCAACTGCTCTATGTGTGTGGTTGCTTGCGGTTGAGGCATCCACGGCGCGCTCTGCTCGCGCCCATTGCTGATGCTCAGCTCTCGCCTCCATCCAGGTGCTCTGCCCTCGTCCCTCCATACGTGCTGCCAGTGTTTGGGGCCAGCGCAGGATCACGCACGTTCGTGTGCATGCGGTTACGACGGGCGCGGCATGATGATCTGATTACCCTCTGCAAAAAGCGGCCATGCGGACGCCCACAATCCAGGCTGCCCGGTCCCCATTTATTCATGCGGCCATTTACCTTCATCTCTTGGGTCACACGACAAAATAAGCACACACACGACGACACATACAAAGAGGACATCCAACGGTTCAAATGGCGCTCCCCGTGGCTCCAATGGCGCTCCCAGCGGCTGATGACGACAACGGCAGGCAGTTCACCACGCATCACGTAGTGGACACCCACATGAGCGGGAAGGCCCTCTCGGTGGTGTACACGAACGATCCGGTCTCGGTGGAGAGCTTCATCCAAAGGGGAGCTGTTCCTTGCCGAGGACAAGTACCAAGTGGTTGGCTTCGACCTCGAGTACACCATCGGTCGTGCCGAGCATTATCAGAAGGTTGTCGTCGCCTAGTTGTGTGTGCGACATGACGTCCTCATCTACCACTACCACCTGGCCACAAGGCCTTGCGAGCGTTTCTCCAGGTTTATCAACAACTCCGACTACAGTTTCACTACGCTGGACACCACCAACGATCTTAAAGCGCTCAAGGTTTCAGGCTTGAAATGCCCGAATCTTGTCAACATCCAGCACCACTACAAGGTCTGGGGCAGCGACAACAACAATCAGAACTCCCTGGCTGACCTCGCCTCGGCCATCATCGACCCCTACTACATGAAGATGAAGGATGAGAGCAAGAAGGACAAGAACACCTGGCATAGTGTTTGGCATGTGAGACTGGATGAACAATACGTCAAGTATGCGGCCAAGGATGCGTACACAAGCTACAAGATGTACAGTCGGATCGTTGACATGAGGAAGTGTCTTCTTCCTGCCCCAGACGAGGGATCGAGCCACGCGAAGCGATGGCGGGGCGTCACAAGAAGTAGATGAATAGGCGATCAAGTTTCTCCTACTTTAGAATGCATGCAATTGTTTTTTGAGGTGTGTGCGAATGATCTATATAGTCACTTATGTAATTGGATGTTTATTTTAGTTATATATATATATATATATATATATATATATATATATATATATATATATATATATATATGCACACACACACACACATATTATTCTTATTTAGACACAGCAAATCACATGGCTTATTAGCAGCAACCGTCTGTGTTTTTATTGGTCTTCGCACACATTTGTGATTACGGACCTGTTTGCCGTGTATCACACACACCTTGTTCAGTTGAACCGTTTCCATTGTGTTGCCTAATCACACACAGTTCATCCTAGTGAACTGTATGTCGTACATTGCACACACCCTCATCTGGTTGCCCGTTTCTGTTGTTCTGCATCATCGCAAACAGTTCTTCTGGATTAACCGTTTTCCACTCATCACACACGCAAATCTAATATGAACTGTGTTTGATGTCTCCGCCATCGCAAACCTTTTGCATCTTTTTTTATGGTATTATTACATCACCGTTTGTGATTGATGCATCGCACACAGTTTCGTCGATGGGTCTCTGATTCGACTGTCGCGTTTGGACCATCCTGCAGTAGTGATGGCCCAACTTCCCCAAGCCTTTTGAGAGGAACGAAAATCTAGCACTATAGTCCTTCCAGATGACTGCTCTAAGTTGTTGCCAACAACCCACAACGGGCAAGAAACAACAACAGACATCCCACCCTGGCAGGATTCAAGAAGCATGCACCTCCAACCTTCATCGAGACTACTAACCCCTGGAACGGAGATGAGCACCAATGTAGGGTGTAGAAGAGTCGGGATCACCATTAAAGGAGCAGATTTCCTAGCAGACCAGATCTTCTTAAGATCGCGAGGCTGGATGTGACCTTAGGAATGGATTTACTCATCCAGCCTCATGTCATGCTAGACTGTGCTAGCCAAGTTGTCACCCTGACCAATGACCAAGGAGTCAAAGTTAAGTTCGCTTCCAACCACTCCTTTGCTCGAGTCTCCCAAGTCAATTGACTGCCCGAAGTTGAAATTGGAACAAGTGCCAGTGGTATGAGAATGCCCTGATGTCTTTCTTGACGAATTGCCAGGGATGCCTCCTGACCGTGACATCGAGTTCATCATTTGAGCTCATGCCCAGAACATGACCCATCTATAAGAAGCTTTATAGGATGGGATTAATGGAATTGGCAGAATTGAAGAAGCCACTGGCCGAGCAGTTGAGGAAAGGATTCATTCACCCTAGTGCCTCACCTTGGGGATCGTCTGTTCTAATTGTGGAAAAAATGGAGGGTACCATCCCATTAAGTGTCGACTATCGTTCCCTTAATAAGGTCACAATCAAAGAACAAGTATCCACTACCCCAGTTCTAGCAACACCTGATATTCACAAGGAGTTTGTGATATACTGTGATGCCTCCCGAGCCGTACTGGGAAGCATTCTGATGCAAGAAGGCAGAGTTGTAGCCTACCTTTGAAGGCAGTTGTGGCCTCATGAGGAAAACTATGCTACTCATGATCTTGAGCTAGCAGCTGTAGTCCATGCCCTAAAGACGTGGCGACATTACCTTCTAGGGAAGCGTGTGAGATATACACATATCAAAAGAGTCTGAAGTATATTTCTCACTAAAAAAGAACTGAACATGAGGCAAAGAAGATGGCTAGGATTGATCAAGGATTATGACCTCGGTGTTCAGTACCACCCTGAGAAGGCCAATGTGGTAGCAGACGCCTTAAGCAGAAAGGCTTGCTCGATGAATGCCATGATCAACAGAAGGCAACCAACTCTGTTTGAGGAGCTGGAACAATTTGGCTTGGAGTTGGCTCGATATGGGTACCCAACTAACCTAGAAGTCGAGCCTACCCTGATGAACGACATCAAGGAAGCCCAAAAAGGACATGAAAGCATTGAAGGCATCGAGAGGAGGATGAAGCGAAGCAAGGCCCCAAGATTCTCCGAAGGCGAACATGGAGATTGTGTCAGATTGAGGTACCCAGTTTACCTCGATGTTATGGAAGAAATTCCAAGAAACCATGGGAACCAAGTTATCCTTCAGTACGGCTTTCCACTTGCAGACTGGAGGTCAGACAGAGCAAGTAAATCAGATATTCGAAGACATGCTCCGAGCTTGTGTCCTATCATATGGAGCTAAGTGGGAAGATTGCCTCCCTTTTTGCCAAATTCTCTTGTAACAACAATTATTTGTCAAGCCTCCAAATGGCACCATTTGAGGTGTTGTATGGATGCAAGTATCGCACACCCCTCAATTGGTCGGAGACCGAACAAGGGCTAGTCTTTAGACCAGTTGTTCTCCGCGGAGCTGAAGAGCAAGTTCAGCAAGTGAGAGAATGACCCAAGACCACCATGTCCCGACAGAAGAGTTATACTAACACCCGTCATAGGGAACTAAACTTCACCGTAGGAGACCATGTGTCCTACGTGTCACTCCTCTCAAGGGAGCAAAGCGTTCCCACATCAAAAGGGAAGCTCGCACCAAGATCTATTGGCCCCTTCAAGATCACCACAATATGAGGAGAAGTCGTCTACCAATTGGAGTTACCACCAGAACTATTCCACGTATCACAACTCCGGAAGTATCTCCAAGTTTCTGACAAGCTCGATCCCTACAAGGACATCGATTGCCGAATCATCAACCTTCAGCCCGATCTGACCTACTGTGACAGACCCATTCACATTTTTAATGAAGCACACCGACCTACACAAAGACACACCAACAAGTACCTCAAGGTTCAACGGAGCACCACACGGAAGCAGAAGTAGTATGAGGACATGAAGACTACCCCAGATCCAAGTTTCCGTATGCCTTTCCGCGCCTAGTTTGGGAATCTCGGGGACGAGATTCTTGTAAGGGGGTAGGTCTGTCACACCCTGATTCTGATGCCACAACATTCAGGATTAATTAGGCATAAAAATTTGATCCAACAAAAAAGTTTCTATTGATTTGGTCTCTGCTTTGATTTGTGTTTTGTTTGTTGTTTGCAAGTGCTCTAAAAATCAAATAAATCCTCCAACTCCTATACTTCTTTCCCTTGATCTGACACTTTGCCCAATGATCACGCCATGTGTATAGGACATAAAAGTATTTTCTTACAAAAATAATTTGACCAAAAAGTATTTTCTAAATTAGATTTTTCAAAACCCTGACTCCAGGCCTGAACTACAAGTACCTAAGTTAGGATGTCAAAAATCTTTCAAAATTATATTTGAATCCTATTAGACGTAGGACTCCCAAAAACCATAAAATTATTATTTTAAAAGTTATTTTGATATTTTATTTAAAGGCTCTTTGTTTAGGCTAGAAATGGTCTTCAATAGGCTATATTTTTTTTATGTTTCAAAAATATTTGAGAACAAGATAACCCCACCAAACCCTCTCAAAACCATCTTTGTCCAAAACCAAATTTGAGCACCTCTACATTGCCAAACATGTCCAAATGAGCTCAAACTTTGCGGACATGTTCTAACCCCCAAATGATGACACTACACCAAGTAGTGCATCAAGGAGAATAGATTTGCATAGCAAGATCTAGGAAAACCCATTTCTTTTGATTTTATAGGGTTTACAAAAGTTGCATTGGCCACTTCCTCCATTTGACCTCCAGTTGGTGGCCACTACTAATTTGTGATGCCACTCTCTCCTGTTAAGTCTCAAAGAAAGTTGAGCAACCTAGATATATCAAACCACCATCAAACACCTTTTGCAGAAACTCGAAATTCATGTTTAGGACCCTTCCACTAATCTCCTTGAGCTAAAAAATTTGCCACACCCTCTCCTAGTCCCCCTCTACCTCATGTATGCTTCCGTGCCCGAGGAACAATGATGAAGGGGGTAGAGCACCATTTTTCTACTTTGGATAGTGGGATTCTCCCTCCCTCTCAACCTCCCTCTCTACCCTCAGCTCAGCATCCAAGGCTCTCCACGACTTTTGCCCACACCCCTTGCAGCCTAAAGACACAAATGGGCACGCGACGACGCGAGAAAGCCGCGGATGCCGGCCGTTGGCATGCTCTGGAGCGTGTGACAAAGAATCCGAGCATTGACACTGCGTCTCCCGACCAACTCGGGCCTCCCCCGCACGCCAGTCGAGGTCCTTGACGTCCGCAACAAGGCAGCCCCATCGGCCCCCTCCTCTCTTCCTCTCTCTCGCCCCTGCGCCGCGTGCCCGGAGCCGCCCGGCTGAGCCAACGCGCGCACGAGCCCAGCGACCTCCTCGAGCTCGCCCCGCTCACTCTCTCCCTTCTCTGCACCAAACACCATCCCAACGAACGCCACAAGTAGCCTCAAGCCTCCTCCCTTGGCCCAAGACAGCCATTCCCACAGGCGCCCGTGAGGCCACGTCCATGGTGAGCCATGGCCTCGCCAGCAAGGCCACCCCAGGCCTCCCTCTGGATCCCCTTTGCTCTCTCTCCTCCCAAAGACCCCCTGGACCAAGCCAACCCTCTCCCTGTGCCCTCCATCCACCTCTATGACCGGATCCTTGCCGTCGGCCTCTGCCCAAATTCACACCCACGACTCCTCCTCCCCTCTAGATCCCACCAGGGCACTCCCAACATCACCACGGGCCTTCCCCGCTCTCCCTTCTTTCCTCCCTGTGGCCGTTCCGTCGGGCCCCAACCCCACCGCCAACCTCGCCCGCCACGGCCGACGGTTCACTCGTATCTGACCACCCTGCCTCCCTGGAGTACCTCGTCGGATGAGTCACTCTCTCCTGAGCACGCTGGTGGGGAGAGCATCGCCGGAGATGCCTGTAGCTTGCAGCAGCCAGCGTCAACGCCTCCTCTATCTCCCGGCGCACTCCACACGGGAGGTTGAGTCTGAACCTGCCAGTGGCCTCGCTGTCGGCCCGGCCAGCCCAGGGACTGAGCCATCGACGGAAGGGCCCGCCTCGTTTAAGTGGAGACGGGCTCACCCTTGCCGCCTTCACTCGGGGAAGGCGTATTCACCCGAGTACACCTCCTGCGTCGATAGCCAGCGTGCGGCTGACCCGCTGGGCTGGCCCAGTTGCGCCTCGCCGCTAAGTACCTCCCAGTGCACGCTATCACCGCTGGATTTTGGTTCGTTAGGTATTTTCCTTTTTGTTCTTTTTTAGCATATTCAAACTTTTCCATAGAGCCCATTTCAAATCCAAATTTGATGAATCAAATTTCCCGTGACTCCATAAATCAAGATCTATTTAGTGCGTTATGGTGAACATTTTTACTATACCTAGTTCCCACTGGATCTAATAAATAGTTCATTATACTCCTAAACCAACTTCAAAAATCCATAGAGTATTCATTTGAACTCCAAATCCATTGAAACCAATTTCTCAATGTTTCAAAAATCATGCGTAATTTAATGGATACTTTTACTCATTCCTATAAAAAGGCATTCTATAGACTCCTTGCATATCCATTAAGTCCCTTGATTCTATCACATTAAAATGTTCAGAAATATCCACTGATCCATTTCCAATAAAACCACTCTGGTTATTTTTCATATAACCAGAGAAGTCATAGAAAAGTAAATTCATATTTTAGAGCACTTTTATTTTTGCCTTGTTATGTTGCTTATTGTGAGTGCTTTCGACGATAGTTGATGAAGTAGACGGAGAACTTGGAGACGGGTCAGAAGAGTTGAAGACTTTGCTGAGCCGGGAAGCTACTCTTTGAGCATGATTCACCCTCTTTGTTCATACAATAAATCCCATATGCATGATGATGATGATGATGATAGTGATGATGAGTTTGCTTTGCATGTTGCATTCATGCACGATTCATTAACACTTGCATGATTCATAGCTCTATTTTGTGCTTAGAGGTATGATGTTCAACCATAGTTGATGATTCATGAACTTGCATAAGTTCCGTGAATACCACCTTGAGAGAGATCTTTTGAAAAGCCCCAATGGGTGCCACTAATGCCCTGGGAGATGGTGATGAGCTAGGTCACTACTTGATGGAAAAGTAGCATACTGAGGCAAGTTGAATGTGTTGTTCCCAGAAAATGGAATAGATTTAAGATTTGTTGACCGTCCCAACCAAACATGCGCAACCACTCTACCCTTACATGTGAAAGGGCATTATTGATTACCTACTCCGTGATAGCATGGATGTCCGTATTACTAGTGATGGGGGTGGCGTGGTCACTCTCGGGGCGGGGTCATGCTTGGATAGGCGGCCATGACTGTTGGATTTCGGGCTCCGCAGACCCAAGAAAGGTTCAAATTCTGGGGCGTGTGCGAAGAATTCAACCTCTCCATCCAACCAGTTCGTCACCCCCACGGCCTAGCTCAATGAACAAGAAGGGAAAGGGACACAGCTGTTTGCCCAGGTTCGAGCCACCTTGCGGTGTAAGACCCTACTCCTTCTTTGTAGTGAATTAGCCTCGCGAGGGGCTGAGGATGAACTAGTACAAGGAGAGAACAACCTCAGGAGGTCTATTCTTGTGTGGGTGTGAGCTTAGGGTTTGATCGATCGATCTCCCCGCTTCTGATAGTGGCTAGCCTATATTTATAGTGTCCTTGGTGCTCTTCCTCCAAACGAAGGCGGGAACGGATCCCATAGTGGCCAATTTTGAAGGGGGACAAGAAGTACATCCTATCCTGACGAAAGGTGGTCTTCGCATGCAAAGCTTCTGGTCGTGACATCATGGTGGGCTCGGTGATGACATCCGTCCTGCCGTCCTGACGGTCTTGGTCTCGTTGCATGGAAATGGAAACCTTTGTCTGATTCCTCGGGACCCCGCGCCTACGCTTGCCTCCTTAGCATCAAAGAGGAAAACTGCCGCTCTGCGCCCACTCGCACCCACCTGGCCTTGGTCGTCATGGCTGGCGTCACCTCGACCTCATGAGGAAGGCGCCTGCATAGGAATCTCCACTCCTGGGAGCCAGCCTGGGGAGGCCCCTCCCTCCGGAGGTCTTGGCGTCATCCGCCTCGCGAGGTTTGGCCTTCATGAGGGTCTTGTCTTGCTAGTCTTTGAAGATGGGCCATACCGGGCCCGTCGATGGAAGCGATGCGTGGGCAGCAGGCGAGCAAGTCTGGGTACCCCGGTTCCCGAAGCGACAGTAGCCCAGGGCCCAAAGGCGATTCAGACTTGGCTTCAAAGCGAAACCAAAGGGCAAGAAGCGGCGCGCGGGCCCCAATCGCGTCTTGGACCCGGTCGGTAGCGTCCTACTTCTTGAGCTTGCGTTGGTTTTCACTTGAAGAGGAAAGGGTGGTGCAACAAAGTAGAGATAAGTATTTCCCTCAGTTAGAGAACCAAGGTATCAATCCAATAGGAGACAACGCACAAATCACCAATACCTGCACAAACAATCAAACACTTGCACCCAATGCGATAAAGGGGTTGTCAATCCCTTCACGGTCACTTGGAAAGGTCAGATCTGATAGAGATAGATAAATAAAACTAAACAAAAGATAAAATATTTTTGGGTTTTTTGGGTTTATAGATCGGAAAGTAAAATATGGCAAAATAGTAGATCGGAAACTTATATGATGGAAAATAGACCAGGGGACCAGTAAAAGATAGCAAATAATACGGTGGGTGAACAACTTACTGTCGAGCAATTGATAGAAAAGTGCAAAGTTATCACGATATCTAAGGCAATGATTATGAAATATAGGCATCACGTTCGTCTCAAGTAGACCGACTCCTGCCAGCATCTACTACTATTACTCCACACATAGACTGACTCCTGCCTGCATCTAGAGTATTAAGTTCATGAAGAATAGAGTAACGCTTTAAGTAAGATGACATGATGTAGAGGAATAAGCTCAATCAATATGATGTAAACCCCATCTTTTTATCCTCGATGGCAACAATACAATACGTGCCTCCCTGCCCCTACTGTCACTCGAAGATGACACCGCAAGATTGAACCTGATAGAGGCGAGGGTGTCCCGTCTTTCGACGAGACGGTGGCTATCGTTTTGGAGGAAGTCGACTTTGACGATCCGACTACGAACGTGTGAGGACGTCGCGCCTTAGCAATCGCTAAACCAACTCCAAGAGGTTATTGACCACGCCGGAGCATGATCAACCTGACCACGAAGGTCTGTTTCCTGCAGGCAAACGAAGAACAAGCAAGAAACTAAGATTGCAATCTGGATATTGTGAATATAAGAGGAAAGCTTTATTTATCAAGGTGGGGTTCTGTGACGTCTTGGTCTGGTCGTTCAACACAAACGAAGTACGCGAAGTCGCAGCTATGGCAAACTTTTAATCTAAACAAAACCCAAAGTCTAAACGATGCCCGAAGGGCTGTATATATGGAGGAAGAGGGGAATTTCGTGGCCCTTGGAGGAGGGGTCCGAAACCAACCCTAACTCTTGTTTCCCCACACATACGGACTCTAAAAACAACCTATATTGAAGTATTTCGAAATTACATGGGCCTGGCCCAAAAATAAGGTGCGCTGCACCTAGAATAGCCTGTGGATGAAAATTATGAAGTGGCATATTGTATATTTCGTCCAAGGCTTCATGCACTCATTGTGGTGGCTTCAAAATCCTGAAATCATCACTTGAAACTCTGTTCTTGTCTCCCTTGCGCATACCATCAACTCCATGCTTGTTCTTGCTCCAATGTTCATCCTTCTCCAAGCTAGGCCCTTCATTTGTAAGCAAAACAAATGTATCCAATTTAGGCAGCATCATATTCTCATTAACATTAGTATCATTACCAAGAAACGAAACTACCTGGTAATTTGATTGGCGTGCGCGAGCTCTAGTAATCAGTCCAGTATGTATAGTAGCAGGGTTGTGGGTGTAACAATGGTATTGATGTCCTCATCAGAACCCAAAGCTAAGCACTTCTCCCATTGCAAGAAAAATCAATCTAGTTGGCCAAACTAAACTGGTAATTTGAAGAGAATTACAAAGAAATCAAATCACGCATAAAAGAATTCAGAGAAGATTCAAATAATATTCATATATAAGCTAATCATAAATCCACAATTCATCGGATCTCGACAAACACACCGCAAAAGAAGATTACATCGGATAGAGCTCCAAGAACATCGAGGAGAATATGGTATTGAGAATCAAAGAGAGAGAAGAAGCCATCTAGCTACTAGCTATGGACCCGTAGGTCTGTGTCGCGGGAAACCACGGCCACCTATGGGACAAAGAGTCCCTTGCTGGTTCGATGGGGGAATGGCACATTGCACAAAGAGCAGAGGAGCGCGAGAAAGCTTGGTAGAGATCACACATGCAATTTTACCCAGGTTTGGGCCACCGTGAGGCGTAAAACCCTACTCCTGCTTTGGTGGATTGATGGTGGAAAGATGTTGGTATGCGCAACACGCTTGCCCGGCAGGGTTGCCTTGGGGTAGAACGGCTACGCGCGTATGGATATGCGAGGGGATGGATTCGCCAACTAAGGGTCCAACCCTTTCTATGGTTTCCTTGGGCCTCCTTTTATAGACAAATGGGTCACCACCATGGCAAATAAGTCATTATACACTGATAAGATAGCAAATAGTGCTATCATACCTAACTCTAGATGTGTGACGGGCGCATTAAATGCGCCGCTCAACATCACATCACAGCTTGCCCGGCAGGCCTGCCCGGGTTGTTTTCTCAACTTCACATCTGCTGCGCTTCGACATGTCGCGGGGCCGGGTGTCTTTGTAAACATTTCTTGTAGAAAGTAGCCGCCATTTGACAAATGGCTGCCACTCAGCCACTTTGCGGCTTGACACCGCACCGATCGACGACGTGCGTCGTGGTGCGGTGGTGTGGTGAGGTGGTTCTGTCCTCGCGAGTCCCGGCAGGCCCTGCCGAGGCGTCTTAGTGGTTTGCTTCCAGGGGTAACCCCGTCCTCGCCAGGCTCACCAGCCCGGCAAGGGTGGCTTCTCTCTTGGCAGTATATTACTTCTCTGGCTTAGTCTTGGTCCTCCTGGGCTGCATGTTGGTTCCTCCAAGATCTAATCTCTTGTCCTTTGGCCTGACCTTGGTGTTGTAATCTTGTTCCCGTGTCTGTTCATAGTCTGGGCAACGGACCCAGGGTTCGTTGCACCGACAGAAGCTCCCGGCCTGTCTCGAACGCGCTACCGAGCGTCGTCGGGGTAGGCCCTAATAATTGCACAGGCAGGGGCGTGGAAGTGGCTGGCCCCTTGAGATCTTCGTTGCTTCTTCATTAATCTTGAGCCAGGGCTAGTTTCCGGTTTTCCCGCACGCTGTGTGCAATGTTACAGAAAAACTCAGATCATGGCCTGTAGGTTTCCCACGCCCCACGATCACGGGGCGGAAACTGCCATCCCACTTGCTTCCCACTTCAACCGCATCCGCCACGTGTACTCCATGCATTGAGTAGGGTAGGTGGTGGCTACGGAGAGCGCGGGGACGGGTGCCATGGCAGAAAACCAGGCGATGTTGGTTGGAGCAGAGGGTCGGTCCTGATTCCCCGAGCCGTTGGAGGTGTAGAGAGGCCGCATTAGAGGAGCGGGTCGGCCGCTCCCTGTGAGAGGCCCTCCCCCTGCCTCATCCCTCTATAAAAGGGAGTGGGAGTGGTGTGTTTGCTTACACACACTTCTCCCTCTTCCTCCTCAATCTTCCTTTGCTTGTCATGGTGAGAGGGCAAGGGCGCGGTGGTACTCCAGTGGTGGCAATGAGATCTTCTACTCGATAGCGC
Organism: Aegilops bicornis; assembly: GCA_021605145.1. NCBI lineage: Eukaryota > Viridiplantae > Streptophyta > Magnoliopsida > Poales > Poaceae > Aegilops > Aegilops bicornis. The sequence continues at coordinate 350,602,983 of CM038674.1, read as the reverse complement.
ATCCCTCCTCCTCCTCGGACCCAGCGGTGGCGTGAACCTGTCGTGAGAGGAGGAGGAAGAGGCGAGGTCGTGGTCAGCCGTGGCGCTCGAGGAGAGGGGATGGGCGGCGCTTTGGGCACGCCGCCACCGGAGGCTCCTCCTCCGATGGAAGGCCACGTTGGAGACCAGCCTCGAGAGTTCATCATCAGGATATACAAGCCTCCGTGCGGCCACCTTTGCCACCCTACTCCATTTGCACGGGTGATGGAGCTCGAACAGCCGCCCGCATTGACGCTGCACATGAGGGGCTGTGGGAATGGCGGCATGTGGGTGGACGTTGACTTCCCTGCCCCTCATGTTATGTACCTTAGCCGTTGCTGGTAGACCTTTGCTTGAGCCCATAGCTTGTCGGAGGGGCACGCTCTCTAATTTAAATTAATGGAGAGCGGTCTGCTTTCCGTCAAGATTTTTGGGCGCTCAGGAGCTCGCTTAGGATGCTGCGTGGAGAGCTCCACCGACGACGAAAGCTCCTCCTCGAGCAAAAGCGACGAGGACAGTGACGGCGATGACGACAACAACGATCGGGAGGGCGACGACTCTGACTCCGGCTGAGTGTCGCCCGCACCATCTTCATCAAGCGGCAGCACCATCATCTGTATCTGCATCTCCTTCCTGGCTAGTTGATTTGCCAGGGAGTTGGATGTGGAGGTGGGGGTGGTGCCTCCTGCCTGCCTCCAGCAGTCCTCCACCTGGACCCCAGAAGGCTTCCTCTCGAGCTGCAGCTTCGTTAGCCCTGCCGCATCCTGCTGGTCCTGGTGGTGGCGGTTGACGGGTCGCCTCCGCCATGCTCTCCATCGATGCATTCGCCGTTGTCCTCCCGTCCCCTTGAGCTACCTCTCCACAGAGCCCGGCAGGGTCAGCTGAAGCTACACCGGAGTGCTCCTTTGCCCTCTTCGCCTTCTACCGCCGTGCCTGGGAGGAGAGGGACAAGAAAAGCAATACTGAGGCACTTATCTTTTCAATCTTAAATCTGTAGGCACTCGCCAAATTTTAGTTCAAATAATGTAACCTCTTGAGTCAATGTTTGTGTCCTGTAAGGTTCGTACTTCTTTGATCAGCATTTTAATGAAAAAGATAAACCTTGTCGGGAACTCGTGCATGTATATGTCCGTGCAGAGGTGGAATGCCTCTATATTTTAAATAATCGAGATTTCCCCGGCAAGCTATCTGCTGGTACCCTTTATTTTGTTGCCGGGAACCAATCCTACGGGCATGAACAAAGGGACCAGCCCCCGTAACCTCTTTTTCATCAAAGGCCACTGCGACCATCCTGACCGAAGCAGCGTTCGTGTCAAGGGATGGGAGCACCTAAGTTTCAAAAAAGCAGCAAGGGTTTCATATGCACAAGTATTTGCTTACAGAACATGTATGGACAAGAGATAGAACTTGTCTGTTTGGCTTGCCGGAGATAGCAGTGTTGGTTCATCTTTCCAGCTCCCTGTAGAGGCCAAGCTCACGGTAGGAACCTGCAGTTTTATGCAGATGGAAATGATGCAAGATGCGATCTTATCTATATGCATATGCAATGCTTATGCAATGCATATGATATGATTATGCAATGCTGAGGATAGGCTTATGCATGCATGCAACTTACGGGGCCCCAGTAACTTCATTTATTTTTCATTGATCGATGCGTGCACGGCTTTGTACAAGGGGTAACATGCAATTGAGGAAAGGCTTGTACAAAAGGGTGGCTGTCGGGCAGGGACCGGCAGCCGCGCCTTACGGGTAGAACTTGCGAAGATGCTCAATATTCCATGAGTTTTGCAATTTAATGCCATCTCTGGTCTCTAGGCGGACTGCGCCAGGTCCGATGACTTGAACTACCCGGTAAGGGCCTTCCCACATCGGCGTCAACTTGTTTGTACCCTTGGCGGACTGAACATGCCTGAGGACAAGGTCGCCTTCCTCAAAACACCAGGCATGAACCCTGCGGCTGTCATAGTGACGCTGGCTTGTTGATAGCGTCTGCGACCGCAGCGTGGCAACAGAGGCCAGTTCTCCTCGAGTGGCACAGCATTGTCACGTTGGTGCTGATCTTCCACTACTTCATCGTAGGCAAGCACTCGAGGTGACCCATAAATGAGTTCCGTGGGGATAACTGCTTCTTCCCTGTAAACGAGGGAGAAGGGAGTCTGCCCGGTAGCTTGATTTGGTGTCTTTCTGAGGGACCAGAGAACTACCAGCAGCTCATCGATCCACCGCATGTCGTGCTTCTGCAGTGTATCAAAGGTTCTTGTCTTGAGTCCTCGCAACACTTCAGCGTTCACCCTCTCAGCTTGTCCATTGCTTCTGGGATGTGCAACAGAGGCGAATGAGATCTTGCTTCTGAGGGCATGAACATATTGCATGAAGTTGCGGCTCGTGAACTGGGTGTCGTTGTCGGTAATTATCCTTGCCGGGACTCCAAAACGCCACACCAATTCTTTCAAGAACTTGATAGCTGACTGAGCAGTCACCTTTCTCATGGCAGCTACTTCCGGCCACTTTGTAAACTTGTCGATAGCAACGAAGAAGAATTCAAAGCCCCCGACAGCTCGGGGGAAAGGGCCGAGGATATCGAGGCCCCAGACCAAAAACGGCCATGACAAAGGAATTGTCTAAAGAGCTTGTGCAGGCAGGTGGATGCTCTTGGAAGGAAACTGGTAGGTTTCACACTTGGTGACTAGCTCGACCGCATCTGGGAGGGCAGTGGACCAAAAGAATCCTTGCCCAAATGCTTTCCCAACTAATGCCCTTGATCCAATGTGGGAGCCGTACATGCCTTTGTGTATTTCAGCCAGCAGTTCCTTTCCTTCTTCCCGGCAGATGCACTTCAATTTCACACTATTGGTCCTTCTTCTATATAGAGTGTCATCGACAAACTGATACATACTGGCCCTCCGGGCTACTCTTTCAGCTTCATCTTGCTCATCGGGAAGTTCTCCGGTTTGGAGGAAATGGACTATGTGCCTTGCCCAAGTTGGAGCCTGAGGCTCGGCAACAAGAACTTGCGGCACCTCCTCAACTGCGGGGGCATGTTCCTCGTTTGCGGGGTCCATTGGCCCGGCTGGAGGGTGCAGTCCGGCAGGTGATGGGTTGTTTTCGGCAGGATCCCTGCCAGGAGCCCCCGGAGGCTCTACCGGGAGAGGCTTACCGGAGTCCATCTTCCTCCTTTTCCGGGCCATTGTAGCTGGGGATACAAAGGGCTGAGTAAGGTGGAGAACAAAAGTCCCTGGTTCCACAGGAAGCTTCTACGCAGCACACTTTGACAGATGATCAGCTATGCTGTTTTCCGCACGGGGTACGCGCTTTGTTTGCAATCCGTCAAAGTACTCCTCCAATCTTCTCACTTCCTCAACGTATGCATCCATCAATGGACTTTGGTAATCCTTGTTGACTTTTCTCGCCACAAGCTGTGAATCTCCTCGAATGATCAGCTTCTTGATTCCCAATTCTGTTACAATCCTGAGCCCGGCAAGGAGCCCTTCATACTCTGCTGTATTGTTGGTTGCCTCCTCCACGGGAAAGTGCATCTGGACGACGTACTTCAAGTGCTCCCCAGTGGGGGCGACAAGAAGCACGCCAGTCCCTACACCTTGTAGGGAGAAGGCACCATCAAAATACATGATCCATTGCTGGGGCGCTTCCTTGCCGGGGATAACTGTTTCCGGCACTTCCTCATTAGGGGTCGGTGTCCATTCTGCAATAAACTCTGCCAACGCCCTGCTCTGAATTGTTGATGTGCTCTCAAATTTCAGGTGAAAGCTGGATAACTCCAAAGCCCACTCCACTATTCTGCAAGTAGCCTCAGGGTTTCGGAGTATCCTTTGGAATGGAAAACGGGTGAAAACCGTGATCTCAAGGGCTTGGAAGTACTGGCGCAGTTTCTTTGAGGCCATGATGAGGCCAAAAAATCAATTTTTGCACGCCAGAGTACCTCGATCTAGCCCCCTGTAGCAGGGAACTAACGAAGTACACTGGGCGCTGCACCACTTTCTTCCTTGCCGCGTCTTTGGGGTTGCCCTCGCTGTCGTGCTCTTCTTTGTTCTGATCCTTATCTGGTTCTGCTGGGCCCTGCTCACTTTCAGCTTCTTCCACTTCCCGCTGCACCACTAAGGCTGCACTAACCCCAGCACTCTTTAACTCGAAAGGCATGCGCACAAAGCAGTACATACCACGTGGAGTGATGAACGAAGTCTTCTCCTCATCTTCTTTGGACATGATGATTTGATGATACCCAGAGTACGGATCCAAAAAGGAGAGTAAATCACAACCAGAAGTGGAGTCGACAATCTGGTCGATGTGCGGCAAGGGAAATGGGTCCTTCAGGCAAGGCTGGTTAAGATCTGTGAAATCTACGCAAAGCCTCCACTTCTCATTATCCTTGCGCACTACCACTGGGTTTTCTAACCATGTCGGATGTAGTACTCCTATGACCAGACCACCTGCCTCAAGCTTCTTGATCTCCTCTGCAATGAACTGTTGCCTCTCCAAGGCCTGCTTTCAAACCTTCTGCTTGACGGGTCGGGAATGCGGGTAGACATCAAGGTGGTGCTCGATTACCTCCTTGGGAACACCGGGGATATCAGATGGTTGCCAGGAAAACACATCGATATTGGCCCGCGGGAAGGCAACTAGCGCACTTTCCTATTTGTCATCGAGGGTGGCGATGATGGTCATGGTACCATCCACGCCAGCCACCCTGTTGGGACCTTCTTCACATGTGGCGCATCAACGTTGGATCTCTTGCTGTTGGAACTTTCTGGCAAGTCATCGACAGGTGCAGCGTACTCCGAAGAGGTATGCTTCCCGGATTTCTTGCTGGTGTCCCTGCTATCCTTCTTCTTTCCTTTGCTTTCCTTGGCGGGAACTATAGCTGTCGCGGCCTCTGCCACGACTATGTCCCGGTACATCTTGTCCATGCAAATGATTGCGTGCTTCTCGTCCGACGAGATGGAAATGACTCCTACCGGCCCAGGCATCTTCATGGTGTTGTAGGCATAATGGGATGCTGCCACGAATTTTGATAGAGTTGGTCGTCCAAGAATCCCATTGTACGGCAGGGGGAGGTTGACCATATCAAACACAACCTTCTCAGTCCGATAGTTCAATTCTCCCCCAAATGTCACTGCAACGTGATCTTTCCCTTAGGATGACTCATATGGGATTAACTCCTTGAAATGTGCCTGTGACCTTTAGCTCTTCGTCTGCTATCTGAAGTTTTCTGATAACCTTTGGGAAAATCAGATTCAACCTGGCCCTGCCGTCAACCAACATCTTTGTGACCTTGAGGTTGAATTGTTGGAGAGACCAACAATGGCAAACATCCTACCGCAGTGGAGCGGTCAGGATGCTCCTCTTCGCCAAAGATGATGGGCGTGCGTGACTATTTGAGCGGCTTCCGAGACTCTGCTACCGGCTCCACGGCATTGAGCTCATGTGCCCACTATTTAAGTTGGCGGTGAGAGAAGTGCAAAGATGCACCCCTACCAATTCATAGGGCGTCAGTGGCCTTCTGAAACTCCTGCTCACTGGTTTCCTCTTCATCCCCTCCATCACTCTCATCCTTGGAAACTTCCTTCTCTCGGCCCCTGGCGGGTTTTCCTTGGTTTCGAAAAGCCTTGCCCGGACGATTTACTTCACCGTCCCGGCCCTTACCGCCAGCACCATTCTGACCTGTTTCCTTGTCATGTTTCTCATACTCAGCTCTCTGTCTCTTGACCAGCTGCTCAACCTGATGACACTCTTGGAGATCGTGGCCCTTGGTCTGATGGATCTTGCAGTACGACCAATCACCTTTCCTAGCCTTCTCGGCAGCCGCGGCCTCCTGGCAGTCAGCGCACGCAACAGCTTCCTTGCTGGGGGCTTCGGCTTTAGCCTTCTTGTCGGTACTAAGCGAGTCCGATCCTTCGACGGTCATCACTGCCTTGTCCTTGTGCCTCTTGTGGTGCTTCTTGCTCTTCTTCTGACTGGTGGATTCATCATCATCCTCTGAGTCAAGGTTGATGCAATCTTCTTCTCCAGGGAGTTTCCTTCCTTCCTCCATCCGAGCACACTTGTCCACCAAAGTGTAAAGCTCCTTCACAATCTTGGGCAACCACACATTCATCTCGAAACGAATCATGTGGTTGCGCATGTTGGATTGGAAGGCAGCTATCACAGCCACTGGATGGATATTCGGGATATTCCTGTGGACTCTGCTGAGTCTCTGCAAATACTTGCGGAGGTTTTCTCCTGCTCTCTGTTGGAGAAGCTGTAAATCACTGGGCCGTCCTGGTTCTTGATGGCTGTCGATGATGGCGCCAATGAGCTCTTGGCATAGGTCAGCCCATGATGGGATGGAGTTCTCTGGCAGGTGCATCATCCAAGACCTCACATTGGACTTTAGTGCCAAAGGGAAGTAGTTGGCAAACACCTTCTCATCTTTTCCCCCGGTAGCTTGAATAGCGATGGTGTAGATGCTCAGGAACTCTTTCGGGTTCAGCCTTCCGTCATACTTCTCTAGTATCTCTGGCTTGAACGTACGAGTGGATGGCCAACGTACTTACCGCAGCTCACGAGTAAAGGTAGGGCACCCAACCTTGAAAGGCAGGTACCCGTCTTCCTCAAGCGTAGGCTCGCCGACGTTGGGACCATTGCACCCATTGGCCTGGTGGTGGTCGGCGCGGCGCTGCTCGATGAAAACGCGCGCGTCTCCCCTCCACCTGTCCTCCGGGGCTCGCCGTTGGCCTGGACATGTTTGAGGGTTGGAAGAGAGGCCATCGAGACATCGTCGTGGTCTTTATTCTGCCGCGCCCGCTGTTGGTGTCAAAACCGGCAGATCTCGGGTAGGGGGTCCCGAACTGTGCGTCTAAGGATGGAAGGTAACAGGAGGCAGGGGGCACGATGTTTACCCAGGTTCGGGCCCTCTTGATGGAGGTAATACCCTACTTCCTGCTTGATTGACTTTGATGAGTATAAGGGTTACAAGAGTTGATCTACCTCGAGATAGTAATGGCTAAACCCTAGATGTCTAGCCTATATGATTATGATTGCCTCTCACGGACTAAACCCTCCGGTTTATATAGACAACCTTTGGAGGATGCTAGGGTTGTCTGAGTCGGTTTATAGAGAAAGGAATCTTCATATCTGAACGCCAAGCTTGCCTTCCACGCCAAGGAGAGTCCCCTCGGACAAGGGGGGAAGCCTTCTATCTTGTATCTTCACGGCCCATTAGTCCAGCCCACGTCCATAGCCCGGACTCCCGGGGACCCCCTAATCTAGGACTCCCTCAGTAGCCCCTGAACTAGTCTTCAATGACGATGTGTCCGTCACGCAGATTGTCTTCGGCATTGCAAGGCGGGTTCCTCCTCCGAATACTCCAAAGTAGTTGATCAAAAGAACTATATCCGGTTCTGTACAACAGTCACAACCCTGAATCACAAGGGCAAAATACTTAAGCAATAATAAGTTCTGTCTTCTGACAACTTTACTGGTGGGACGTTACGTCCGGCCACTTCATTATTTTGAATCGCTTTTGACCTCCTGTTTCATGTTTTGAGGCGAGCCTCCGGAGACACGTCTTGTCAAAGCGAGACCGTGTCCCTTTATTACGGATTCTCATCAATATGGACTTGGGAAATCCAACCGTGCCATTCGCATTGCGACCCTTGGGAATAGGTGAGTTTTAAGGCTCGTGGGAGGACGCTTGATATTCACTACCTTTATAAGAAGATAAGGATCTACCTTTTTTCTTCCATGCCTTCTTCCTCCTCGGCCTATGCACCCTCGAGCTCCTGCGCCCAAGTCTCAACCTTTTCGTCCCCATAAACATTCCAGCCATGTCCGGATCTAGGCGCTTGAGGCAAATGGATGGCCTCCTCCTATTATGGAGGGGAACATCCGAGAGCTCCAGGAAGCGAGGTACCAGCCAAGGAAATCGCCCACCGTCTTCCTGCCAAAAAGCAAATCGTCCCCACTCCGGAGCCCAATGAGAGGGTAGTATTCATCCCCCATTTCCTTCGCGGACTAGGATTTCCCTTCACCCTTTCGTTCGTGGTCTCATGTTTTACTATGGGCTAGATTTCCATGATCTAGCCCCGAATTCCTTCCTCAACATTTCAGCATTCATAAATGGTGTATGCGAGGCATTCCTCCGCATCCCCCCTCCCACTTGGCCGATGGCTCCAAGGTCTTCAACGTGAAGCCGAAAGTGGTGGATGGCCAACCTGTGAGTGCGGTGGCGCCATGGTGAGCAAGCTTCCCCAACGTCACGGACCAAGGGCATCTTCGTGGAGACCATGAAGGGATGGCAGCGAGGGAGTGGTTCTATGTCCACGGAACCCCGCGTCTCGAGATCGCCCGCTCCTTCCGTGTTCAAGTCCAGGCCTCCAATGCGGCTGACATCCTGGCTCAAGAAGGACCTGGACTAGGCGTCGTCCGATGAGGTGACGATGCTGCAGAGGCGCGTCAAGAGCATGGTAGACAAGAATACTAGTCTTGCCAGCATGATCCAGGTGATGCTCTTACGCCAGAATCTCCCCTGCCAGGCGCGTCAAGAGTATATGTGGGAGTTCGACCCGGCCGGTCCCCGAATCCTGAAGAGGTTCTTCGGCACGAAGCACGAAGACATGTGGAAGCTGCTTTTCAAGACCCAAAAGACGTGGCTGAAGACGACCGAAGACCTTGGCCATGACTGCACTCATGCAGCGACTCCCGTAAGTTTTCTGATAACCTTATTTTGTAAGTCCAAGGAGCATACTAAACTCTCCATTCTTCCCACAGGGCTGGACGAAGAAGGCTGAGCGGATTCACTGTCCGGTTCCGCTGCCCGAAGACCTAGCTATTCCTCTGTTGACGAGGATGCTGGTCCCGGCGCCGGAAAAGAAGGTCAAGAAGAAGAGCAAGGAGGCCAAGGGTGGCCTCCCCGTAAAGGCGCTTCAGACATAGTGTCCAAAGACACCAAAACTCTCTCCTCTCATGACAAAGATGGAGAGGAGGAGGAAGAAGAAATTCCCCCTAAAGGGGAAAGAAGAAGAGGAGGCCTCCGTGGATCTAGATGCGGAGGCGTCCAAGAAAGGGTGAATCTCCCTTACGGATGATTCCGAGACGGACGCCGACGACATCCATGAGTGGCGCTCCAGGCCGAAGCCCCTGGCCGGATCGTAAGTATTCAAAGGTACTGTATATATATCCGGCTTTTCGCCTTGTGGTTGTAACACGTTGAATTGCATGCTGCAGTCCGGCTCGTGACCTCCCCCAGCGATCCTTATCTTCTGGGAATTTGCTGGGTCCGAACATGATGGAGAGCGAGTCACCTCCACCAGCCTCCCACCCACTGCTACGGATAACACTAAGGTGTTGTCCTGAAGGACCCTTTCAGGACAGGGAGAGGTGTGGGAGGCCACCAAGACGGCGCCAAAGGGTGATACGCCTACTGCCGAGAACATGGGGGAATCGACCCCCATGGAGACTGGAGACGTGGGCCATGTCCAATTTGGCCCCAATCAAATGTCATTAGGAGACCCACACGGTTCCGGTCGGATGAGCAGCCTCCTTGAAAGAAGGCGCTCCCACCCCACCGGCGACCTCTGTCAATCCAGAGGTGCGGACACTCTGATGGGGCGCTTGAGCGCAACCATTGTGGAAGAACATCATGCAGCTTATAGATGCAGTGATTGAAAAGATCGATCCGCCAAAAAGTGGATTGAGCAGGCCTACACTAGCCTTACGAGATGCTTTGAGGTATGTGATACAATGCCTTTTAGCTATATAGTAGGAACGCCTGTGTATAGATAGTAGCCCCTGAGACTCTGTTCGGTGTTTGCAAAGAAAGGTCGAACAGAGGATCTAATAACTCACGCAGGAGATTAACATACATATCTATTTGAACAAAGAGGCTGCGATGTAGGCGTCAGCTTCCCATGTCGCTGAAGCTCCGAGCTAAGGCGGAAGTTAGAGGAAAATCAAGGTATGTGATACCGAAACACGTCTGAAATGAGATCAACTCTGATTTGTTATCTGAATGAGTTTTATAATTATTCTCATAGCTGACGCGTCTTAGGTCGAGACCCTCAAGAGCGCACTAGCCGAAGCCAGGAAGGAGGCGGAGGAGGAACGAGCCGCCTGCCTGAAACATGAATCAAGGGTGGAGGAAGTCCAGCAAGAGCTCAAGGATGCTATAAGCAAATGTGGGTCCTTAGAGTGCAATATTTCGGATCAAAATTCTGAACTTGCTAAGGCCCTCCAAAGTGCACAGGAGGCCTGGGCCGAAGCCCAAAGCGCCTGCCGGGAGATCCAAGAGGCAAAGCAAATTGTGGCGAGTAAGGCCTTTATCATGCAGAGAAAATTTGTGAGAAGAAAGTATATCTTACTGACCTGGATTTGGAGATCTCCACGAGCGTTTGTGGACCTGACTCGTAGTATTGCTGATGCGGCGGAGTTCTTCCTAGTCGAAGAGGGGAGCTCGACGGAAAAACTATTCTGGTCATAGTACCTTGTGCCAGAGCATCCAGTGCCCCTACGCGATCAGCTGAAGCAGTTGACCGAACTGCCTTGGGTAGCCGGTGTGGTCATGAGGGTGTTGATAATCCGTCTTTGGCCCGCCGAACCCATGCCCAGCAGCTACTTCAGGCTCATGAAGCGGCTGGTCAATGCCTGCCCCCGGCTTGATGCCGTGAAGCGGTCAGTCTACATCTAAGGTGCACGGATGGCCTTCGCCCGTGTCAAGGTGCAGTGGGCGAAGATGAACGCCGTCAAGCTTGCAACCGAGGGACCGCCCGCCGGCAAGGAACACCGCACGTTGGAGCGGTATTTTGACGACATCCTCGAAGGATCCCGTATTGTAGAGGGCCAGTGCTCGAAGGACATTATTTTTGAATGAATGTATCCTTGCTGTCCGAACTTTGTATTATGAAACAAGGCTTTTTGTATATTATGTTGCTTGTTTTACCTAAAAAAAATTCCTCCTGTGCAGCCGTTTATGGTATCTGAGAGTTGGCCAGTCGTCGGCTTCGGCCCTCACGTAGGTCACACGGGGGTGTTCGAAATAACACCTGAACACACTTGACCCAACGGCTTGGTCCTTGAAGGAGGTGTTAGTGCGGCAAACTAGGCAATTGGACTATGTGGCTTTATCGCTCTCACCTTACCATAGGAGTTTGACAATGAGGTTGTAGGCGCAACCCCTAGTATTATCCGATTACCCGGACTTGGGTGCTATAGACACCTGACCGGGTGAAGACCGGTCCCTCGCGTAATGCGGACAAAATCACAAAAGATTTGTGATTGGCCTCCGGATAGCTGACCAGCTCTCGTCGTACCATGACAGTCAGTTCTCGGCTTTCTCTACTGAGGTGTTTATCCGGATGAACCGGAAACACAATCGCAGTAGTTCTCCCTTTACTGCCTTAGCTGAACGAGCAAAACGTAAGGTAGTAGCCACAGGATCCGGGCAACCCAACTATTGACCAAAGACATGGTACGGAGCCGATGCATATAATGCTACATTCGTGGCGTCGAATTGTACTCTAAGAGTGTTCGGACTTATTATCATATTTATTTATTTATTTATTTAAAGAAATGTACGTGGCCAAATGGAGCCCCTGGTGATTTGTCGAGTCGAGGTGTACATGGCAACGAGACGAAGAAGATGGAATACAGATTAAGAAATAAGCCAGTACCGAATAGGTTGGGAGAGAAACTATTTCCATTAGAGTCTGATTGAAACGTCAAAATGTATTTTTACAAATAATGCGAGAAGCATCGAGGCTATTTTACATGCCGAGCACAAGGGAAAGCTGTGTACGGGTCCTAAAGAAGGAAGCGGTGATCTTTAAAGATCCTTTAGATACTCTGCCACATGTCTACGCTGCTTTTCTCCTTGGCGTATTGTCCTTCGAAAGGATCAACGATCGGGTTTTCATGAGGGGCTTAGAAAAAGGGGCCCTTTGTATCGTCGAAAGGTGAAGTAGGTTGTAAGGAACCTGAAAAAATAACGATAAGAGAAAAGAAATATCAGGGTGCAGATAGGGTCGAGCCATATTCTAGACTTTATCTTTACTATGCCTCCATCTTTTCCCATGGTATCTTGGTAGCGTAGTGATGTCTGCGTGGTACATGTGCCGAAATTTGGTTGGGGCTGTGCCAGAGGCCGAATTGCAAGTCGAGCTCCTGACGAGCTACACTATCGTGCTGCGAGGTAGTCCAGACTCGTTTGATAGTGTCCGGGGGCTTGACTGCCAATGCATTTTTTGGTATGATAAGGCCGCTCTGTACTTCCGTAGCCAGGGCTGCGGTGTGCTCCTCAGTGCGAAGGGAGCGTTCCGTATTTCCATTGACTGTTATGACACTGTGCGGCCCGGGCATCTTGAGTTTGAGATAGGCATAATGTGTGACTGCGTTGAAGCGAGCGAACGCGGTTCGTTCGAGCAGTGCATGATAGCCACTGCGGAAAGGGAGATGTTGAAGATCAAGTCTTTGCTTCGGAAGTTGTCCGGCGAACCGAAGACAAACTCCAGTGTGATTGAGCCCGTGCAGCGGGCCTCTACACCAGGTATTACTCCCTTAAAGGTGGTTTTTGTGGGCTTGATTCTTGAAGGATCAATACCCATTCTGAGGACTGTGTCCTGGGAGAGCGGGTTAAGTCTACTGCTGCCGTCCATGAGTACTCGCGTGAGGTGGAGTCCATCAATAATTGGGTCGAGGACTAGCGCGGCCGAGCCTCTGTGACGGATACTGGTCGGATGGTCTCTGCGATCGAAAGTGATCGGACAGGATGACCATGGGTTGAATTTTGGGGCGACTGGCTCGATCACGTAGACGTCCCTTAACGCGCGTTTGCACTCCCACTTGGGGATGTGAGTAAGTATATCATATTCACCGTTTTGACCTTGGGGGGAATTTCTTCTGCCCCCATGTGTTCGGTGGGCGAGGCTCCTCATTGTCATCCTCGCTGGGCGACCCTTTCTCCTTATGTTCGGCATTTAACTTTTCGGCCTATTTGAGGTCGATCTTTGTTTCCTTTGAATGGCTTGTTTCGTTGGCAGGCTTGTCAAGAGTGACGTGGATCTGGCAAGGTCGATCAAGTATTCGGTCGAGCTTGATGAACCATCTTTGTTTCTTTTAAATGGCTTCTTTCGTTGACCGGATTTGGAGCCACTGAATCTGGCGTTGACCGCCATATCCTCTGTATTATCATTGTTGCTTCGACGCTTATGTTTGTTGCGTCGGGGCCTACCATTGCCGCTTTACGGCCCGGAAGTGCCGGGGTAATGCTGTTGCTGCTACGGGCTAGCCAGCTATCGTCGCCCGTGCAAAAGTGGGTCATTAGTGTTGTAAGGGCTGCCATGGACTTCGGCTTATCTTGGCCGAGGTGTCGGGCGAGCCATTCATCCCGGATATTGTGTTTAAAGGCCCGTAGGGCTTCAGCGCCCGGATAGTCGACAATCTGGTTCTTTTTAATTAGGAACATGGTCCAGAATTTCCTGGCCGACTCTCCGGGCTGCTGGACTATATGACTGAGGTCATCGGTGTCTGGGGGCCGGATATACGTGCCTTGGAAGTTGTCTCTAAAGGCGTCTTCCAAGTCTTCCCAGCTTCCAATAGAGTTTTCTGGGAGGCTATTTAACCAGTGCCGAGCTGGTCCCTTAAGTTTCAGGGGGAGGTATTTTATGGCATGTAGATCATCACCGCGAGCCATGGGAATGTGGAGAAGAAAATCTTCGATCCATACTGCGGGATCTATTGTGCCATCGTATGATTCGTTGTTCACGGGTTTAAACCCTTCTGGGAACTGGTGCTCCATTACCTCATCGGTGAAGCATAGGGGGTCTCTGGCACCTCTGTATCGGGGGAATATCTAGACGCAGTTTGGCTGAGGTATGTATGATGTTTTCTGCCCGGGTGAGGTTGTGCTTGTCGCGCCAGGCCTGATGGTCGTCTTCTCGTGCTGGGGAACGACCCCTTGATCCGTAGATTGATCTAGTCTGACCGGATCTATTTTCCAGGTCCTGTCGTAGGTCATAGGTGTATTCTGGAGCCGCTGTTTCTCTGTCTCTACGGTGAGGTGGTGCGGGCTGGTGCTCGGCTTGAGTTGCCGCCCTGTCCCGGCCACCTGGTGGTCGGTCCAGTCTGTCAACAGCATCACACGTTGGCGGTATGGGATCCAGCGCCTCGTCGTCGAATTGGGGTAGCAGCATGCGCTTGCGCTTTAGCCGGCGCCTAATCGCCACCTTAGTTGGGCGTTCGAGGCCGTATTCTTCGACTGTCAGGACATTAGTTCATCTGTCATTGAGCAGATCCTGATCAACTTGAAGCTATTGCTGGTTCTTTTTCAGGCTTCTTGCAGTGGCGATTAGCCGACGCTTGAAGTACTCTTGGTCGAGGGATTCCTCCGGCATGATGAAATCTTCATCGCCGAGGCTCATGTCCTCTTTGGAGATCGGTAGGTAATTACTGTCCTTCGAGCCCTCGTTCTCGACAGGATCATCAGGGTTAACTTGCCCCTCCTCCCAATCATCCTGTTCGGATGTTTGCTCGACAGGGGCTTCGGGGTCTTCGGTGTTTTCTGGAGTATTATTCTCTCCGATGTCGGTGTTGCTATCTTTTTTGCGACGTGATTTAGAGCGGCGCCGCTGACATCGATGCTTTGCTGGTATCTCAGGGGGTTCGTCCTTGGCTGGATCCTTCTCACCATCGCCGTCGTCTTTTTTGGGTGTGTCCATCATGCACACGTCGTATGAGGAAGTGGCCGTCCAACGTCCGATGAACGGCAAGTTTTGGCCTTGCTCATCTCTGGCATCTTCGTCCATACCGTCAATGTCTTGAGGCGTGTCGAGCACGTCGGTTAGATCTTCAACAGTGACTATGAAGTGGGTGGTGGGTGGGACGTAAAATTCCACGCTCTCGGCCCTAGTCCGGGCTGGGCATAATTCGGAAGCGATCCTTCCGTAATGGCGGGTGATCACATCAAGTCCAGAGCCTCGTTCAAAAGCAAGGTTTGGGCAGAGGAAAGAGAGTTCGCGGGGCTGTCCGGGGATGGAGCCTCCTGGTCACGCCTACTTAACACGGACCCCGAGAGTTCGGACTTGGAGTCCGGCGGAGTGTCTGGCGCTTGAGCGTCAAGGGGAGTTCGGTTCATCTTTGGGTTTTCCACTGACGCCGTCCCCTCCGGATCTCCGGTAGCAAATTCCATAGTTGAAGAGAGTCCTGCCGGCTCTAAACTCCTGTCTTCGGACCTGACAACCCGTTCTGGATCTATGGCTGGAGCGGCAATTGGGGCCGCGAACCCCTCGAAGATCAAGTCTCCTCAGATGTCGGCGACGTAGTTTAGGTTCCCAAAACTTATCTGATGACCAGGGGCATCACTGTCGATCTACTCGAGGTGGCCAATCGAGTTGGCGTGCAACGCGAAGCCGCCGAATACAAAAATCTGCCCAGGGAGAAAAGTCTCCTTCATGGCGGCATTGTTGTAGATCATCGGCGGAGCCATCGAACCTTCTGCTGACAGCACAGAGGAACTCTCAATGAAAGCACCAATGTCGGTGTCAAAACCGGCAGATCTCGAGTAGGGGGTCCCGAACTGCGCGTCTAAGGATCGAAGATAATAGGAGGCAGGGGACACGATGTTTACCTAGGTTCGGGACCTCTTGATGGAGGTAATACCCTACTTCCTGCTTGATTGACTTTGATGAGTATAGGGGTTACAAAAGTTGATCTACCTCGAGATCGTAATGGCTAAACCCTAGATGTCTAGCCTGTATGATTATGATTGCCTCTACGGACTAAACCCTCTGGTTTATATAGACACAGGAGGGGGCTAGGGTTGTACAGAGTCGGTCTACAGAGAAAGGAATCTTCATATCCGAACGCCAAGCTTGCCTTCCACGCCAAGGAGAGTCCCCTCCGGACACGGGGGGAAGCCTTCTATCTTGTATCTTCACAGGCCATCAGTCCGGCCCACGTCACGTAGCCCGGAGGCCCGGGGACCCCCTAATCCAGGACTCCCTCACCCGCGTTGGTTGAAGTGTTGGGGACTGCACCGTGGGGGTAGCTCCTTCCGTACGACCAGCAGCGCGATCCGTTGTCGTTGCTTGGGGAGGCCGTGACGGACCAGCCCGCTGTGAGCCCCCGGCTTCGGCGAAGCCAATCAGACTCTGAATGGTGGCTCTCCATTCATCCATATGATTGGCCATCGACGGAAATCTCAACAGCAGCTAGGTACGTGCCATGGCCTCTGTAGCGGTGCTCGGTCGATGATAATGATGTGGACCGCACCGTCGCCCGGCATCCCCCGCAGTGCCCACATCCTCGTGCGCCTCCACGCCCCCCGCAACGTTGGCGGGCGTGGGCAGAGGAGCATTCGAAGTGGACGGGTGAGCTGAAGCACCGGTTTTCTTCTTGGGTGCCATAGTCGATGGCACCGTTGAAGACGAAGATGGCGATGAAGATGACGCGCTGCTCACGCTTTCAGGTTTGCACAAGGGATTCCCCTACCTTGCGCGCCAAAGATGTCGTGGGAAACCACGACAACCTATGGGACCAAGAGCCCCTTGCTGGTTCGGCGGGGGGATGGCACATTGTACAAAGAGCAGAGGAGCATGAGACAGCATGGCAGAGATCACACAGGCAGTTTTACCCAGGTTCGGGCAGCCGTGAGGCGTACCCTACTCCTGCTTTGGTGTGTGATGGTGGAAAGATGGTGGTATGCGCAACATGCTTGCGGCGAAATTGCCTTGGGGCGAAACGGCTACTGTGGCGTATGGATATGCGAGGGGGGTGGATTCGCCAACTAAGGGTCCAACCCTTTCTACGGTTGCCTTGGGCCTCCTTTTATAGACAAAGGGGTCACCAAAGTGGCAAATCAGTCATTATAGACTAATAAGATAGCAAATAGTGCTATCGTACCTAACTCTACAGGCTAACAGAGCGCATTAAATGCGCCGCTCAACGTCACATTCCAGCTTGCCCAGTAGGCCCTGCCGGGCTGTTTTTCCAGCTTCACATCTCCTCGCTCGACACATCATAGGACGGGTGTCGCCTGTAGGCATTTCTTGTAGAAAGTGGCCGCCATGTGGAAAATGGCTGTCACTCAGCCACTTTCTTGACTTGACACTACACCGATCGACGGCGTGCATCATGGTGAGGTGGTTCTGTCCTCGTGAGACCCGGCAGGCCCTGCCGGGGTGTCTTGGAGGTTTGCTTCCGGGGGTAACCCCGTCCTTGCCAGGCTCGCCTGCCCGGCAAGGGAGGCTTCCCTCTTGGCAGTATCTTACTTCTCTAGCTTAGTCTTGGTCTTCCTAGGCTGCGTTGGTTCCTTGAAGGTCTGATCTCTTGTGCTTTGGCCTGACCTTCATGCTGTAATCTTGTTCCCGTGTCTATGCACAGTCTGGGCAACGGACCCAGTGTTTATTGCACCGACGGTGCAGGGTAAACACATTGGAAGGACAATAGAGTTGATGTAGAAGCCCTCCATGATTGAATCCCCCTCCGGCAGGATGCCGAATAAGTTCCCAAGATGGTATCTCATGGGAACAGAAGGTTGCGGCGGTGAAAAAATGTTTTCGTGGATGCTTCTGGTGGTTTGGGAATATATGTGAATATATAGGAGGAAGATCTAGGTCAGGGGGTCGTCGAGGCGCCCACAAGGTAGGGGGGTGCGCCCTACCCCCCTGGGCGCGCCCTCCACCCTTGTGGTCGCCTCGTGGCTCTTTTGACTTGCACTCCAAGTCTCCTGGGTGTCTTCTGGTCCAAGAAAAATCATCGTGAAGGTTTTATTCCGTTTGGTATTCCTTTTCTGTGAAGCTCAAAAACAAGGAAAAAAACAGAAACATGCACTGGGCTCTAGGTTAATAGGTTAGTCCCAAAAATAATATAAAATAGCATATTAATGCATATAAAACATCCGAAACGGATAATATAATAGCATGGAACAATAAAAAGTTATAGGTACGTTGGAGACGTATCGAGCATCCCCAAGCTTAATTCCTGCCCGTCCTCGAGTAGGTAAATGATAAAAACAGGATTTTTGATGTGGAATTCTACCTAACATATTTATCCATGTTATTTTTCTTTATTGTGGCATGAATGTTCACATCCATAAGATTCAAAACAAAATTTTAATATTTACATAAAAACTATAATACTTCAACCATACTAACAAGGCGATTATGTATTCTCAAAGTAACATGGCCAAAGAAAGCGTATCCCTACAAAATCATATAGTCTGGCTATGCTCCATCTTCATCATACAAAATATTCAAATCATGCACAACCCGATGACAAGCCAAGCAATTGTTTCATACTTTTGATGTTCTCAAACCTTTTCAACTTTTATGCAATACATGAGCGTGAGCCATGGACATAGCATTATAGGTGGAATAGGATATGGTGGTTGTGGAGAAAACGAAAAATAAGGAGATAGTCTCACATCAACTAGGCGTATCAACGGGCTATGGAGATGCCCATCAATAGATATCAATGTGAGTGAGTGGGGATTGCCATGCAACGAATGCACTAGATCTATAAGTTTATGAAAGCTCAAAAAGAAACTAAGTGGGTGTGCATCCAACTCGCTTGCCTATGAAGACCTAGGGAAATTTGAGGAACCCATCATTGGAATATAGAAGCCAAGTTCTATAATGAAAAATTCCCACTAGTATATGAAAGTGACAACATCGGAGACTCTCTATCATGAAGATCATGGTGCTACTTTGAAGCACAAGTGTGGTAAAAGGATAGTAACATTGCCCCTTCTCTCTTTTCTCTCATTTTTAATTTGGGCTTTTTGGCCTCTCTTTTTTCTCTCTTTTATTTATTTTTATTTATTATTTTTCGTCTGGAGTCTCATCCCGACTTGTGGGGGAATCATAGTTTCCATCATCCTTTCCTCACATGGGACAATGCTCTAATAATGAAGATCATCACACTTCTATTTACTTACAACTCAAGAATTACAACTCGACACTTAGAACAAAATATGACTCTATATAAATGCCTCCAGCGGTGTACCGGGATGTGCAATGAATCAAGAGTGACATGTATAAAAATTATGAATGGTGGCTTTGCCACAAATACTATGTCAACTACATGATCATGCAATGCCATATGACAATGATGAAGCATGTCATAATAAACGGAACGGTGGAAAGTTGCATGGCAATATATCTCAGAATGCCAATGGAAATGCCATAATAGGTAGGTATGGTGGTTGTTTTGAGGAAGGTATATGGTGGGTGTATGGTACCGGTGAAAGTTGCGCGGTACTAGAGAGGCTAGCAATGGTGGAAGGGTGAGAGTGCGTATAATCCGTGGACTCAACATTAGTCATAAAGAAATCACATACTTATTGAAAAAATCTATTATTCATCAAAACAAAGTACTACACGCATGCTCCTAGGGGGGTAGATTGGTAGGAAAGACCATCGCTCATCCCCGACCGCCACTCCTAAGGAAGACAATCAATAAATAAATCATGCTCCGACTTCATCACATAACGGTTCACCATACGTGCATGCTACGGGAATCACAAACTTTAACACAAGTATTTCTACAATCCACAATTACTCACTAGCATGACTCTAATATCACCATCTTTATATCTCAAAACAATCATAAGGAAACAAACTTCTCATAATATCCAATGCACTTTATATGAAAGTATTTATTATATCCCTCTTGGATGTCTCTCATATTAGGACTAAATTCACAACCATACCAAATTACCATGCTATTTAGAAGTACTCTCAAAATAATACAAGTGAAGCATGAAGCGTTCAACAATTTCTATAAAATAAAGCCACCACGTGCTCTAAAAGATGTAAGTGAAGCACGAGAGCAAAATTGCCTAGCTCAAAAGATATAAGTGAAGCACATAGAGTATTCTAATAAATCATGATTCATGCGTGTCCCTCTCAAAATGTGTGTACAACAAGGATGGTTTTGGCAAACTAAAAAGTAAAGACTCATATCATACAAGATGCTCCAAGCAAAACACATATCATGTGGTGAATAAAAATATAGCCTCATCGCCAGTTGGCCCTTAAAACTGCTATCATCGCGAGTGGCTGCGCGGTTGTTTGCCTGCAGGAAACCAAAATGTCTGATGTTTATTTTGCTTTCCTTAAAACGTGCTTTCCTAGACAATTTGATCATTTTGCTTTTGTTCCTTCCCGCGGATCGTCTGGTGGTATTCTTACTATGTGGAAAAGCGCTTTATTTGGGGGCATTGTTGTGTTTTCTGATACTTCATGTTAGTCGTCAGTTTCATCAGTACTCAGTCCGCTCAGTCTTGGATGTTCGCTAATATATATGGCCCTTGTGCGGGAGATGATCGTATTGCGTTTACCTCCTGGCTTTATGATGTCCAGATTCCTAATGATCAAGATTGGATGTTGATCGGCGATTTCAATTATATGCGTGAACCTGACAACCGCAACAAACCAGGGGGAACCTGAATGACATGATCACCTTTAATGACGTAATTCGCAAGCAACAACTCATCGAGCTTCCGGTCCAAGGTAGATCCTATACGTGGAGTAACATGCAACTTGATCCCCTTCTTTGGCAAATTAACTGGTTTCTTACCTCTACTGCTATTTGGACTAATACATACCCAAAAACCCTAGTTAAACCTCTCGGCAAACCAGTTTCATACCATATACCCTGCGTGGTCACCATTGAAACAAAAATCCCTTGTAGCAAGCTTTTCCATTTTGAGTCATATTGGATTTTACATCCTGGGTTTATGGACGTGGTGCAACAAGTTTGGGACAAGCCAGTCTATAATAAAAATGCTGCAACTACACTTTGTCATAAGTTTAAAGCCCTCCGACATGTTTTGAAGATTTGGAGTAAACACATACCATGGCTATCTATTGCGATCACCAATTGTAATGAAGTTCTTGCTTAGTTAGATGAATTGGAAAACAAATGATGTCTTACGGCTCTTGAAACAAATTTTAGAAACATCCTCAAAGCACATCTTATTAGGCTGCTCAAATACCAAAAGCTCTACTAGAAAAAGCATTGCACCATTCGTTGGATCAAGTTCGGAGATGAGAACACCAAGTTCTTTCAATCTATTGGCACAGAAAGATTTCGTAGGAACAACATTGCCTCATTCCGCACTGATGACGATCAATTGGTTGATGATCACCCTGGTAAAGAAGCACCCTTACACTCCACATACAAAACCAGATTGGGGACCAATGCACAGTGTGATATGAAGTTTGACTTACCTTCTATAATGCAATGTGCAAGCAACCTTGACATTCTCCCTGAGTCGTTCACTCCGGAAGAAATTGATGGAGTTGTCAAGGAAATGCCCCCTGATCATGCCCCTGGACCAGATGGTTTTAGTGGGGCTTTTCTCAAAGCCTATTGGCCGATTATCAAGCATGATTTCTACTCTCTTCCCTCGCAATTCCATGAAGGGAATCTTGACATCACCAGCATCAATGATGGTCTCATTACCCTGATCCCCAAGGTAAACTCGCATGAATCAGTCAATGCCTACAGACCAATCACCCTGCTTAATTGTTGTCTGAAACTGCTAATGAAGTTACTAGCCAATAGACTGCAACGCATCATATTACAGCTAGTGCACCGGAATCAATACGGTTTTCTCAAGGGAGAACCATCCAGGACTGCCTTGCATGGGCCTACCACTATATTCATCAAGGAAAACTTGACCTCCCTTTCCTTGCCATGGGATGTAATGAATATTCGGTCCTTCAATACGCGAATGACACGCTCATTGTCCTCCCTACATGCACACGATAAGCAACTCTAGTTAAGCAGATCCTGTCTGACTATGCTTCCTCCATTGGTCTCAAGATTAACTTCCACAAATCCACGATGATCCCGATCAACCTTGAAGCGACTGCCGCGACCAATCTTGCTAGAGTCTTTGGATGTGCAGTTGGTATGATGTTGTTCACCTACCTTGGCCTCCTGCTGGGCACTACCCGACCCTCAATCCAAGAGTTTATGCCTCTGGTTTGCAAATTGGAAAGGCAACTTACACCCACCATTCCAATGATGTCGTATGGTGGCAGGCTCTCTTGGAAGAATGCCTCGGTCACGTCTCTACTGGTGTTTGCCATGTGCACCCTCAAATTCCCACCCAAACTCATCGAGATCCTTGATAAGATTAGACGTAGATATCTTTGGACCAAGAAAACTGAACAGGGACACAAATGCAACTCCTTGGATGCTTGGGATATGGTCTGTAGACCCACGAAAAAAGGAGGATTGGGGGTGATCAACTTGAAAATCCACAATGAGGCCATGTTGCTAAAATTCTTACACAAGTTCTTTAATGCACAAGATGTGCCTTGGGTTAACCTTATCTGGGACGATCATTATGTTGGCAAGATTCCACATGCTGTTGACCCGGTTGGTTCGTTCTGGTGGAAAGATATGCTAAAGTTGACTCCCATCTATTGAGGAATCTCTTGAGTTCAGCTGGTAGATGGAACGTCGACCCTCTTTTGGAAAGATCTTTGGAGGAAGGAGGTTTTGCAGATCTCGCACCCTCGTGCTTTCTCGTTTGACATGCAAGAGGATCTGTCTGTAGCAGAGGCAATGACCACCACGGACCTGCATGAAACCGTTCACCGACCAGTCTCAACCCAGGCCCTTGCTGAGATCTATGATATTCAGTCACAACCAACGTGGATTTCCCCCTCGACATCACTACATGATGTATGGCACTATTCTTGGGGATCAACGCTTTACAAACCAAAGGACTATTACAATAACTACTTTAGAGATGGGGAGACACATCCTACATTCGGTCAACTTTGGAAGTCCAAGTGCACTATGAAAATCAAAGTGTTTGGTTGGCTCTTGTTTCATGACAGGCTCAACACGCGCAACATGCTGAAGCGGAGACACTACAATACTGGAAACAACTTCAATTGCATCCTCCGCGGACAGCACATTGAGGAGACAGTAGACCACATGATCTTTACCTGTCCTTTCAGTCGGATTTGTTGGGCGAGGCTACAAATTGACTGGCCATCCTTTCAATGCTGCCTCACTCTCCTTCAAGCCACAAAAGACACCTGGCCGAACCCCTTCTTCTACGAAATAGTCTTGACCACGGCTTGGGGCATACGGAAGAAGAGAAACAACAAGCACTTCAGAGGACTGGCTCCTAGTGTGGCCTCTTGTCTAAAACTCTTCAAAGAAGATCTGATTTTGCTCCAACATAGTGTTAAGGCAGTACATAGAGCTGCTCTGATCACTTTCTGTACCTCTATTGTATAGCCTTCTCTCTACTCTTGGATTGGTTGTACAACCACACCATGTGTGTGGTACTTGCAAAGATGTAAAGTAGCTGATATGTCTATGTAAACCTACCGTTTACATAGATATATGAAAAAACAGTAGGGTTTTCCCCTACTGCCATTCTGTCAAAAAAATATAGCCTCAAGTAAAGTTACCGATAGACAAACACGAAATAGGGGATGCCTTCCGGGGCATCCCCAATCTTAGGCTCTTGGTTGTCCTAGAATATTACCTTGGGGTTCCTTGGGCATCCCCAAGCTTAGGCTCTTGCCACTCCTTATTCCATATTCCATCAAATCCTTACCCAAAACTTCACAACACAAAACTCAACAGAAAATCTCATAAGCTCCGTTAGTATAAGAAAACAAATCACCACTTTTGGTACTGTTGTGAACTCATTCTTTATTTATATTGGTATAATATCTACTGTATTCCAACTTTTCCATGGTTCATACCCCCCAATACCACCCATAGATTCATCAAAATAAGGAAACAACACATAGAAAACAAAATGTGTCAAAAACAGAACAGTCTATAGTAATCTATAACTCTTGAATACTTCTGTAACTCCAAAAATTCTGAAAAATTAGGACAACCTGGGAAATTTGTGTAGCAATCTTGTAAAAAATAATCAGATCAAAATAACGCTTCTGTAAGAAATTAAAATTGTTTTCCTCGGTGCAAAAGTTTCTGTTTTTCAGCAAGATCAAAACAACTATCACTGTAAGCCATCCCAAAGGTCTTACTTGGCACAAACACTAAGTAAAACACACAAAAACATCTAACCAGAGGCTAGCTGAATTATTTATGGAAAAACAGAACCAAAAAGCAAACAACAAAAATAAAATTGGGTTGCCTCCCAACAAGGGCTATTGTTTAACGCCCTTAGCTAGGCATTAAACCACGAATAGATCTAGTTATTGTCATCTTTGGTATGCAATTCTTCAATTGCACACTTATAATCCTTAGGAGATTCTTTGGTTTTATCAATGATCAAACTCCTAGGCAAGAATTCAAGAAACTCACTTGTGGCAATAGGTTCCTTAATAATATCAAAAAAATCGGGGTGAACACTTATTGTTTTGAGATCTTCATTTTCTTTACTAGAATATTCACCCTTATTCTTAGGAACATAAAGAAACTTGGTAGTCTTAGTAGTAGGAAGATTTTGAGTAGTTTTAACGGAGGAAAAGGCAGAACCCAAGTTGGTAATAATATCTTCTAGTTTGCCAATTCTAGTAGAACCTTGATCTATCTTTTCATTAACTATTGGTTCCTTTTCTCTAAGATTTTTTAAAGTAACTCCTACCTTAGATCCATATTGAATAATCTGATTATGAAT
Source organism: Aegilops bicornis (assembly GCA_021605145.1). Taxonomy (NCBI): domain Eukaryota; kingdom Viridiplantae; phylum Streptophyta; class Magnoliopsida; order Poales; family Poaceae; genus Aegilops; species Aegilops bicornis. The sequence continues at coordinate 350,578,349 of CM038674.1, read as the reverse complement.
CTTTTTATCCAAATTTTCAATCAACTCAACCACTACTGCAGGATGCTGCTAACGAAACACTACGATCAGAGATCCTTCAACGAAACTGTGCGCGATGCATTAAGCGCAAATGGTGGTGTAAAAAACCGTCAAAAAAGGTGCAAAACGTTTGCGATGACGGATGCATCAAACATGGTTCAGATTTTAGTTGCACTTGCGACGTAGGGCATATGGTTCAGTTCAATTACTATTTGTGATGAGGAGGAACAAAAGAAACGGGCAGCCAGATGATGGTGTGTGCGATATACATCATATGGTTCACTCAGATGAACTGTTTCTATTTAGGCAACACAAAAGAAACGGTGAGGCAGATCAAGGTGTGTGCAATATACAGCATATGATTCACTTGGATGAACTGTTTGCTTTGAGCCAAGAGAACAGAAATAGTTCAATTTAACAGGATGTGTGTGATACGCGACAAACAGGTCTGTAATCAGAAACGTGTGCGAAGACCGATAATAATACAGACGATTGCTGCTAATAAGCCGTGTGTGTTCGGGGCAAATGCTTGGTGGTATATAATTGTCAGTGATTGATGAAATCATCACCAACGGCTTCCCCGACATGGTCCGTGTGCGATGTCATTGCACACAGAACCACAACATATGTACTTATAACTTATAAGGACTTGATTCCATAAACATATTGAACATCCAATTACATATGTGGCTAGTACACACATGACCTTTGCACATACCAAAGTATGTTCCAAAATGCCTAGAAAACTCAAATAATGCAGAAAAAGGCAAAATGAACCATGAATAATTTCATAATACTATTGTTGCATGTTGCCTCTATAAAATAAATCAAGGCGGGAAAAGACAGTGTATGTCGTTTCGCACACATAGGTGACAAGGTCCCTCTCGGAACCATGATCCTTTTTCAGAGAAGCTCCGGTTTGTAAGAAGTTTGTACCAAAACTTGTCCTAAATTGGACTAATTTTTTACCGCAACATGTTGGTGCTATGTCATAACACCATGCCAAGTTTCATGATTTTGAGGCGAGTTTTGGATTTACAGTAATTTTAAAACCAAGTTTCCCAATGTTTTACTGTTGAGTCGGCAGTGCCCTAGATAGGCTTTTTCCTCGTGGGTCCCGAATGACAAATCCAAATCTGTCACTACCATGCAACTTTTCCTATTAAGAATTACATCCCATTTGGTGTGCTAGCTGAAAATAAGTTTGTGGATGCTGGTGGGCGCGAAGAACTTGCGGTTCTGTAATGAACAAAGATCTCAAGGATCCCGCGAGAGTGAGGTTCTTTCCCTATGTTGTGAATGCCTATAATATTTATGTCTTAATTAAAGAAATGGCAAGCCATTGGCCCAGTATGAAAGAAAATATGGGTCAAAGCCAAGTTGAAAAGGGCAACAATATCTAACTCCATTGTACAAAGCAAGACAAAAGCACGAGGATTAATTGCTCAATGTGTTTAGACAAAATCCAGATTGAACAGACAATGATATCTAACTCAACCAAAGTTTTCGGCAGTCACAATCAAATGGATTTGTCTCGATCCATAAAATCAAGATCCGGGCCAGAAATTCTCTTTGGTCCATGATGACAATCTGTTGTAAATAGAAACCGAGCACGATCAGAAGCCCTTAGGTCCACCTGAAACTTCTTTTTATGTTGTTCAACACATGCAGCCATAAGAAATTTCTTGTCGAAAAACTTAATCCTCACGGACAATAGTTCCCTCGCATTCAACATGAAGAATGTGACAAAGCTAGTGTTTGCATTGTTGGCATATCCTTCCAGCGTTACTGTCTTCAAATGAATTTCATGAGATATGAGAAAATCCCGGTGCTTCTTGAACCATCGATTGGTTATACTTTTTTCTCCATGTGTTAGTGCCAAAATAGAGATGAATATTGAAAACACTTAATGTCTAAAAAATATTATGTTGAAAGAGTGATAGATGAACGATTAATTATAGTACATTATATATTGGCTTTCAATGTGCGTGAAATCATCACCTTTATATACAAATTCTTCATACATGGAAAGCATTGCAGCAAGCCAATAATCGTGTTCAGATCAAAACACCACATACTGGTACGTAAGGTCTTGACAGAACCCACCACCACTGATAGGATGGACAAGCTCTTCATTGATCATAGAACATAATATTAGTACCAAAAGTGTACTCCAAGATGATACTTATGCGCACAAATGAAAAAAGCGTATTACAAAAGTTTACGTGAATAATATACATTACCTCAATAGGTGTGGAGCCAAACACCATATTGAACCATCTAAAAGGATCACGGGTTGCACCCAAGGTCTCCAGTTTAGGCCGAGAGACTACAGTTATTTGCGAAGGTACTATAATAGAATCAAGGAGCAACCTCTGAAGTGAAGGGGCATTTTCGATGATGAGATCATGTCCAAAAAAACAAATCCCCATGCTTCCAAGGTGGGGCGACTTTATTTTGAGACAACGGATATGAATTTCTATTCCAAAAACAAGCAGCAAGCGCTCCACGGCAGGGCAGCTGGAGTGGATGATGATGTGCAGTGCGGCCTCTGACAGATCAACCACCATAAGCGCAAGTTTTTTTAAGCAGTGGGAGTCGAAGAATTTGTACCAGATTGTCTGCTAGATGGCACCGGGCGAAGGTGGCGGTGTGGAGAGAGGAGGAAAACCACGAGATGGACATCAGTTCATGGTATGTTACGTACATAGTCATGGTAGAACTCAAGTTGCTGGAGTTTATCGAATTGACGGGATGTCAGCCAGGCGGCCACCGTGCAGGTATGTCCAGCAGGTAGCATGACGGGATGCAGATGCATTGAACGGAGCCCCGGTGGGAGGAGATGATGGCTCCGGGGAGTTCAGATTCATCATCGACAGATAGCTTACGACAGTCGAGATTAAGAGGCGTGACACGCCGTAGAGTGCGCCACCAACATGCGAGGACTTGTGTGCGGCAGCCATCCATGGTGGGGAGAAGGGAGATGGTCTCCCCAAGGATGTCGTCTGGGAGATCGCTGATGCGGTCCACCGGAGATTCTACTGGTTCCTTAGGTCCAGTGGGCGCTGCTGGCCGCACATCCGGGTCCAAGATCTACATCTGGTGGCGACGCTGGCCGAAGCCTCATCTGTGTACATACCAATCTGAAAGAAAAAATTGGCATAAACATACATGTAGGACATTCAAAATCAATTCTCAAGATCTGGAAGAAAAAAGGCACAAACATTCTATAGGACATTCAAAATCAATTCTCAAGATCTGGCCACGAATTATTAGCACGCAAGCTTACCCTAGTCGGATTATTAGCAAAAATCATTTGTATAGAACAAACAATTAATCACTAACTCTATATGGATAACATTCAGACAATCAATACATTGTGTGCATCTAACGAATCTTGATTACTCTGATTTCATGGACTGAAAGAACATAACCATGCGATTTGTATTCCAGAAAAATAGAGGGGGGGAGTGTCGCACAAGTGGGTATATAGATGACTAACCGGTTTTCCGTCGGAGTCGCGGTCGTTGCCGGAGTTGCTGTTGACCTCCGGCTGGGGAGAGGGGGCACGACAAAGCCGACGAAGTCAAGGTTGTGCTGCTACCCGCGCGAGACCTCATCGGCGGCGACGGCAACCTCTGTGCCCACCTTCACGTGTTGCGCGGGTGCTTCACCAGCCCCGGCGTCGCCACTCCCTCCGGTGGTGCGCTTCGGCGGCATCCTCATACACTCCAGAGTCTAGACGTTGGTGACCACTCTAGATCGGGGGTGTGGCCTCCTATTATGGCCGGCGGCTCGGGTGCGCAATTAATACGGACCAGTGGGAGAGAGCCAGGCTGCAGTCAAAAGCTGTCTCGCCCCTCGGTGATCCTACACGGCGGACTTCTGCCATTCCTACCATCATTTCAGACAGCTACTCGCACGCCTCAAATCAATACGCAGACCTGCACGCCTCTCGTTATGCCTGCGCGGCGGACTGCTAGCATGTGTCCCGTCAACTCACGCCTGCTCGCGCAGCACACGGGGTGTGTGGCAGCACGTATACTTTTTGGTTTATTGATTATTCATTCTGCCGCTTTACTGCTTAGCTGAAGCATGGCACAGTCTAATGCACACGGTCCAAATAAATAATCCGTATGAGATATTGGTTGCACGTTTTTAATAATCTCCCATCTGTAAGAAGATTATATCAAAATGGGTCTCATTGATGAAAATACAATATGATAGTCTACTGGTGTCCATATATGACACCACGATAAGTTTCATGAATTTCAACTAAGTTTTGGATTTACTGAATTTTAAAAATATATATTCTCAATATTTTGAAATCTCTTGCACAGGGAAACATGCACCTAGGGACACATATGATTTTGCAACCCATTTTGGTGCACATGTAGCTCAAATTTGCTTTTTGCACATTAAATCCCTAGGAAATCAATCAATGTATAAAACTGGTCGAATGATGTCTGTTTTTTTAAATTAACATGACACTCCGCCTTTCGTCACATGTTCACTGTAGAAAAAGTTTGGCATGCCTCAGACTGGTTGTGGTGCTGCGGGATGTGTGTGTTTGTGTGTGTGGGGGGGGGGGGTGGGGGGAGGGGTCCGGCAGTAAACTATGAGTCGTGAACCTCCATGTGGGATGATTATTTTGTGAGTCATATATGCCACATCAAAGTCGTGAATTGGTTATTTAAGGAATTACACAACCCTTTCATACATAATGTTCGGGCCACACGCATGCATTGGTGGTCCTCTTGGACACTCTCCCTCGTACGGTTATCAGCGACGTGCCCATTCGTTTGCCCGCAAAGGTTTTCAGTTTCCACCGACAACGAGAGGCATTTGACCAAAAGGTGGATTCATCTTGGCATGTGTGTGGTGTGGATCACGGTGGGATTCCATATCAAAGTTCGAGCACGTGCGTACACACTCCCACTCGTTTGAAGTGAGGGGGCTACACGCATCATGGTGTAGTGCGTTTCCGGTTTGCGAGGCATGTGCCAAGTCAAAGTAGTGCATTGGGTATTCAAACATCACATAACACACGGGTGCATGCACGCGGTGGTTTTGTCCTATGACACCCGCGTGCGCCTCTCTTTGTGGGCACATGAGGTCATCTCGACCAGTTGAACGTACAACGAGAGAGAGGTTAATTTGACCAGCAAGTATGGTTCTTTTTTGGTTTGTGTTATGTATATGCACGGTATAGGAGTATGTACAGGTCAAAGAGGGGGCAACATGAATACTCTATATATATGCATGTCATAACCTCACTCCATGTGGGAACTTTTTGGTTCCCGAGGCAGGTTCCACATCAAAGTTGTACATTATATTGGTATTCAAACATCACGCAATACCATACAGGCGGTGGTTGCCCTATATATAGGAACTCACTCACGTGTGGCGCTTCCATCCATGGGCATGCGAGGCTGTCATCCATCACTTTGACCCAATGAGAGAGAGGTTAATTTGATCATCAAGGAATGATTCTTTTTTGGTTTGTGCTATACAGTAGAAGTACATATATACCGGGCGTACATATAGCACATACCACGCGCCATGAACCCTGTGCTCTCTGTGGGGACTTTTTGGTTTCCTATATACGTGGTGCCACATCAAAGTTGTGCATTGTGTATTCAAACATCACACAAACAACTCTTTGGGCCACATGCAGACGGTGGTACGTAGTCCTATATAGGATGATCATTCGTGTGCGATGCACGCTTTGCTTCTGTGTTGGGCCCGCGAGTTCATCGTCCATCACTTTGACCCAGCAAGAGAGAGGTACGCATTTGACGAACAAGGAGCATTAATTCTTTTAGGGCCATGTTACTAGGTGTCACTACAAAAAAATACACTTCCGTGATGATACGTGTTTGTCACAGTAGGTCGCGTTTTTTGTCATGCATGTACATCCATGACAAATTTATGACAGAATCAAGATAGTCATACCTTTGCTGTCGTAGAAGTGTTCCATGACATTACCAAAATTATCATCACGGAAGTGTGCACTTCCATGACGATAGATCACGCGTCACAGAAGTGCTTTCATCAAGGGTGACCGACACGTGGCATCCACCGTAACGGAACACCGTTAAGCTATCGGGTCGGCTTTTGGATCCGATAACCCGTTAACAGCCCCGACCAATGGGGATTTTCCACGTGTAAAATCATCATTGGCTGCAGGAAACACGTGTCGGCTCATCGTTGGGACAGATGTCATCCACTCATTGGACAGTAGGCGCCTATGATACGTCGACACGTGGCACGGCCCAACAGAGGCCCATTCCTGTGAAAAGGCCAGCCCATTTGACTTGGTCAAAAGGTGGCGGGCCGGCCCATGGAAAGCCTGTTAATGGCTTGTTCACATATAGCCCATTTACAGCCCGCTAACCCAAGGCCCGTTACGCCCTATCCGAATTAGGCCCAGTAGCGTCCTCTGGGCCATCCAATATGATTCCAGCCCGTTTTCACTTTTGGCCCATGTATGGCCCATGACGTCCTTCGGCCCATATGAGGCCCTATGTAACTCTTGGCCTATTAATGGCCCGTGGTGAAATTGGCCCGTAATGAACAGTGTATCACTTTACACCCATTAACGGCCCGTTGTGAAACTGGCCCGTAATGAACAGTGTATCACTTTATACCCATTAACGGCCCGTTATTCCATTGGGCCGTTTCCAGCCCATGTTATCTTCGGCCTTCTCGAGCCCATTTATTCTTGGGCTCATTTCCAGCATTCGTTTACTTACGGCCCGTTACTGTCATTTTCTGCTTGTGGGCCAAATTCAGCCCGTGGTTACAGTCGGCCCGTTTGTGGTCTGTTAATACATTGGGCCATTTTCATAGCGTCATCAAATACGGCCTATTAATGATTTTCGGCGTTCTGGGAACGGGGGTACCCAGACTTGCCTGCCTGCGGCCTGCGGCGTGGCTCAAGGGGTGGCCCAGCACGGCCCATCTTCATCAGCACAAGCTCAAGACCCTCGCGAGGGGCCAAGCCTCGTGGGGCAGACGGCGGGAAGCCTCCTCAGGCACGGCCTCGTCAGGTTGGCTCGCGAGGAGGCGGAGAGATCAAGGCGGGGTACCTCACGAGGTGCCCATGACACAAGCCATGACGACCAAGGGCGCCAGGCAGGCGCCAGCCAGCCGATGTCCTCCTTTCCTCTTTGGTGCAAAGGGAGCAAGCGCAGGCGAGAGCATCAAGCAAAGGCATCTGTTTCAGTGCAACAAGACCAAGACCGTCGCAACAGCAGGAAGGAAGTCATCGTGGAGCCCAAGCCGGTGTCACCACCAGAGCCTTTGACAGGCGAGGACCAACTTTAGTCAGGATAACTGTACTAGATGTTCCCCTTTAAAATGGCCAATTGTTGGCGCCCTTCCCGCTCAATATTTGGGAAGAGGCCCAGGGACTTTGCCTATAAATAGGACTAGCCACCCACAGGGTAGAGGCATCGAGAAATCTTGGAGATCAGAGAGAGAGGAAGCGACTGAACTCCCCCTAGCAGTTCATCGCACCAGCCAAGAACAGACCCTCGCGAGGCTGTTCTTCCTTGTATTGTTCATCATCAGCCCAAGAGGCAATCCACCACACCACAAACTAGAGTAGGGTATTACACCACAATGGTGGCCCGAACTAGTATAAACCCTGTGTCTCTTGTGTTGTTCCTTTCATAGTTTAGATCCTAGCGAGGCGGCGAGGTGCAGGTAGGTAGAGGGCGAGATCTCCACGCCCACCCCAGTGTTCGAACCTAGAGGGTCTGCCGGAACCCGAAATCCGACATTTGGCGTGCCAGGTAGGGGTGTGCCGGAGCTCTCCGTTCTGCCGACACCGCGACTCGCCCTGCGATGAGCAGCACGCCGCCCGCTCCGGTCGCCAGCGCCCGGTCTTGAGGGCACAGGGGTTCGAGCCTTGGCCCCAGCCTTACGGCAGTGCGATGGCGGACAAGTTCAAGCCGGAGATGCCGCCACTGCAACCTGGCACAACTGATCCATTGGCCTTCCTGGCTGGCGTGCGAGGCCATCCTCGAAGCAGGAGGCAACGACAGGGTCATGGCTAACTGGCTTTCCATGGCCCTCACCGACGCCCTGCACATGTGGCTGCTCCACCTACCGGCGGCTTCCGTGGCCTCTTGGGAAGAGCTGCGCAACCTCTTCCTCGCCCAGCACGCTGCGCCGGTGCCCCCGGTTGTCGTGGCACTCCTGGGTGGCTCACAGGCGCCACCTTCAGGCCGCCGCGTCAAGCCACTCGTCTGCCGGGTCGGCGCTGCCTCCACGCGGCAGGGGGCTCCCCCAGGCCGATCAGCGCCCAAGGCCGATCTGGCCTTCAGCTCGGAGGACCACCCCTCCAACTCAGCCTGCTCGAGCGCGCTCCCGATGCTGTGCACCCCCACCATCTACCAGGTGGCTGTCACCAGGACCCTCATCGACGGCGGCGCGGGCCTCAGTGTGCTCTCGGTTGAAGCCTTCAGCCTCCTCCACATACCACCGGAGCGGCTTCAGCCCAGCCGGCCCTTCTTGGGCGTCGGGGGCGGGTCGTCCAGCTCCCTGGGGCAGATCCGTCTCCCGGTAACCCTCGGCACCTACGACAACTTCTGCACGGAGCTAATGGACTTCGACATCGCCCCCATCGGCCTCCCATACAACGCCATCCTCGGCTACCCAAAGATCGGCCCGATTCATGGCCGCGACTCACCCAGCGTACAACCTCATGAAGATGCCCAGGAGCAACGGCGTCCTCACCGTGTCCGGAGACACTGGAGATGCGTTGCAAGTGCTCAAGCTCGCCTTCAAGGCGGCGGCGTCAGCGCGGCCTGCCGACTCAGATGCTCCTGAGCCCAAGGGGGTTGTGCCGGCCAAGAAGAAGCAGCTGTCCACCCAGGACAAGGCGGAAACCAAGCAGATACTTGTCGACGAGGACGGTTCCTCTAACGCCACCTTCACCATAGGCGCCAACCTCGAGCCCGAGCAGGAGGAGGCCCTGGTCAAGTTCCTGCGTGCAAACAAGAAGGTATTCGCATGGGAGCCTGATCAGCTGGCGGGGATCCCTAGAGGCGTAATCGAGCACCACCTCAACGTGTGCCCCAATGTCCGCCCCGTGAAGCAGAAGGCAAGGCGGCAAATCCCGAAAAGCAGGCGTTCATCGTCCAAGAGACCCGCAAGTTGGAAGCTGCAGGGTCATTCGCGAGGTCCGATACCGGACTGGTTGGCCAACCCACCGTCGTGCCAAAGAAAGGGGGGAAGGAACGTATGTGTGTCGACTTCACCAACCTCAACAAAGCCTGCCCGCAAGATCCGTTTCGGCTCCCTCGCATCGATCAGATCGTCGATTCCACCGCCGAGTGCGACCTGTTATGCTTCTTGGATGCCTCTCTGGGTATCACCAGATCAAGATGGCGGTAGAAGATGTGGAAAAAACGGCTTTCCTGACCCCGTGTGGGGGTGTACTGCTACACATGCATGCCGTTCGGGCTGCGCAACGCAGGGCGACCTTTCAGCGGCTGATGCACATCACCCTGGGCCCGCAGCTCGGGAAGAATGTTGAGGCTTACGTCGATGACATTGTGATGAAGTCTCGTGAGGCTAAAACCCTGATACAAGACCTGGAGGAAACCTTCATGAGCCATGAACGCAGTGAACTGCGGCTCAACCCGAGAAGTGTGTGTTTGGGGTCCCCTCGGGCAAGCTCTTGGGCTTCCTCGTGTCCCACCGAGGCATCAAAGCTAACCCAGAAAAGGTCAAGGCGGTTGAGGACATGAGCCCGCCAAAGACCCTCAGAGAAATGCAGAAGCTCACCGGGCGCGTGGCAGCACTAGGACGCTAAATCTCCAAGTTGGGGGAGCGAGCGCTGCCTTTCTTCCAGCTGATGAAGAAAAAGGGGCCCTTTGAACGGACTGAAGAGGCCGACAAAGCGTTCCAAGATCTCAAGAGGTACCTAACCGGCCCTCCGATAATGGTGGCCTCGTGCCCTCAGGAACCCCTGGTGCTCTACCTTGCAGCCACTCCCTACTCCGCCAGCGCAGCCCTGGTGCCGGTTAGGGAGGAGCGTCGGAACAAAGCCGCGGCAGCTCACCTGGTCAAGGCGAAGCAGGATCAAGGAAGACCCACAGAGACCTCTACCACTGCCGAGAACGATCAGCCGCCGCCGCAGGGAAACGCACTCGGGACAGAAGAGACCCCTCCCCCTGGCGACCGGCCTCCGGAGGCTCCACTGCCTCGGTCTCCGGAGGGCGCCGTCGACACCAAAGACACTCAAACCTCGTCAACACCACATGTGCCGTACTTCGCCACGGTGTTGCGGGACGCGAGGGCACGGTACCCCATGCCTCAGAAACTCCTCCTCGCGCTATTGGTGGCCTCGGGCAAGCTGCAGCATTATTTTCAGGGCCACCCCATCAAGGTTGTCTCAGCGTTCCCCTTGGAAAGGGTGCTCAGGAGCCCTAACTCAGCTGGAAGAGTCGCTGAGTGGAACATTGAACTGCAAGCATTTCAGCTCGAATTCAGCACAACCAGAGTCATCAAGGGGGCTGCGTTAGTGGATTTCATGGCAGAATGGACGGAGGCGCCGGGCCTCAAGGCTGATGAGGATCGATCCCTCTCCCCGGGAAGCGAGGTGCCGGAAGGTTGGGTCATGTACTTCGACGGGGAATTCTCCAGGCACGGCGCGGGGGCTGGAGCAGTGCTCATATCTTCTACTCAGGACAAGATCTACTACGCCGTGCAGCTCTGTTTCCAGCATGGAGAAAAGGTCTCCAACAACATAGCAGAATATGAAGGCCTAATAGCAGGCCTGAAGGCCGCAGCTGCCCTAGGAGTGAAGCGCCTTACCATCAAGGGTGATTCACAACTCCTCGTCAACTTCTCCAACAAGGTATCTGAGCCGAGGGATGAGCACATGGAAGTCTACCTTGCGGAGGTCCGCAGGATGGAGAAGCAGTTAGGGGCCGAGTTGAAGCATGTGCCCGTGGCACCAATCGGAGGCCGACGACATCGCCAAACGAGCATCCAGGCGGCTACCTCGAGAGCCTGGCGTCTTGAGGAGAGGCTCTTCAAGCCCTCGGCCACGCCATCACTTTGTCAAGCGCGGGCGCAGCCTGGGAGGAGCTCCCCGACCACCAGCCTCGGGAGCCCGGTGCAGTGGCCCGGCCTCGGGCCGCGCCTACTCTTGACGATGGAGCCTCAGGAGGGGTGCTGGATCACAGAGCTCCGGAGCTACTTGACGCAAGAGACCTTGGCGGAGAAGGAGGAGGAGGCGGAGCGTGTGGCGCGGCAAGCCACGGATCTTGCATCGAGGATGGAGAGCTCTACCGAAGCGACCAAATGATGTGTCCCTGTTGCATCTCGAGGGAGCAAGGGAAGGCTAGCTGGCAGATATACACGGTGGAGACTATGGGCATCATTCATCATCAGCGGACCCTCATTGGCAAGGCGTTCCATGGCGGTTTCTCTGAGCCTCTGCGCTCAATGATTCCGTCGAACTGGTGAAGGCTTGTGAGGCCTGCCAATTCCATGCCAAGCAGATCCATCAGCCGGCGGGAGGTCTGTAAACTATACCCCTCTCGTGGCCATTCGCAGTCTGGGGGCTGGATATCCTGGGCCCGTTCCCTTAGTCGCCAGGGGGCTATCGCTACCTCTATGTCGCCATGGACAAATTCACCAAAAGGGCTAAAGTGGAAGCCGTCCGCACCATCCCCGCAGGTTCGGCGGTCAAGTTCATCAAGGGCATCGTGAGCCGGTTCGGGGTGCCGAACCGCATCATCACCGACAACGGTTCGCAGTTCACCAGTAATCTGTTCAAAACATATTGTGCTAACCTTGGGATGCAGGTATGCTACGCTTCAGTGGCGCACCCACGGAGCAACGGTCAGGCCGAGAGGGCCAATGCGGAGGTCCTGAGAGGCCTCAAGACCAGGACATTCAAGAAGAAGCTGGAGGCCTGCGGTAGAGGTTGGTACGATGAGCTTCAGTCTGTGTTGTGGTCCATCCGCACGACCGCGACCAAGCCAACTGGCGAGACCCCATTCTTCCTCGTCTATGGAGCTGAAGCAGTCCTCCCTCACGAGGTCAGACGTCGTTCCGCACGGGTCCTGGCGTTCGACGAGGCGCAGCAAGACGCCATGCGGGGGACGGACCTTGTGCTGGGGGAGGAGCATCATCGGGAAGCCGCGCTGCGAGCGGCAAGATACCAACAAGCGCTACGGCGATACCACTGCCGCAACATCCGCCCCAGGACTCTCGAGGTAGGAGACCTCGTGCTCGGTGAGGTTCTCTCCGGGGAGGGACTGCATAAGCTCTCTCCCATGTGGGAGGGCCCGTTCAAGGTTGTTCATGTTTCGGGCTGGCTCCCGCGCTTGGAGACTCGGGAGGGGTGCCCGTCGAGCAGCGTGGAACATCCAGCACCTCCGGAGGTTTTACCACTAAAAAGGCCCAGAGCCTGTGAAGAAGGCGAATGCCTGTGAAGCTGTTGCGTTTTGGAAAAGGCCCAGAGCCTGTGAAGCTGTTGCGTTTTGGAAAAGGCCCAGAGCCTGTGAAGAAGGCGAATGCCTGTGAAGCTGTTGCGTTTTGGAAAAGGCCCAGAGCCTGTGAAGAAGGCGAATTCCTGTGAAGCTGTTGCGTTTTGGAAAAGGCCCGAAGCCTATGAAGAAGGCGAATGCCTGTGAAGCTGTTGCGTTTTAGAAAAGGCCCATATCCTGTGAAGAAGGCAAATACCTGTGAAGCTGTCGCATTTTGGAAAAGGTGCGGTGCCTGTGAAGAAGGCAAGCGCCTGTGAAGTTCATCTTTCTGAAAAAGGCCCGGAGCCTGTGAAGAAGGCCAATGCATGTGAAGCTCGCCGCCCGTGACACTCTCACATAATAATGAGTTGGGGCTGTACACGCCCCGGAGTCTCAGGAGCGCCGGCCTCAGGCCCTGGGGTTCCCTCCCGCGCCTAGTGGCAGCACTTAGCTCCGCGCTGGTGAGAAGACGTCGAAGATTAGAATAGGTGTCGGACGCGGCTTTTCTCATTTGCTTTCTGCAGTTGTCTTGTACATTCACATTTGAAGTTTTATTGAAGTTGTTGCCATCTTTGGCTCATGACTCCTTGCCTTTTCGCTCTCTTGCCTCGATCTCTCTCACGCAAGTCTCGCGAGGGAGCTGCGCGGGCACTCTCGCGAGCGTTTTCTGTCCTTATCGTTTGAGGCTTCCCTACCCGGGTCCACTACAGGAGCACCCCTCCATTCTGTGCCCCACGGGCACCGTGACACGAACACAGGACCTGGGTCAGTCGCCTCCACAGCTGAGGCCGGGAGCTACCTCTCCAGACTAACCTTCGCAGGAAAGGAAGCGTCCGACGAGGCCTCGGCCTGGGGAAACAAAGGCCACGACAGGCGCCCCCGAGCTAAGTAATTCCTACGCACAGGCGCGTGGCACAAAGGCATAATACTGAAATAGCGGAAACAGTGCGATAATTAACAGCAATAGTCCAAGCACGCCATGCAGGCCCTACACTCTCTGTCTCTTTGCGCAGGAAAAGGAAAAAGAACAAAACAGGCGCGGCTCACCTGACACGAAATCACGGGGGAGACTTGAACTGCCTCCGGAGCTCAGGCGGACTCCCTCTCGTGCTTTACCGAGGCGAGACGGCGGGCGGACCCGCTACCTCCATCCAGGCGGGCGCGGCGGCACGGAGGCTGGTCGCGGCCACCGCTGGAGGAGCCGCTGCCCGAAGAAGAGTCGTCAAAGCTCGACGAGCCCCAGCGCCCGCCCGGCCTTGTGTATTGTCGTCTTCATCGTCGCAGGGGCTGGGCCCGCGTCCACGGTCGTCGCTCACAGGGCAGTATCCAGCGCGGCGACCGTCTTCCTCGAACACCCTCTCGTAGAGGGTGGCATCGCCGTCAAACTTGAAGTGCAGGGTGCACCGCCGGCTCAGACCAGGCACGCGGCAAAGCGTTGCCCGGCCGCGGGTCGAGGCCACGCTCTCGGCAGAGACCTCCGGTGAAGCCGGGAGGCCCGGCTCGACAACCATCCGCTGAAGCCAGAGGCCGCCCGGGGCACCGGCCGGAAGCTCACCTAGGAGGAAGTGAGGAAGCTGGAGCCGAGTACTGGTCGGCTCCGCCGACCACACAACGAACTCCGGCAGCACCTCTGCCGAGTGGAAGCGTGGCCTAGAGGGTCGTGCGGCCGTAGCGCGCCCCCCAGCAGCGGCCTGTCGCCCGTCACCGCGCGGGAGATCACCTCCACGACCGTGAGGAGCCACCATGGGAGCCACAGGGTGTTTGTGAGGACGGCCTCGACCGCGCTTGGGCGGGGGAGAGTCAGGCTCCACCTGGCGAGAATTTCCCATCTCCGCGGTCGAGAACCTCTTTGGCGGAGCCATGAAGAAGAAGAAGAAGCAAGAGGGGATGAACTAGAAGAGCAGGCGCCGTCCCGTACTTATGGCCGGGGAAGGCCAACCACCGGCCCCCATGATCGCACGTAATCATGACCCGCTTTGCATGCAGGGACTTGTCAATTCGTGCAGTCGCCGAGGCGTCGTGGGGAGCAGGGCCGCCACGTCAATCGCCGCCACGCTGGCGCCAAGGCCGCAGGCTGTTAGGGCCGTGGCGCCGCACTTGCCCTTCGCTTATCTTCTCTCAGCCAAGTCCTTGGCATGGGCCCGGGGCTACTGCCGCCATTCTCGGGAACGGGGGTACCCAGACTTGCTCACTGCGGCTGCGGCGTGGCTCAAGGAGTGGCCCAGACGGCCCATCTTCATCGGCACAAGCTCAAGACCCTCGCGAGGGCCAAGCCTCGTGGGCGGGCGGGAAGCCTCCTCAGGCACGGCCTCGTCAGGTTGGCTCGCGAGGAGGCGGAGAGATCAAGGCGGGGTACCTCACGAGGTGCCCATGACACAAGCCATGACGACCAAGGGCGCCAGGCGGGCGCCAGCCCGCGCAGTGTCCTCCTTTCCTCTTTGGTGCAAAGGGAGCAAGCGCAGGCGAGAGCATGAAGCAAAGGCATCCGTTTCGGTGCAACAAGACCAAGACCGTCGCAACGGCAGGAAGGAAGTCATCATGGAGCCCAAGCCGGCGTCACCACCAGAGCCTTTGACAGGCGGGGACCAACTTTAGTCATGATAACTGTACTAGATGTTCCCCTTCAAAATGGCCAATTGTTGGCGCCCTTCCCACTCAATATTTGGGAAGAGGCCCAGGGCCTTTTCCTATAAATAGGACTAGCCACCCACAGGGTAGAGGCATCGAGAAATCTTGGAGATCACAGAGAGAGAGAGAGAGAGAGAGAGAGGAGCGACTGAACTCCCCCTAGCAGTTCATTGCACCTGCCAAGAACAGACCCTCGCGAGGTTGTTCTTCCTTGTATTGTTCATCATCAGCCCAAGAGGCAATCCACCACACCACAAACTAGAGTAGGGTATTACACCACAATGGTGGCCCAAACTAGTATAAACACTGTGTCTCTTGTGTTGTTCCTTTCATAGTTTAGATCCTAGCGAGGCGGCGAGGTGCAGGTAGGTAGAGGGCGAGATCTCCGCGCGCACCCCAATGTTCGAACCTAGAGGGTCTGCCGGAACCCGAAATCCGACAATGATGGCCCGTTATGGTCGGCCCATGAACGGACGATTCCAACTCTAGCCCGTTTACGGCCATAATGCGGCCTGTTATTGGCCCATATTTGGTCAATCGATCATACGGCCCGTATGAGGCCCATTGATGATACGACCCATAGAAGGCCCATAGTTTCTACGGCCCTTAGAAGGCCCATTGTTTCTACGGCCCATAGAAGGCCTACTGTTTCTACGTCCCGTAGAAAGCCCATTGTTTCTACGGCCCATAGGAGGCCCAGTGTCACTACATTAAATATTAGCCCATGGTTATTGTGGCCTAGTTTTAAAAAATAGGTTATTGCAGCCACTAGCAAACCGCAGAAAAAAGAACTGCACTGACTATAAGAAAACAAATAAACAAGACAACAAGGAAATAAATAAGAAAGCAACTTACACTAGGCTATCACGGCTATTACACATATTACATCCACTGGGCATCAAAGTTCGCCACCAGAGCAAATATAGGGAACACAAGAAGATATAAACGCCGCAGCAAAACAAGTCCAGAACTGAAACCACTTTAGAAGAGCTCAAGAAACAATATCCTGTGTACCCATAATGCTGGCAAGATGCTTAGCAAGCTTATTAACTTTCTCTTGTTTGGTGCTTAAGTCCTCCAGCGCTTGCTGTTGCACCAGAAAGTATGCATCTGAATTCTGCTAGGACTTCCTCAGTCCTTCGGCTTCCTGTTGCATAACATCTCGATTGATGTCTTTCAACTTGAAGTTGAGACTCAAGAAGCCGAATCGATTCAGGCAGCGAGTTCAAGAGTCTGGTGCCGATGGTGGTAGCCAAGAATAACTCGAACACTACATCAAGACAGGACTTTGGGGTTGTCTCGGTGTCTTGATATAGTTTTTATCAGCTTTCTTGGAGACCAACAGGGATGTCTCACTATCTTGAACCTTATATGCATTACTTCCTTTAGCATTGCATAACAGGGTACTCTTCTCCAATATTTTATCCGCGTTCTAAAAGAGAAACAAACAAACACATCTTAGGTTTACAATGTAGTATATGAAACTCATTTTAGTAAACCAGTTCAGTAGTAAGGTGGACAGGATAACAGCATGAAACAAACATATATCTATTTAGTATGGTCACTGTATGGTCTATATCATTCTAGTTTATGTTGCCAAATCAAGATAGATACAGTTCGAATCATATCTATTTAAGACAAAGCAGCATAGACAGAATATAAGTGTGGGAAACTACACAAGAATAACAACACTTGTAATGTGCATGGCATGAGAAATAACTGTTTATTCAATTGAAACTGAAATCAACATAGAGCAAGTTACAACAGCAAACAGCCAAACACGTTGAAGAAATAGGTTTAAAACATACCTGTTGCGCCATTGGAGTTTCAATTGCATCCTTCAAATTTGAAATTAGTTGGTATCAGTAAATACAGTGTTGCAAGATTAAAGTAGTATGAACCATAGCTACGGAACCTGACCGAAGAACAATTCTTCTTTTGCTTTAAGCGTTTACTTCGGGTTCGGAGTGGTGGTCCTCGTGATTTGGGCACTGCAGTTGCCTTACTAGCTGCTCGTGTTTGGGTTCTCTATGATGGAGACGGTGTTGTGTCAACGGGAACTAGGTGTCTATCTGCTGGGGTTGGCGTTAGAAGAGGTGTAGCTGGTTCTCTGTCCAACTGGGTAGGGGTACAATCTGCATGAGTGTGGGTTATGTGTGGTGGGGCTGGTTCTTGGGCAAGTACAACCATGGTTCTATCTGCATCGACAGGTAGTACGATCTTTTATGAAGACCGTGTTTTTACTACCACAGATACTGCCATCACTCCCTCCAATTGAAATGGCTGATAAACAAGAAAAGTAATTGAATGTCCAGACATTCTAAGATAAACAGGTGCAATGGATAGTAGGGAAGAAAACAGGGCATGAAATAATTAACATTTATGTTGTCTAAGAAAATAGAATAGCAGGACATAATTTCACATATATGATGGCTAATTAAACAGGATAGCATGACACAATTTCACATGTATGATGGCTAACTAAACAGGATAGAATGACATACTTCAAAATATGATGACTATGTAAACAGGATGACATGATATAACTATACGATGTGTCTATTAAAGTGGTTGGCATGCCATAAATCACAAACATGTAAATCGATGGAAACATGATGGCATGATATAATTCATGGATAGAATGACATAATTTAAAATATGATGACTATGTAAACAGGATGAGATGATATAACTATATTATGTCTTTAGAAAATGGGTTGGCATGCCATAATTCAGATACATGCTGTCTATGTAAACATCATGGCATGACCTAATTCAAATATATGATCTATATACTAAGGAACTGAGCAGAGGGCAATCGCATATATGATGTGTCAACTAAGGAGATGGCATTCAATATTGTGTATATGATGTAAAAACTAAGCATTGCAATACAACAAATGCATTATATGAATAATATAACCCTGCCAAGTTTGAGCATACACCTCAGGGGGATAATAGGACTAGTCATCTGCCTCTGAATCCTCCTCTGAAGAGCTATCTGTAACCATCAAGATATCTGCTTCAGCAGGTAGCATTTGTCTGCTCTGAAGACCTTGTTTTCACTCCAGATTTCTCCATCACCAATTCAAATAGCTGATGCACAGGAAGAGCAGTTGAAGATACAAACATTGTCGACAAAAGCAATGAGAAATACAAAAAAAGGACGGCATGATATAATCCACATATATGACGCTTGCCTAAACAGCATGGCATTGCATAATTCACATACATAATGCCTTGCAACAAGATAACATTGCATAATTCACATATATAATGTCTTGCAACAAGATGGCATTGCATAATTCACATATATGGTAATTAGACACTAAATAGGTGGCATTCACATAAAGCATGTCTAAACTAAGCAAATGACATAGCAATGCAAGATACCATACGCACGATATGAGTAACATAACCACCTTGCCAAGTTAGGGCATGCACCTCGGGGAATATGACTGGTCATCTGTCTCTCAATCCTCCTGTGAGGAGCTATCGGTAACCAGCAAGACACACGCTTCGTCAGATAGCATTGTCTGCTCTGAAGACCTTGTTTCCACTCCAGATTTTTCCATGACCGTGCCGAATGGCTGATGCACAGGAAGAGTAATTGAATGTACTAAAATTGACAAATTTAACACGTAATAGAAAAATGATGGCATGATATAATTCACATATAAGATGACCAGCTAACCAGGGTGGCATTGAAAAATTCACATATATGACGCCTGGCTAGACAAGATGGCATTGCATGATTCACATATACGATAAAGAAACTAAACAGATGGCACTAACACAAAGCATGTCTAAACTAAGCAGATGGCATCTTTAATGTATACAGTAAGCAATGCAAGGCACCATATGCATGATATTACCAACATCAGCATGCCAAGTTAGAGCGAAGACCTCATGGGGTAAATAGGAGTGGTCTTCTCCTTCCGAATCCCCATCAGAACAGTTATCTTCCTCTTGATTACGATCCAAAATGGGTGGAGGGGGGGGGGCTGCCTTTGCACCCACCATGGAACGACGTCTCCATGAAATTTTATTGCCACGCAAGGCTCGTCTCTTTCGCTCTACATGATTAGTTCCATTGCGTACAATAACTGGCATGCATAGGAATAAAACATAGTGAGATTATGTAAGGAGTGCATGCACAAATCCAGAGTGATGGTAGCAAACTGTGGATAGACCCAAAACCAATGATAGCATGCAGATAATAGCTTTAGTTAAAAAATACAGATAATGGCTCCTTTAATGTTTGTTTGCACCCAACATGAAACTCATAGTAGACACCGGAGATTAACCAGATAGTAGACAGATAGTACTGATTGCTGCCCCAATATGTACCCCACAACCATTTAAAAACTCAAGTGTCAAGATTAGTTTGGACCTGACTCGAGTCTAATAGGTGAACACGACGATAATGTAGCATGTCATCATATTAAGCGGCGCATAACGTGGCGGAACCACGGAAGAGTGCGACCTCTCTTGCGGACCCATGTAGTCCTCAAGGTCATCTGCTCGATTGATGATGGTAATGCAGTTGCCGTGGCTGCCGGGCGGGAAGAAGATCTGAGGCAGCAAAAGACAGATGCGGAGAGCGGATCCTCGCATGGTGAACCCTTCCGTCGTTGGAGCTGGCGAGCTGGGGTGGAACACGGCCGCAGGAGCAGGACAAACCACACAAGGTTTTCTTTGACACATATATGTAACAGAAGTAATTGAATAAGGGCTTGTTTGAATTTGAGGATTCTAACAATGCAGGGATAGGAAATATACAGGAATAGGATAGGAATGCATATGCAAAACAGAGAATTTAAAAACACAGGATTTCTGCCAATCTGGGTGTTTGATTCACAACAATTGGAAGATCACAGGATGCAAAAAAGCATGATGAGATTAAGTCAAACCACAAGAAAATGTACGGTTATAATGCTATTATGCTACTATCTCTTAGTCTTGTGCTTGATGAATAGGAATATGAAAAGGAGGAGAAGTGGAAATTAGAATTCCTACGGTTTTTCTTTCAAGGAGACACTAAAGGAACAAATCCTACAGTTTTCCTTTGCTCCATTCCTTTGCACCAAATTCATGAAAAGTAGTACCATAGGAAACTTTCCAATTCCAATGTTTTTCCTTCACTTTTCCTTTCAAGCACTGGCGATTGATAGAGGCAAAGGTGTCCCGATGTTTCGATGAGATGGTGGCTATCGTTTTTTGTGGGAGTCGAGCTTGACGATCCGACTACGAACGTGCGAGACGTCGCGCCTTAGCAATCGCTAAACAAACTTCCGAGGGTTATTGACCACGCCGGAGCACGATCAACCTGACCACGAGGGCCTGTTTCCTGCGAGCAAACGAAGAACAAGCAAGAAACTAAGATTGCAATCTGGATATTGCGAATATAAGAGGAAAGCTTTATTAATGAAGGTGGGGTTACGTGACGCCTTGGTGCAGTCGTTGAACACAAGCGAAATGCACGAAGTTGCAGCTATGGCGAACTTTAAATCTAAACAAAACCCAAAGTAAAAACGTCGCAATAAGTGCTATAAATAAGAAGAAAGAGGAGGGAATTTCGTGGCCCTTCGTGGTGGGGTCCAAACCAACCCTAACTCTTGTTTCCCCACACATCTGAGACTCTAAAAATAGCCTATACTTAAGTATTTGGAAATTACATGGGCCTGGCCCAATAATAAGGTGACGCAGCACCTAGAATAGCCTATGGACGAATATTATGAAGTGGCATCTTGTATATTTCGTCCAAGGCTTCATGCACTCCTTATGGTGGCTTCAAAGTCCTGAAATCATCACTTGTAACTCCGTCCTTGATCCCCTTGCGCATGCCATCAACTCCATGCGTGTTCTTGCTCCAATGTTCATCCTTCTCCAAGCTCGGCCCTTCATTTGTAAGCAAAACAAATTTATCCAATTTAAGCAGTATCATATTCTCATGAACATTAGAATCATTACCAAGAAACGAAAGTACCTGGTAATTCAATTGGCGTGCGCGAGCTCTAGTAATTGGTCCAGTATATGTAACAGTAGGGGTTGTGGGTGTAACAATGGTATTGATGTCCTCATCTGCGATTCTAGTAGGCAGGCTTGAGCAAGGAAAATCCTACACTAAAAAAATGTTTTTGTGCTACTTCTATTACTTTGGACCTGTGCCCTTTGCCATACTAGCTCAACTACCAGGCCCATCGACAAATGCACAGCTCAAACGCGTAGAGATAAATAATCATGACGTTCAAGAGAGTCCATCACGGATAGCTAAGTTGCCTGGTACCTCACTGCTTGTCATATAGTAGGATAAAATAATCGTATTTCATGTTACTACGAGTGCTCAGTGGACAATATATATATAACATGTAGAGTAAAAAAGAGATGCAACAAGTGTACAACCTCTTTGGCGAAGCCATGTCGATCTCAGCGTGATTGGGTTGGCCGGTGAGGATGCTACGGCTGAGTTGGCTGTCGGAGGAGGGGAAGAAGATCCTAGGCATATGGAGATGGAGCCGTGGTACTGCTCCATTGTGATGGAGGGTTTAAATCGTTGGAGCAGCTCCGGTGAGTTGTACGACACGAGGCTGAAGCAGGACAAGAGAGACAACGAACAACGTTAACCTGAGTGGAATTCTAATAGCATCTCCAATACATGACGTAAAATACATAACCACAAAGTGGTAGATGTAAAATACATCATCCGCTCATCTCTAGACTTAACTGTCGAAACTGAACTTAACTGTCGAAACTAAACTTAACTATCGAAACTGAATTTTGCTGTCGAAACTGAATTTTGCTGTCAAAACTGAACGCACTAGCAAGGTGAGGCTACACGTCGGTCGACTGACTTTTTCATCTCTGGTCAGTCGATTTTGCAGCCGTTGGATACGAAATCAAGGGCCTACGGTTCATCTTCAACCTCCACCCCCCTAAGCCGCCAGCCACCACCGGCCAAACAGCAGCCCCCCACTGCCCGCGGCCGGTGGTGCGCCGTCCTGCCCGCCCCGAAAGCACTCCCCACCACCAGTCCGCCGCCGCCCCGGCCATCTCTCTAGGCCCCCCCGTGCCGAGATTTTTCTCCGGCGATCCCCACTCCACCGCCCCGCCAACGCCCCGCCACCGCCGGCGACCACCGCCCCCATCCTGAACCCTGAGATAGATAGTGGGGTACCTCTCCGGTGAGCCCCCCTCCCCGCTGCGGCTGGTTCTTCCTTCACCCCGTCGAGCCCCCCCCCCCCACCCCTTAAAATCGACTGACCCAAAAGTCGATTCAGTCGACTGAAGTGTAGCTAAATCGGAGCAGCATCTTAAGCAAGAGCAAGAGCGAGAGCAGCAGCGAGCAAGAGAATAACAATAGCAGACCAGGCAGGGACCGAGAGCAAGAGCGAGCAAAGCGCGTGGCGAGAGCTAAAGCAGCAGCAGCTCCTCATCGATGTGGGACGTCGCCGCCGCCGTGGAGGAAGTGGCGGCGACGCCGCCGTGGATGGAGCTGCAGCGCCGTGTCGGCTCGGGACCGAGCGCCGGCAACACCGTGAGATCGAATCAAGAAGAAAATGCGGCAATTAGTGTACAACCTCTTTGGTGGCGTCGATTAGGCTGCAGCTTCATCCGAGGAAACGGTGATGTTGATGCTCTTCCGATGGTGCAGGTGAAGACGGTGGTGTGGGAATGGAGGTGGCGCGAAAGACGAGGGGAATGTTGGGGCAGCTCCTTGGAGGTGGAGGACGGGGTGGCTGAACCGGCGGGACGATGAGATCGACGACGGATCCTCATCCGGTACGGTGGATGAGGGACGTCAAGGTGTTGCTGTGGACGACATCGTCGAGGAAGAGGCTCCGGCTGGGTGGCGGACGGAGCAGGATGTGGGGTTTCGTCGCGGGTTTTCGCGGCCTCGGTGTACGAATGGGTGGGCGGATGGGATGGTAGTGGGGAACCATGGCTTAGAGACGCGCTTGTCCGAAAAGTGGGGTAAGAGTACCCCCACCGATTTGAGGCGGTTCTTTCGGTTCAGGGGTACCACGGGCATTTCGCGTGTCGGGATTTCACAGGAGGTGGGAGTTTTTGCGCATGTTGTAATTTCGGAATAGCAAGGCGCAGGTTGAGATGGAGGGAGTTGTCGGAGCACAACGAGACAAAGATATATCTTAAATATTTCGGGCTAACAAGGCGCGGGTTGAAGAGGCGGGAGTTTCGCAGCACGATAGACAGAGACGCTAGCTTGAATTTTCGGCATAACAAGGCGCGACTTGAAATTTCATAAGAACAAGCTTAACGTGTACCCCCAGAAAAAGACAATTTGCACCTCAACACGCACAACACACACACAAACACCATTTAGACTTGAGTAAGGTACACGTGCATTGCATGCATGAGATTTGGCAACCAAATTATGAATAAAATACCACATTATAGCTTGCAAGCTTTGAGTCATATATGCATGATGTAGATGTTCGTTTAATTCTTATAGTTCAAAGCTAATCTATTTTAATATTCATGGAATTGTGCGTCGTAAGACATAAAGTAAAAAAAAATGGCAAATCATGTAGAAAACATTTGGGCAATTACGATACGGAAGATTCTAGAACAAATAAGAAGTTATTGTGTTTTGATGTTTGTGCATTATGCTTAAGTTCAACCATGGAGTCTTCTAGATTATACATGTGGCGAAATCTGGTGTAATCTAGATGATATCCAACGCCGATGGTGCTCAAATTTGCCATCTTTGGACCATCGGATTCGCCTCATCCAACGACCATCTTTCAAAGTTAAAGTTACCCGCACACAATATAAAAATAATATAATATAATATAATATATATAGGGGTATAGATATAGATATGTGATGCGAAAGACGCCCATCATCTCCAATTAGAATAGTGTGTCCATGCACGGATGCGACGTGGCCAAATGATGTCTGCCATCGGTATCTCAAATTCAAATCAGTCTGACCTTGTTCAATGTGTATACATTACAACATGCTCGTTTCCAAACCACACCGCGCAGATCTCCGTTATATTCATGCATGCATGGGTTTCAAACATCAGGATCTCTTATTCAAATATTTGAATTCAACTTTACATTGATTATGACCTCATATATTATTTTACACCCACATAGTAGTATTCTCTATAATTGTACCACTAACTTTCTCTCGTGCATGCATGCACACACACTACCAGTCGGCATTATCCATTGCACGCATGCAATCTTTTTCTTCAGGTCGGTCTCCCATGAAGGCACAGACCCAAACACATCCTCCTCTCCATCATATCGGGCATTCTTTATCTCTCACGCGTGCATGCGCAACGATCGATGTTCCTCTATGTATGTGTGTATATAGCTAGGTCTTTCATAGTTTTCCACACAAACCGATCAATCGATATATTCTGTGAGATCTCACCCTCTTTCCCACGTCCACATCGATCAATCTATACCTCTCTATATAGGCTTAACATATATAGCTAATACACCCACATTAATTATATATCCAACGTCCCCCTCTCATCATCCATGCCTTCCGCTTCATCTCTCGAGCCCAGCGTGCACAATGGCGAAAGGCAGGCGATGAGGCCCTGCCCCCTCCCCCCTAACATCACTCTATATCGAGGCTAATATGAATGTGATCATTAGACAATTGCTGCTAAAAATGGTTTAAGTTCATGAATTGACCCTCCTCGTAAAGGATTAGCAATGCTTCCCCCCTAGCTCATTTATTTTTCATGGCTCACGCCACTTGGCATAACAATGCGTGTTCGCCTCTCTCTAAATATCGATCTCGCACTTGTGCATTCCTTCATAGTCCTCCTCCACTCGGCCCCTCGCACCATCTTCTAGCCCCCCACCGGATTTTGCCACATGTACAATCTAACAGACTCCATGGTTGAACTTAAGCATAATGCACAAACCTCAAAACAACAGTGGTTCTCTTTTGTTCTAGAATCTTCCGTATCATAACTGCACAAACTTTTTTTCTAGTTGAATTGCCATTATTTGTTTTTACTTTATGCTTTACAACGCACAATTCCATGAATCATAGAATATATTAAGGGCTTCTTTGATTCAAAGGATTCTCAGAGGAATTCTGGAGGATTTTAATCATTAGGAATTTTTCCTATCTTGGTTGTTTGATTCGTAGGATTTTAAACCATAGGAATTTTTCCATATGATTCATTTGCACTAGATTTCATAGGAAACATCCCATCCACAAACCTCTTTGAAAGAATTCTGCGTTTTTTCTTTGCACAATCAAACACTCGTACAATCCTGTAGGATTCAAGACGATATTCCACTATAATACCATGTTTTTCCTATTCCCGCGTTCTTAGCTTTTTTATAAAAACTAATTGATTTTGAATGAGATGAACTATAAGAATTAACCGAAGGGCTACATCAGGCATATATGACTCAGAGCTTACATGCTATAGTGTGGTATTTATTCATAATTTGGTTGCAAAATCGGATGCGTGCAATGCACGTGTACCTTACTAGTACTTCGAGTATGTGCAAAACACGTAAATTAGAATACCAATGCGATGTAGGGTGGAGCCCTATGGGGAGATCTTTCATGTTTGGAGAGGATCCCTACGAGGAACACGAAGAACGAGTGGGAGAGCACGAGGGAAATCACGAGGAAAACACAAGAGAATCACTCAAACCAACAAGATTCGATTACACATGTGCTAGTTCGATGAACACAGAGGGATACATGATCCACGATCAACAAAGGACGATACAAGGGGTAACCGGGTTCTTCTCCGTGAGGAGGTCTTGATAGGGGCCACACATGAGGGGGTCTTGAGGTAGGTCACTCCAAGAGGAGGTCTTGATCTCCTAGCGGAGTGGATCCATGGAGCAAAGCTCACAAATGTGTATCAACTACTTTGCTAACCCTAAACATAGCCCTAGGTACGGAATATATAGTCTTGGGGACGAAGTGGAGGAAGCGGGGCTCGGAATGGAGATCACAGCCGCCCATCCTGGTGAGCCCGTGCACACGGGGATCCCGTGGGCACGGTACAGGCCCGTGCGCACGGGGTGCTCCAGCGCAAACTCTCTGAGTAGCCCGTGCACACGGGGTCTTCGAGGCCCGTGGGCACGGGGTCGCCTGGGAGGTGCAGATTTGGTCTTGTTGCACTCCTTCTTCCTCCTTGTGGCCTTGGGGTCCTTCTCCTACTCCTTTGGGGTGTTCCTCACCAGCTTGTGGTCGACGGTCTTCGTATCTAAGGGCACATCAAGCTCTTGGGTGAGGTAGCAAGCAAGTCCAATGGATATTCATGATATTCTCGAAGAAGAGCGGGTTCACCTTAATTCCCGTTGGTTCGCCTGGGGCTTGATGTGCTATGAAGGTGTACATGGAGATGACCATAGGATGCTCCGCACCATCTCCCCCCCCCCCTTGGGAAAGATCTGACCTCGGATCGTAAACCGTATCACCATGTACACGATAGGCATGGATGTACCATAGGTAGATGTCGTGGCGCTCCCCAACTTGAAGGTCCATAGGGTCCATCTCCAATGTCGGTCCTCCATCCAATAGATGTATCATATAGACAACAAGAAGGAAACAACAATGAAAAATGGCCCATCCAATATGCATATTTGAAGACGGCTCAAAGGGAAGGAGTTCACCTTTAGGAGATTCTCACAAATGTTGGTGTTGCACATCATGTACGCCTTCGCATAACCAAAATGTGTCTTTATGGCACCGCCTTGTGAATCCTTCAAAATGAAAGAACATGATAAACACTCGAAAAAACTAATGAGGTTAGTGCAAATGCAAGACCTATCATTCTAGGGGTGAGATACCCAACAAGTGTATGCATCAAGCTCATTATAAGAAGGTAGAAGGGAGCATTTCATAGTATGGAGGCATATGATGCAAGAACAACCAAATACAAGAGGCTCAAGTAAACAAGCATGCATCACAAGTAAGGTGTGAAAGTCTCTAAGATCAATAAGCATAGTTTGGTTGCACTCAATACATGTGGATATGAAAGAGGCAACTAATGGACACAAGAGACAATGATCAAGATATATCATGTGAGAGGCATGGGCATATATGTCATCAACCCAAGAAAGGAAGTAATAGTGGAACATGGTTGATGCAACATAGCTAGCTATCATAGCGATCAAGTCAAGTATGCTAGTAGTGCAAAGATGCAACATACTAGAAGGAATCGTGGCAAACATGTCATTGGTGCAAATAGTGGGCATGAATAATTCACATGTCATAGCACAAGCATGAAAGCAAGATATGAGGACAATAGCATGAATGTATTGGAGAGAGGCCATATGTAAATAGCAATTGGGCATCATGACTCTCCCAACACAACAAGCATCAATAGCATGGGGCACATGATAAACATGGAAATAGCAACAAGGATCTCCACCAAGCATGCAAATACACATAGAAGTAGCATAATGATGAAACATGGGTAGATGCAAGCAAGGGTCACAATTGCATGGCAAAGGCATGGAAGCAAGCATAACATGCAAAGTGAACACGGGAAAATGAGCATAAGGTGACAAATGGTAAATGGCCCATAGCCGTGTGAGAGCCAAGTAGAAGAGATGCGTGTAGTCCTCGCGCGAAGGTGACGGTGGTAAGGGTAGTCCACGGGATCCCAAGTCATCGTTGCTCTCAAGAGCTCGTTCGTCAACTCTTGGGATTGAGAAGTTGACGAGTATACATGAGTACCTACACAAAACAAAGACAAAGGAAAAATTGTGTGTGTGTGGTATATGTACACATCATCCATCATGATGCATACGTGCTTGTATTGGTTAGCACCAAATATCCAATGCTCAAATAAATGAGATGCGTGATATAGAAACATGTCATCCATCATGATAGGTTTGTTGTTATGTATAGCATAATGGAGACTCAAATTGTGTAATGCATCATGCAAAATATCTAGAGCATTGTTATTCATGTTATGCATATGGTGTACACTATCATGGGAATCATGCAAAGTATGAAATGCATCAAGATCTCCTAATATGTATGAGGAAACTATGGGGGTATCCTCACGAGCATTAATGGAAACATCACATGGAGAATATTGACAACATCCAAAACAATGCATATTTGGAATAATGTGATCATGGCATGACATAGTAAATTAATTGCGCAAATCATGTAAAGGAAGCATGGCAATATCATCACATGAAAAACAAAAGCCAATGACCATCATCTCGTCATCTATGCCATAAGTGCAAATGGGATTGATTTTAATGGGGCATGCATAGTTACTATGTTGAGATTGAAATGATGCAATATGGGAGATCTCATTCATAGCATATGACAAGTTCAATGGATTGTCAAACATGACGTGACCAATAGAATTTTCACAAGATGTCCTATGGAGCATAGCATCACAACTAGGCAACTCAACATGCTCATCATCATATTCATCATAAATAGGTAAGTCAAGGCATGAAGGAGTTTCACTAGCATGAAGCATGGCAATAGGTGGGTCAACATCATGGGAGCAATCGATGTCAAGAGAGTCCACTAGTGGGACAAGAGAAGCACCATCACCTATGTTACCATTGGAAGGTCGCTCATGTGTTGTAGGTGAGGTGTTGAAGATCCACTCGTTGTCATCTTCATCTTGATGGAACCATGTGGGGGCTGCATCATCGTCCATCATGGCCATCGTCGTCTCCATTGGAGGTATGAACTCATCAATGGTAGGCATGTCGTCATGTAGGAGACCGAGCACCGAAGGAGAAAACACACTAGGAGTAGAGGGTAAGTCGTTAGAGATCATAGTGGCCTCATGTGTCGTGTCAACTACCTCACTCACTAAGTGTTGTGGCTCACTCACTCCCAATATGACGCTCTCACTCGTATGGTTGGTGGAGTCACTCAAATGGCTCTCAACCTCACATAGGATGTGCATGCTCTCAAGTGTGGGACTAGTGGTGGTCACACTCATCCTTTCATAGGAAATTCATTCAATGTCATATATGGTGGAGTCACTCATCTCACTCATGGGTTGGTGGCTCTCCGCACATGGCAATTGGGTCATCTCATGATATGTGGGTGTCGGGAAGATGTTGGTGCAAATGTCTCCATGCTCAACCTTGGTTGAAGGGATAGTCCCATGCTCAACCTTCTTGTCACCGTCTTGTTGTTGGAGGCCCATATGATGTGGCACCTCGTAGCTCGTCTCCATGGCCGAAGGGAATTTCCCATGCATGGCCATCTTCCTTGAGGGGCTTCCGAAGATGGAAGTGTCACCCTCGCACGTAGGTAGTCGCCTTGGACTTGGTGAAGTCGATGTAGGCGAACTCATGGGAAGTAAGCGAAGATGTTGTACGTCCAAAGGCGAAGATGCCTTGATAGCACTTGGCGAAGATGCCGAAGTGGTTGGTGTAGTAGCCGTAGCGCCGTCTTGGTGGTGGTCGTCTCGCGGTCTTCTTTTGTGCTCTTGAAGCTTGGACTTGGCGTGAAGTAGGGCTTGTTGGGACTTGTGCACTTGCGCTTGTGGAGCATCTTCATGATGATGATGTCGTTGTCGTGCTTGAGCTCGTAGTAGCTGTCGTTAAATGGTTGTCGTGCACATGATGCTTGGAGGTGACTTGCCCTTCATGACGATGTGGATCACGAACGTGATGGTGGTCGCCATGGAGATGTGGACGTGGATGACTTGCGCTTGCATCGCTTGGGCGCTCCGAAGACTTGTGGCTTGAACGTTGCCGCCTTGAAGATGACGAAGGGGAAGAAGACTTAATCAAGGCCCGAATCTCCTCCATCCTTGCATCTTGCTCCTCCTTTTGTGCGGAAAGCTTGTTGTCGATGTAGTCCCTTTTCCTTGCTTCGGAGAGATGAATGTCAATGGAGAGGTTCTCGATGCGCTTTTGCAAGGTAGATTGTGCTCCTTGCATTTCGTGTTGTAGTCCGAAGATGGACATTTTGGTGATGTAGTTGTTCGCGCCGTTGTTGTTGTCGAAGACCGGAGATGAAATTCCTTGCCTATCCATCACAAGACTCGAGCAAATATGAGTGGGAGAAAGAGAAGAACTTATATCAAATGTACCTTAACCGATGTTGAAAATGGATCAATGATCACTCGATGTGTAACAAGGAAATAGCACAATTGGTACCAATTCTTATCGGTTTCTCACACCTACACAAATAAGGCTTATGGTGGAGCTTGGTGAGGACAGCGGCACGAAAATTTGATGCAAAATGTTAGCAAGAGTCAATAATGTTGGAAAAGATTCACAAATTTGCAAGTGAAACAAGTAGACCAATAGCAAATAATGGACATCGAAACACACACACGGATAGATAAATGGGGTCGTGCAACCAAGGAATGAGCTCAAAATATGGAATCCACCAAAATGCTCGTGTTGCACAACTCAAGAGAGACGCTAGCACAATTGCTCAATAGGCTGATACGACACTTGTGCACAACCTATAAGATGCAAAATGGATAAACTTTCTATCCCAAGTATGCTATGTATGTATGGTTCCTGGTGTTTCTCAAAATGATCCGAGATGATCGGATATGACAATCTTATATGCAATGTGGTATGATGTTATGGCACTTGCTTACAAGCTTCTTTGCTCTCTTTTCTTTTGCTTAAAAGCTTTTTTTTGTATGGCCAATTTGCACAATGCACAAAACAAGATAGCAATTGTGTATATGCGGGAACAATCTTGTGACACAAGTGATGATATGATGATACCAATATGATATGGTATGTATGCAATGGAAGGGTGGATCAATAATGTGCACAAGTAACGTTGTCGGCAATACTCAAATGGCTAGTCTCGATAGGCAAGTGACGCAAAATGGGCTAGGGGTTATCAATGCAATTGCAAGGGGAATATACAATGGTTTCATCGAGGTTACCGTCCTTTGCGATGATGAGTTGCGGTGCTCTTGATGTAGATACCAAGATGATTGAGACTCGTCCCTAAGTAGCCGAAACACCTTAGGAAACGGAAAAACCGCGAACTCAAAATCTCAAGGACAAAAGTCAAATGGTGGTAGTGGAAAGCGGTGGTGTTGCACTGGGCAATGCGGAAGTGGGGGTTATGGTGGTGGACTAAACACGGTGTCGGAGTTGGAGGTCACCATCCCTAAGTAGCCGAAACAACTTAGGAGACACAACTCACAACTCAAACAAAATTGGGGTAAGTTGGGATGGTGGAAGTGTATGGTGGGTAAGCCTATGTGGAAATGGTTGTGGTGGTTGATGAAGAAGCAACCGTCCGTAAGTAGCCTAAACACCTTAGGAGACTCAAGTCACCACTCAAACAATCTCAAGTGCTAAATGGAGCGAAATGGGTTAGGTTGCGGAAGGCTACGGTGGTTTTGCGGAAGATACGGTGGAATGCCTAGGCAAATATGCCAAAATGTCAAAATTTTGATGGAGTTAAATGGTGATGGAACCTGTCTAGGTGGATGGTGGATGTCAATAGCTACTCAACAAGCTAAAGAACGCGAAAATCGGACTCCGGATGTGGAAGTTATGGACAAAACGGTGAAGTGCTGGCGGCTGACCTTGGGGGGGGGGGGGCACGGGGTCTAGGGCCCGTGGGCACGGGGTCCCGTGCGCACGGTACACACATCAAGGGCACGGGGTCAACTGGGACATGCGGGTTTTGGCGAATTCTTGTCGATTTGGGCGGCAATATGGGCGATCTCATGGCTTGGGTGTAGCTGGGGGTAGGGGTGGTATGGGAGGACGAAGGGACTGCGGAAGAAACGCACTAGAAGGGCTGTGCACACGGGGTCTGACTGGCCCGTGTGCACGGGGGCCCGTGTGCACGGGGTCCCGATGGCCCGTGCGCGCGGGGTCCTCTGAGAGCGGACGAACTGCTCCGGATCCGTGGCAAAAACTCGAATTTGAGGTCAAAATCGAAGGATGGAAGGTAGTGGAAGATGATAGAGGGGTGGATCTACTTGCTAAACACTAGATCCATGGATCAAATCCAACAAATTCAACACTAAACCAACAAATCACAAAAAAATTGGGGCTATTTTTGGTGGGGGATTTTCGAATTTAGGACAAAAACAACAAAATCAAGCTAGAAAACACGGGGTAGGGGCTCCAAAAACGTGATCAACGTGGCTCATGATACCATATGATGAAGGGTGGAACCCTATGGGGAGATCTTTCACGCTTGGAGAGGATCCCTACGAGGAACACGAAGAACGAGTGGGGGAGCACGAGGGAAATCACGAGGAAAACACAAGAGAATCACTCAAACCAACAAGATTCGATTACACATGCGCTAGTTCGATGAACACAAAGAGGGATACACGATCCACGATCAACAAAGGATGATACAAGGGGTAACCGGGTTCTTCTCCATGAGGAGGTCTTGATAGGGGCCACCCATGAGGGGGTCTTGAGGTATGTCACTCCAAGAGGAGGTCTTGATCTCCTAGCGGAGTGGATCCATGGAGCAAAGCTCACAAATGTGTATCAACTACTTTGCTAACCCTAAACATAGCCCTAGGTACGGAATATATAGTCTTGGGGACGAAGTGGAGGAAGAGGGGCTCGGAATGGAGATCATAGCCGCCCATCCTGGTGAGGTCGTGCACACGTGGTAAGTTGGGCCCGTGCGCACGGGGGTCCCGTGGGCACGGTACAGGCCCGTGCGCACGGGGTGCTCCAGCGCAAACTCTCTGAGTAGCCCGTGCGCACGGGGTCTTCGAGGCCCGTGGGCACGGGGTCGCCTGGGAGGTGCAGATTTGGTCTTGTTGCACTCCTTCTTCCTCCTTGTGGCCTTGGGGTCCTTCTCCTACTCCTTTGGGGTGTTCCTCACCAGCTTGTGGTCGACGGTCTTCGTATCTAAGGGCACATCAAGCTCTTTGGTGAGGTAGCAAGCAAGTCCAATGGATATTCATGATATTGTCGAAGAAGAGCGGGTTCACCTTAATTCCGGTAGGTCCGCTTGGGGCTTGATGTGCTATGAAGGTGTACATGGAGATGACCATAGGATGCTCCGCATCACAATGGCACGCTACACAGTGTCTCTCTTATAGTTCATGAAGCCACGTGGCACATGTGGAGGCGTTGTCGCGACCTCCTTGCGTGGATTGATCACAGTGACGTCTTCTTTGGTTCCGTAAGAATGTACTCGTCCTCCCTGAGCCATACTAGTGGTACATGCACGAAGCGAAGATGTGAACGCACGCCAAGCACGCACTCATTCCCTCGCACGCACACGCGGATACACGGGCGGACGCAATTTTGTACCAAGATCCACCCCATGTGATAATTTGACGCGTGTAAAGTTGTTCACTTCATTGATGGTCAATTAATACAGCGCATGCAAATTGAGTGGACGTGAGGGCGAAAGAAAGACATTATTACTCCACTGCGCGCATGCGAGTAGTTAAAGCGTGGGTTGCTAGTAGTACTTCCATTGATCTCCTTCATATTTTGTGCCAATTTTTGACAGTAACATAATATTGACGCATTTGAGCAGTGTAGTACTTGAAATTTATGTTCCGCTAAACTCATCGGGAGCCGTTTCGGGCCTCAAAACCAAAACCATCAATTAATCTTTACCTTGTTCCCATCACATTCGAAAGCCTGCTCACAGCTACGAGTACGTACCAACCCTGAACATGTTCCCACTGTGCAGGTATTAGTACTAGTGCTAGTACCTAGGTTATAAAAAGGGGAACTACCTAACCGAAAACTACTCTACCTTTCCTCCTCATAAGTGCTTCTTCTTTGTCCGTCGTTTCCATGGCCGGTGAGCAGAGCTCTAGGTCGATAACTACTCGTAACAAGGGAGCGGCAACCAAGTCTGCGGAAAAAAAAGAGGGATCGCCGCCATGCAGAGACCTCGAAAGATCTCTCATGGGCAGGCGATGGCTCCCAGGAGCGCCCTAGCCGCGGAGGCGAACATGCCGAGCCGGCGGAGCTGGAGTCGTTATCCCTCGACGGCATGCCCGATCAGCTCAATAAGCAGAAGGAGTTCATCCAAGGCTTGATGGAGTTGCTGAAGGAGAGCCTCGACGACATGCCCGCGGAGCTCAATGAGCAGGGGGAGTTGACCGCCGGCTTGGTGATGCTGCTGAAGAGGAGCATTGCCTCGGAGAAGAAGGCGACCGCCGAACTCCTGCGACTTCAGGAGGACAAGGCGAAGCTCTGCCACGAGATCGACCTGTTGAAGGAGAAGAACGCCGGCTGGAAGAAGCTGCATGAGAATAGTAGTTCCTCGATGAAGATGCTGCAGGCCCTCGTCATGGAACAGAAGGAGGAGTTGGCGAAGCTCCGCATCGAGCACCCGACGGCTGTCAAGGTAGATAATGCGGCCGTGGAACAAATGATGAAGGCTCGCGTTGAGAAATCCCGCGTCATGGACAGAATGAAGAAGATGGCGGAGGAGACGCGCAAGGAGATGGAGGTCGTGGAGGCGATGAAGAAGCAGTTACGATTTTGTGGTGAATTAGATCATTTGGGGTGATAATCTTCCTTCTTCTTTTGCTCCTGTGTTTCATCTTTTGCTTCGGGTTGAGGGAATGAATAGAACAATGCTAACAATGAGATGACTAGCAAATTAGATCATTTTTTTCGTCAAATGGCACTGGGCTGCCGTGTTTCGTGCTCCTCCGTCGCAGTACTACTCCAGTGGAAAACTTGAGTATACCGCACGGTTCTTTGCTCCTCCTCGATTAGGTCGTCGGCGCATTTATACGAGCAGTCAAATCACAAGGCCCCACCTTCCAGCAGTAATGAGCCGTCAAATCACAAAGGCCCTCGCCTCTCGTGAAACCGACCAAGCTAGACTGCTCCGCCCTCTAGCCTTTTAAAAAATGTATACTTTTGTACAACAGTAGTATCGATGGATTGCGCCATGGAGCAAAACTTGAAATTAAAAAAAAGGTGGTACATATAGAGATCGCTCGTCACCAAATTATGCATATAGTACTATTAAAAAGGCTAGTCACAGTAATGGTGTCCAGCACAACCCACCCCTCAAATAAAACTAAGAGGGTGCTTGGATACGTTTTAGTCCCATGACTAAAAGTAGTGGGACTAAAACATGCTAGCCTCACCCATGCTTGGATCCAAATACTAAAAGGTTAAAATCAAGTTAATGAGCATTTATTATCCTCCAAACCCTCCAATCCGTAACTACTTTGTGTTAAAGGAGAGGAGTTAAATGATTAGAGAGAGGACTAATCCACATTTTAGTAGGGGTACCTGACTAAAAAATTTAGTCTCAAGACTAGTTTTAGCCCCTCTTTAGTCGTGGTGCTTGGAACTTTAGCCTCTTAAAGAGACTATTTTTAGTCAGACTAAAATAAGTCCCTTGGATCCAAGCACCCTCTAAGCATCCTAGAATTCTTTGACAAAACTAAGAACCCTGAAATTCTTTGACAACTAAACTGCTGGCTATATGATGTTGGCCATATATATTGTATGCATTATATAATGTGAAGAAAGCAGTGGTAGTACTATACCAACTAAAAGATGAAATGTAAGAAATACTAGTATGTACGTACTGAAGAGTTAAAGTAACGAGAAGAAACATAACATAGTTCTGTTGGGGGCTCAGCACAACACACCCCTCATATTAAATTAAGCACACCTGAAATTAAACTTTGCAACTATTCCGGTAGACACTGCATTAGAACCACCATGAGCAACAACACTGCCACCTTACTCGGAGTCCTCGTCCACATCCTCGACTTCGTCCTTGTCCCTCTTCCTCTTGGCCGATACTTCTTTGCTTGAACCACACACTTGGTTGTTGCTCTTCATCCAACCCTTGTAGATATTGAAGCAAAGGTAGCCATCCATTGCAGCGTAGTGGATGTGGTCTATATCTAGTACATTCCACTGCCATGCATGACGATGAAACGTGTATGGAGGTTTCTCCGGTTCTTGTCTGAAGGATGAACCATGGCTCCTGCCAGGTCGGCGTGAAGCTAAGTGACGAGAGGACACCACCGATTCTTACGGAGGTCGAAGGTGTTGCCTACAATGAGGCCTATCTCGAGGCAGACTTCTTTGTCGTTACCAAAATCTACTGATGTGAATTTGACTAGGTTGCTCTCGAGGAAGTCCTTAAAATCCTGGCACTCAACGTCGGCATGGCATATGTGGTAGACCAAGCATAAGTCATGCACGCAAACCTGGATCACGGCGGGCTTCTTCCTCTCTTCGTCCTTTAGATCCTTATCTCGTCCCAGGCCTGTGGTGTACTTAACATCTAGCCCAGCGAGCCACTCATCATCTGAGTTTTCGAACATGCGTCTGAAGCAAGAAAGGCATCCTTTCACCCTCGCGGAAAAACGGGTGTAGATGACGTCGAACTCATCGTCGTTGATGGTTCTAACCTTGTACTCACCGCAGATCGTGGAGATTTGGGACGCCATGGATTTGGGAGGAGGGTTAGGATTAGTGGAACTGCCGTAATGTGAATGGGACGGGACGACTAGGAGCGAACCGCCGTAGTATTGAAGGACGTCGCGGGGGCGAGTAGGAGCGAACTGCCAGCGTCACGAAAGGCAGGGTAGTGGCTTTCCATTCTCCCATGATACGGGCTTCCGAGAGCCCTTGGATCTGAGATCGCACGGTTGCATGGCGTGATTCTAGACCTATGGGTGAATATCCTATCCTGGAGGGTTATTCTGCAAATTTTCAGCAACTTAGCATGCGAACGTTTGATCTCAGATCCAAGGGCTGCCAGCAGCCCGTATCATGGTCGCGCCTACCACGACCGTCGCGTCGCTCGCGCGGTCGCGCTCTTGGAGATTTAACACGGTGCGTTAGGCTATCTGATGTTGGCATGTCATACATAGTCATCACTTAGTCACTCATACTACAACAAGGTTGGCTATAAGGTTGGCTATAAGTGTATTTTTTTACCCCTCTCTATCTCTTTCTTCGTACTCCCTCCGTCCCACAAAATAAGAACGTTTTTGACACTAGTGTAGTGCCAAAACCGTTCTTATATTATGGGACACAGGGAGTACTAGTATTTATAGCATTTTCCAAGGAGTGACCTCTTCCAATGAAATGGTGTTCCTAAGTTTGCTTCATTTAATTAGCTATAGACTCAAAATTGTCTTTTCACCTAGGTACACGCGCTTAGCACCGTTTCTTCCTTGGGTCACCAAACTAGTCTCTCTCTTCTTGATTAACTTGCCACATCGGACTTTATGCTTATGTGGCAAGATTAAGCACCTAGGGAGCAAGTAAAAGTAAGTACAATAGTGCGCTTTACATGGCATTTTTGCATATGTGGAGGAAAGAGAGGCAAGGAAAAAGTGGAGAAGTGGGCTCTCATGCAAGAGCCAGCCTCTACTACACGGTGGAGCATTGGGAGATGCACCCGTATGGAGGTGGTCAGGAATCGGGAGACTCACGCCGGTCGTAGCGCCGCAGTTAAAATGATAAAGGAAAGTCAAATCACGGGGCCCCACCTGTCCAAAGAACTTCATTGTCAAATCACACAGCCCTCGTTTGCAGTAGCCTACTCCCTCGTCTTCTCGCGTCTGTCGAACCGACTAGGCGGAACTGCCCCGCCGCCTACCAGCGCAGAAAAGCCCCGCCCTCGACTTTTAAATAGTATACAGTATACTAATTTTGTATCCATGGATTGCGCCTGCGCCATGGAGCAAAGCGTCTAGAAAACGGCGGTACACATGTACGGAGTATACAGCACGCCTGTCGCGTTCGCGTCGCACCCTGCATTTGCCGGTCGGGTCGGCATGCTGCTCTACGAATGGAATGCGCGTCATATTGTGTTTGCACACACATGTGGGACGGCAATTGAGAACCTACCATAGGCACACTCCCCGGTCCCGCAAGTCGGGTGACTTAATAGAAGAGGGAGACAAGCGATAGTACTAGAGAAGTGTTGTACTACGTTGGTGCACAGGCGATCCTCGCAAGACATGGAAGATCGATTCGTCCATGCATGTGACCGAGACTCCGTGAGACACGCCTGGATTGGCTATCGCCTATATATCATGCAGGCTGTGTTGTACATGGCTGTAGTTGTGGTGAGAAATCTAAAAGGTTTCTTGTCATCTCGCAAAATTAGGTGTCATGTGCTTCGGATCATCTGCGAGGGTTAAACAGCGACAACCGAGTTGGGCTAGTCATTGGGGGCACATGCACGAACAGTGACTACTCGGCTGCCATCTAGGTCAAGCCGGCTATGTTAATTAGGACATCTATCGACGGACCCCTTTTCTACGAGTTTATCTTTAATTTGAGATTTGTTCCTCGTCTAGTTTGTCCGTCGGGATTCATGTTGTCTCCTTTGGGCAGTGAGGTTATGATTTCTTGTCATGTGACATTTTTTCGTGTTATATGTTACAATCCGGCGCTCCAGATCAAAATGACGACAACTGCGCCACCGGGCCGCGTGCATGAAGACTTCTCGACAGTCATTGACGAGGTCAAGCCGGCTCCGATAGACAAAAGAAAACTAGTACTACTCCACTATATAGGCAGGAGTCTCCGCGCTTGCTTTCTAGTGTTACTCTCTTCACATTGTCTCGGCCTCTCCAGATCTGAACACGACATCGGTGGCCACACACTCTCTCTCTCTGCTCACCGCTGGTCACAGGTCCAGCCGGATCCTCTCTGCCGGGGAAGGTGAGAAGGTGCAACGTTCACGTGGTCGTCCTCGGCGACGACTCTTACCCACTGCTGGGCGCGTCCCGATCAGCCTGCCTTGTCGTTCTCTCCCAAGCACCGCCGACGAGGGAGGGCCTCCGACCCTTTCTTCCTCGCTGCCGTAGTGTGGGCAGATCCGGCCTCCCGCCGCCCACCTAGCGACATCCCGGCGACCATCAGGTATAACTTCCATCGAAACCGGCCTTGCTCTACTTCCCAAGCTCCTGACGTCGCTGCATTTGTATCTCTTACTATTTCTCAGGCCCCCTCGTAGATAGGATCGATCGGCTGTTCGAAAACCACCTATTTTTTTACGTTTAAGAGGTAAACTAGTTCATGCACTCGAATCTAGTACTACTTGGTTGAACAAGGAAGAAAGGGGTGGGGGTGGGGGAGGATTTGTTACCTGAATCTAGGACTTGGTCAAAAGAGGAAATAATGGGGGCGAAAAGTAGCAGAGACTGGCTATCCAACTGGTCTCTAGGTCTAATAGGGAAATAAAGGGAAACGCAGTACAAACTCAATATAAACCCGATCTATTGGTTAAAAAAGGAAAGAAAGTGGGGACTGGGGGACAAGTCAACATAGTAAGTCCAGCACTAGATTTGCTAGCCTCACACAGTATAAGGTGGCTATACCGAACAAAAATGGGACCAACCCAGATATCACATTACGATGTTTGTTGCCCCGAGCCACTCTTATGTAATGCCACTGGTAAAATGTAGCAGTTGCACTGTTAAAAGTAAGGACACGTTAAACCAATGTTGTTTTCAATGTAATGCCTCCGGTAATATGAATCAATGGCACTTCTTTACGTGTCCTGCTAAAATTTCCCATTAAGATAAGTTGGTTCTTTTCGTTAGAAATGCAACTCGCCCCGGTCCGCCTACTCTCCCGTGCCCAAAGTAATGTCGTATTTAACGGTTGTCATAGTTAATCCTAATGCCCACACTAATATCTAGCAATGCCAGTGCTTTAGTAATTGCTACTGTCCTTGTAGGATTTCCATTCAGATAAGAACATGCTTCTTTTCATTTGATGCATGTTTCATCACTTGTTAGTCACCCTCCTTTCCACCTTTTTTGTGCAAACAGAGATATACATTTCACGCTTGATCTTAGTTGAACTGCACAAATGATATCCAAATTATAGTTGAGCATTCTAGGAGCTTCACAACCAACCTTGATGTTGCTCAATTTTATTGCAACTAATGAAGAAGAAGCTTTGTGGGTTTCATTTTCTGATGGAAATGGAACCGGGGCTGGAGCCCTTTTCTTAAAAAAAATTGAAGAAGAAGCTACTAGCTCACGGGACACTGCTTCATTTTAGGTGAACCGCACCAAAAGGTCCATGAATTGAATCATCCATGTTGGTGACTGAAAGAGCCAGCTTCAGTATCCCAGCCTAAGAACCCCCGGCCTCCATCCTTGCGACGCACAGTACACCTCGTTTGCCACCTGCTCGACCCTAGTGTCACTGATAAAATGAAGTAATAATACAGTTAAAATAGAGCGAGTGTCATCTCTATCATTTCATTTCCAATGTAGATAAAGAAAGTGCTTCTCTTTGTTAATGTATGTTTCATCAACTAGTCCCATTGTTAATGTTTAAGCGTTTACAAAGTAGGGTGCTTAATTTTAGTTGATATGTACAAAAATAGAGATTTGAATGTCTCAAGGCGCCTCCTTGAACTACCGCTATACACTGATGTTCATCACCGGCAGAAGGTGTATCTGGGAGACTTGGGACGATGTCCAGTATGAGGCGTACCGTATGAGGCGTTGCAGGGCCCATCTCGCCCTTGCAGCATGGCATACTATGATACTATCGCAATATTTTCTTATTTTTATTTTGTGTGTTTCATCAACTAGTACCACTATAATGTAATCACGCTTTTTCATTATCTGTGCAAACAGGGTTATTCAGCTGCATTTTGGTGGAACTACACAAATGTACGTATGGAACCGGCATATATGCAGAGTGCGGGGTGTGCCAAGTAAAAATTACTGGCACCAACCATGCTGCATGCACGCATTGGCATCCACCACCACCAGTGGGATGTGTGGCGCTCTCTATGGACGGATCTTTCTCGGCAGCAAATCATATAACCAAATACTAGTAGCTTATATTTGCAGTTTTCTAGGGAGTACTCTTTTCTGAAAGAAGCACCAATCTATTTTTCTTTATTTGTACACTGTGTCACAACTTTGACCCAAAGGTCTAGAGCTATTTTAGGGTGATTGGCATAGTACTCGGAGACTAATTGTAACCATGATTTTCATTAGGTGTCACACTGATTGTAAGCATGACCAGGTGGAAGATTAGGTTAGTGCGAAGCTTACCTTAAACCCTACCGCTGCCGTTGAAACGAGGCGAGCGTCGAGGGAACCATGGAGAACGGCGGGGAAGCGACGTCATGCTATCCGGCCTCCTCTTGCGGTGGGAGAACGAATACTCCTGTCGCTCCGGCTGGCTCTGCACCCTCACGAACGGCACACCATACTCGATCGATTCGTTATCCTCTGGGCGCTCGACCTTTTACCTGTATGCCCACCACCTCCGCCTGACTGTCGCCTCGGGCGAATCTTTCTGCTCCATCGCCCAGAGGAGATACTCGATGAACTCGGAGGACTACGGCGTGACTACCGCCGAGGAGTACATGTACATCGCCGACCTCATCACCGCCGTCTCGCTCTTTCGCATACATTGCCACATGGCCCGCACCGTCCTCAATCTCCAACTCATTGTCAAACCAACTAAGGATCTCCTTCAACCTAGCTAACTTTGCCTGGTCGCCGCCGGCTATCTTCCTGATTCGCTGCTGCATCCTCTCCATAGATGTCCTTCTGAGTGGTCCGGTGCTAGCTTTGTCAGATGGGAGGAGAGACGGTGGTCTCGCAATATAGACGATGGAGAGGCGAGATGTTGGTTTTGTAATGGAGATGATGGAGAGGAGTGGAGGTGGTTTTGCAATGGAGAAGATCAGAAGAGGGAGAGGCGAGACGGTGGTTTTGGAATGGAGATGATGGAGAGGAGAGGAGGTGGTTTTGCAATGGAGAAGAGGGAGAGGAGGCGTCTTGGCAGCGATTTAGGATTGGACGAGAGGGCGGCGCTATGATCGGATCAAAATCAAAATCAATTTGCCCTTCAATTAAGAAAGCGACCCCACATTAACTAGTCTCCCTTTTATTCTGGGTCATAATTGACCATGATTTTCGCACATAAAATATATGTTATACATTGCAAAAATAATATAATTTGAAAGTACATTCAGATACGAAACAAATGATACAATTTTTGGTGACATGAATTCACATTTTGCTTGTCAAATGCAGTACGTGG
Source organism: Aegilops bicornis (assembly GCA_021605145.1). Lineage (NCBI taxonomy): Eukaryota > Viridiplantae > Streptophyta > Magnoliopsida > Poales > Poaceae > Aegilops > Aegilops bicornis. The sequence continues at coordinate 350,536,240 of CM038674.1, read as the reverse complement.
TCAAACTTTGACCCAAAATACGCAAAACAACAAAAAAATACTTCAAAGACCAGCACCGCTCTTCCGCTCTTCTCCTCTTAAACCACCGCTGCTCCTCTCCTGTTCCAATCTAAATGCAGCGCCGCTCCTCTCCTCTTCCATTTCAAAACCACCGCCCCTCCTCTCATGTTCCAGTCCAAAACCAGCGTCGCTCCTCTCCCGTTCTAATCCAAAACCAGCGCTGCTCCTCTCCTCTTCCATTCAGAAACCACCGCCGGTGAGTGAAGGTGCCGTGGAGAAGTAGATCGATGGAGGAGTACAACCGATACGTGAGGATCGCAGACAACAACCCTGTGAAGCTAGCTAGGATGTTGGAGATACAGTCTTGGTTTGACAACAAGGACCAACTAGCGGCGACGATGACATCCATGGCCAAATATCTGCAACAGAGCGGAAAGGCGGCGATATTCCTGGAGGGAGTCGCGCCGGAGTACATAGAGCTGCTTCTCTGGGCCATGGAGCAAACATATTCACCGAATCCGATCGTGAGGGAGGCGGTGGTGGGAGTATCGATCCCGGATGGAGCATCCACCGGAGATTGAAGGATCGAGCATCTACTGTGGTGTCGTTTGTGAGGGTGTCCTGCGGAAGCGAGCCGGTGGAGTCTTCATCGACCGAACCCAACTACAAGAGGAGAAAAGCAGTTGGCCCGGCGACGCTTCCCGCCATCGTCTCCCTCGCCGTTCACATCGTCTCACGGGCGGCCTGCCCGCCGAGGAATAGGAGGGCTGCCCCCCCCCCCAATAGTCAGGCGGGTTGTGAATTGTCGGGGAGGAGCTTAGGGTTGTCATTATTTGTAGGTTGTGAAAGGTGTTTTGTGTTGTGTATTTTGAGAGTACTTTCAGATATGAATGTCTTCTGAATTTCAGATTTGCAGTATTGAGCATATGAAGTATTTTATGAATTCTAGAGATCTATTTTTAGCACTTAAAAAATGTAGTTTCATAGGAGTATAAAAGTGGAGACAATGTGATTCTCAGAGAAGAAACTGCAAGTTTCAGTTTCAGATAAGAAACTGCAAGTTCAGTTTCAGGAAAGAAACTGCAACTTTCAGAGGCAGAGCATTTATATTAACACGGCCTTTTCAAACAGGGTTAATGTCGGTGTCAAAACCGGCGGATCTCGGGTAGGGGGTCCCGAACTGTGCGTCTAGGCGGATGGTAACAGGAGACAAGGGACACGATGTTTTTACCCAGGTTCGGGCCCTCTCGATGGAGGAAATACCCTACTCCTGCTTGATTAATATTGATGATATGGGTAGTACAAGAGTAGATCTACCACGAGATCAAGGAGGCTAACCCTAGACGCTAGCCTATGGTATGATTGTTGTTCGTCCTACGGACTAAAACCCTCCGGTTTATATAGACATCGGATAGGGTTAGGGTTACACAGAGTCGGTTACAATGGTAGGAGATCTACATATCCGTATCGTCAAGCTTGCCTTCCACGCCAAGGAAAGTCCCATCCGGACACGGGACGAAGTCTTCAATCTTGTATCTTCATAGTCTTGGAGTCTGGCCAACGGTGATAGTTCGGCTATCCGGACACCCCTAGTCCAGACTCCTCAAGAGTCTTTGAACCAGGCTTCAATGACGACGAGTTAGTAGCGCGCATATTGTCTTCGGCATTGCAAAGGCGGGTTCCTCTTCCGAATACTTCATAGAAGATTTTGAACACAAGGATAGTGTCCGCTCGCAAAACAAGTTCCACATACTACCGTAGAGAGAATAACCTTTGCACAGATCTGCTGACGTATTCCGCGGCGTGACATCACACCACGGCCGTGCCTTTATTCAAATCGCTTTTTCTTGTTCCACCTTAAGCGGCGTTTAGCGAGGCGGTTTCCTTGGCACGTCTTATCAAAGCGTAGATCGTGCCCCCTTATTCCGGGATTCTCATCAATACGGACGTGGGTAACCCAACCGTGCCCGTTGGCACGCCTCCTCTATCGAAGGCGAGTCCCAATCGACCACGGTAGGGCTCTTGGTATTCAACCTCTTTATAATGAGACCAAGGCTGAGGGAGTCCCGGACTAGGGGGTGTCCGGATAGCCGGACTATCGTCACGACCGGACTCCAAGACTATGAAGATACAAGATTGAAGACTTCGTCCCGTGTCTGGATGGGACTTTCCTTGGCGTGGAAGGCAAGCTTGGCGATACGGATATGTAGATCTCCTACCATTGTAACCTGTAACCCTAACCTATCCGGTGTCTATATAAACCGGAGGGTTTTAGTCCGTGGGGATCTAACAACAATCATACCATAGGCTAGCTTCTAGGGTTTAGCCTCCTTGATCTCTGGTAGATCTACTCTTGTACTACTTATATCATCAATATTAATCAAGCAGAGTAGGGTATTACCTCCATCGAGAGGGCCCGAACTCGGGTAAAAACATCGTGTCCCTTGTCTCATGTTACCATCCGCCTAGACGCACGCTCGGGACCCCTACCCGAGATCCGCCGGTTTTGACAATCGGACATTGGTGCTTTCATTGAGAGTTCTTACGTCGTCACCGATAGGCCCGATGGCTCCTTCGATCATCAACAACGACGCGGTCCAGGGTGAGACTTTTCTCCCGGACAGATCTTCGTGGTTCGGGCGGCTTTGCACTGCGGGCCAATTAAGCAGCCATCCGGAGCAGATCGAAAGCTACGCCCCGCCATCGTGTCAGATTTGGAAGTTTGAACTATAAGGCCGATATCCGCGGAGACTTGATCTTCGACGGATTCGAGCCGCAGCTAAGCGTGCCGCACCGTCCTCGATGGGCATGATCTAGCTCTGCAGCCAACAAAGGCCACGGAGGCCGCACCAAGATCCGCTCCGCCCCTTAATCCGGAGCCGGATTCCCGATCGAGGGCGAGTGGTTGGACACCGCCTCGGGGCTACAATCTCTACGGCGATCGAGCCGAACTCCATCCTCTCTTTGCGAAGACCTCGACTCCGGTGCCGGACTCCTCTCCGGACTCCGAACCTCCGCGCCGCCGATCGAATCCGATTGGGCGCCGGTCATGGAGTTCATCACACGGACGTCTTTCAGCACTCGCCCTTTGGCGACATCCTGAATTCACTAAAGTCTCTCTCTTTATCCGGAGAGCCCTGGCCGGACTACGGACAGGAAGGTTGGGATGCGGACGACGAAGAAATTCAACGCCCACCGACCACCCACTTGGTAACCACTGTCGATGATTTAACCGACATGCTAGACTACGACTCCGAAGACATCGACGGTATGGACGGCGATGCCGGAGATTTACCAAGACCCAGCGCCTACAGGGCACTGGAAGGCCACCTCGTCATATGACATATACATGGTGGACATCCCAAAAGATGGGAACGACGATGGAACAACGGAGGATGACCCCTCCAAGAAACAGCCGAAGCGCCGACGTCAGCAGGACTCCCTCCAGCAGGACTCGGCGCAGGAGGAGGGAGAAGCAAGTCCGCACGACAGTGCGGCAGAAAGAGAGGTCGAGGACAATAATTATGCCCTCCCTCCGAAGATGAGGCAAGCCTCGACGATGACGAATTTGTCGTGCCTGAGGATCCCGCCGAACAGGAGCATTTCAAACGCAGGCTTTTAGCCATGGCAAGCAGCCTCAAGAAAAAGCAGCAACAGCTTAGAGCTGATCAAGACCTGCTAGCCGATGGATGGATCAAGTCCTTGCAGCCGAAGAGTATGAACTCGAACGCCCCTCCAAAATCTATCCCAAACGCAGGCTGTTGCCTCGACTAGAGGAGGAAGCACCCAAGTCACCAGCGCACGACATGGCAGACCGGCCACCCCGTGGCCGCGACAGAGAAGCCTCTCGGCCCTCCGCTCAAGCCAAACCCCAACGCCGCTCAAAAAGTACCAAGACACAGGAAAATGCGCCGGACTTGCGAGATATATTGGAGGATAAGGCAAAACATACAAGATCGATCTACGGATCGCGTGGGCGCCCAACGATGCGGGATGATTACCGTCGCGCCGGATATAGCAAACGCGGCGGGCGAACACGAGACAAAGCTCATATGAGCTACGCCGTGATATAGCCCAATACAGAGGCGCCAAGACACCCACTATGCTTCATGATGAAGTAATGGATCATCAAATCCCGAGGGCTTCAAGCCCGTAAACATCGAATCATATGATGGTACCACAGATCCTGCGGTCTGGATCGAGGACTATCTCCTCCATATCCACATGGCCCGCGGTGATGATCTACATGCCATCAAATACCTCCCACTCAAGCTTAAAGGACCGGCTCGGCATTGGCTCAACAGCTTGCCAGCAGAATCAACTGGTTGTTGGGAGGACCTGGAAGCCGCATTCCTTGATAACTTCCAGGGCACATATGTGCGACCACCAGACGCCGATGACCTTAGCCACATAATCCAGCAGCCAGAAGAATCGACCAGACAAATCTGGACACGGTTCCTAACAAAGAAAAATCAAATCGTTGACTGTCTGGATGCAGAGGCCCTTGCAGCCTTCAAACATAACATCCGCGACGAGTGGTTTGCCCGACACCTAGGACAGGAAAAGCCAAAATCCATGGCAGCCCTCACAACAGTCATGACCCGCTTTTGTGCGGGAGCGGACAGCTGGCTAGCTCGAAGCAACAACTTGGCCAAACATCCTGATAGTTCGGATACCAAGGACAGCAATGGCAGGTCGCGTCAATACAAAAACAAAGCGCCGCATTAACGGCGACAACCACGTAAGATACGGCCGTCAATGCCGGATTCGGAGGCTCTAAACCCGGTCGTGGAAGAAGCCATTCAAAAGAAATACCTGTGGTCCGTCCAACTTGGACCGAATACTCGATCGCTTGTGCGGATACATGGCACCCCGAAAACTAGCCAATCACACCAACAGAGACTGTTGGGTGTTCAAGCAAGGCAAGTTAAGCGCCCGAACTCAATGACAAGGGGCTGCATAGGAGATGACAAGGAAGAGCCCGGCCGAACAATAGAGGATGTAAGGGTTTTCCCACGCAAGTGCGGACGGTGAACATGATATACGCAACCCACATACCCAAAAGGGAGCGGAAGCGTGCACTAAGGGGCGATATGCGATGGAGCCAGTCGCCCCGAAGTTCAACCCATGGTCTTCCTGCCCAATCACCTTCGATCGAAGGGACCACCCGACTAGCATCCGTCACGGAGGCTTCGCCGCATTGGTTCTTGACCCAATTATCGACGGATTTCACCTCACCAGAGTCCTGATGGACGGCGGTAGCAACTGAACCTGCTTTATCGGATACGATGTGCAATATGGGCATAGACCCTCAAGGATTAAACCTACAAAGACGACCTTTAAAGGCGTCGTGCGTGTAGAGGCCGGTTATGCGGGCTCAGTTACACTCGAAGTGGTCTTCGGAACCCCGGATAACTTACAAAGCGAAGAGTTAATCTTCGACATCGTCCCATTCCGCAGCGGCTATTATGCACTTCTCGGACGAACCGCATTTGCAAAGTTCAATGCGGTGCCGCACTACGCATACCTCAAGCTCAAGATGCCAGGCCCTCGAGGAGTAATCACGGTCAATGGAAACACCGAACGCTCTCTCCGAACGGAGGAGCACACGGTGGCCCTCGTGGCAGAGGTACAAAGCAGCCTCTCACAGCAATTCTTGAGTCCGGCCACTAAGCGTCCGGACACCGCTAAGCGCTACCGGAGTAACCTACAACAAGACCGCTGCACGATTCAAGCATCGCCAGCGTAGTAATCCGCCCCAACCCCCGCCCTCGCGAAATTGCGAAGCTAGTATTACGCGTACATAATTATGCTCTGGAGATACCATGGGCATATGGGGAGGGGCAAGACCACGGCACGTCAAGAATGCGGCTCGACCGCACCAGGGGCTCCCGATTGTGTCATTCTTTTCTTTTTCCTTTTTCTTCCTTTTCTTACTTTCAGGACTCCATCTTTCATCAGTCTGTCGGCACTAGAGTCGCCGAACTCCGGATGCAACAGCCAGGAAGCGTAAAGCCACGTCAAGTGTTGGTGGTCTCTATTACGAGCATTATACCTGTTTTACATACCATCCCATGCTTACCCTCGGAGGGGGACATGTTAGATAGTCCCATCCCTTGCTTATCGCACTATTTGTATCGCTCTGCTTCCATTGCAGTACCTTTTGAATAAACAATACATAGCTTTTGCTTATTATTGCTCTACTTCATTTATATATACATATGTTCATTTCACGACATGTTGCAACCGTACACTTTGGTACGGCCGATACACCGGGGGCTTAAGTATCCCAAAATTATGGTGTGATAAGTCCGAACACTTCCACAAATGCGGCACCCCGAACTTATAGCATTATATGAATTGGCTCCGAATCATGTCTTGGGTCAATAGTTGGGTTTGCCCGGCTCCGTGTTTTGGTACCTTACGTTCCGCTATATCGGCTAAGGTAGCACCGGAGAATCACTGCGATTGTGCCCCAGTTGAGCTGGGTCGAGCACCTCAGTGGAGAAAGCTAAAACTGGCCGTCATGATAGGGCGAGAGCCGGTCGCTGTTCGAGAGGTTTTTTCGAGCCCCTAAAGACTTATGCCGCTTAGAGCGAGGAACCGGAATTGTCCGGCCAAGGCGTGGATAGCGCCCCGAACTCGGTCTTCCGAATACTAGGGGCTTCGCCGAAATTTAAAATTATAGAATTCTATGGCTAAGTGAGAGTGTTCAAGCATTATAAGTCCGGTTGCCTTGTTCGTTGTGTTGAGCGCCTCCTAGATGGACCCAAGAATGGGAACAAGAGTGCTCAAGTTTATCCCCGAACACCCCAAAGACTGTGGCATGGGGTGAAGCCAACGACTTGCCATCTCTCAAATTTGATAAACGGCCGCACAGAAGGTAATCTATTAAATTAATAAGCGTTGCTTAGCGCATATGAACAAGTTTTCAGCATACAGGATAACAAATGCAAGTTTATTCAAAAATTACATCTTTGGAGCACTCATCCGCTATTCGGCGGGCACCCTTCAGGAGGCCCTCATAGTACATTTCGGGCGTGCGATGCTCATGACCCTTGGTGGCTCGTCCGTCACGAGCCTCTCCGCATCCAGCTTGCCCAGTGCACTTTAGCACGGGCAAGGGCCCGACGGACACCTTCAATGTAGACGGAGCGCTTGATGACTTCAAGCCGCGGACAGCATCCACCACCGCTGCACCAAGCGAAGTAGCTCCCGGGCATGGCCTCCAATGGCCACAGCCGCGCTATAAGGACCTTCATGGCATGTTCGGCGACCTTGTGGAGCTCGACCAGCTGCTTTAGCTGGTCGCTCAGGGGCACCGAATGTTCGGCCTCAGCATACTGAGACCAGAACACCTTTTCTGTCGAGCTCCCCTCCTTGGCGCGGTAGAATGCGGCAGCATCAGACACACTACGGGCAAATGCGAATGCTCTGGAGAGCTCCGAATCCGGGTAAGTAATAGGTAATTCACTTTCACATGCTTGCTTTGCATAAAGAATGCCTTACCCGCCGCTATCTTCTTCATCGACTCAATTTCTTGGAGGGCTTTTTGGGCCTCGGCCTTAGCAGCTTTGGCACTTTCAAGAGCCGAGGCGAGCTTGGACTCTCGATTCTTCGAGTCACGCTCCAAACCCTCGTGTTTTTCCACGAGAGCTTGGAGCTCTTGCCGTACCTTGGCCAGCTGCGCCTCCCCCTTCTCTCGCTCGGTCCGTTCATGGCCGCTTTGTTTTCGGCCACGGACACCGCCTCCTTCAGGGTCGCCACCTCGTTCGTGGCCCCTGTAGTACCCAAGTTATCCCTGTTATTTTTTGCAACCAAAACCTTTTCTATAAGGTATTTCTTTAATAAGGTATTACTTACCTTCTTTGTCCTCGAGCTGCTTCTTGGCTTGTCCGAGGTCGTTCTCGGACCACTCGAGGTTCTGCTTCAATGCATTGACCTCCATGATCGGTCTTGGCAGAAGTCGGCCAGCCTGCATTCCCATATTGACATACTTATGTTAGACTCCTGCGTATATCTTTTTAGATCCTTAGTCCGGCTTTTCTTTCCGAACACCGAACTAAGCATCGAGGCTACCGTCTATGCGGTAACATTTTTATATATTCTAAACTTGCCTCAAAGCCTGTTAGAAGGCTGATGCAGGCTTCGTCAGTCCGCTCTTGGTGGATCGAATCTGTCCGGATCACCGCACTCATAACAAGGCGGTGCTCCTCCTCGATGGAAGCTCTGTTAGCGCCTCCTGTAGCTATCCGGTGCCTCCGGTTGGGACGGAGGATACGGCGTCTTACCTTCTTCTTGCGAAGGATCCGCCGGCCGGACTTGAACTCTAATGGCAGTTCGGCATGGAGTCCGGACGAGGGTCGGGCTTAGAGCCCCCGGGGTCTTGCCCCCAGCTGGAGTCCGGAGGTTGCCTTGTGGCACCTCCGCGCCACCTCCTCTTGACCAAGCCCCCTTGGGGCCCCACCACAGCGTCATCCGCAGGTGAGGCGGCAGCGGTCGAAGCGGCATACTCTCCATTTCCGACGAGCCCAGGGACCCGCTCGATGAATCGGAGAACTCGCCCTTAGGCGGGCTGCACGGTTGTTCGACATTAGAGAACACTCTGCAATAATAAAAAACCATGGGTATCCGAACACTTACGATCTCTCTAGGGGCTTGGCCCTTGTAGGCCAATCCTCCTCGTCGTCGTCGACATTGGTGGAGAAGTCCGGAGGAAGGGTTCCTCCCTTCTTGGACCCTCCGGCCTCCCCAGTTGGGGCGGCCTTCCTTTTCTTCTTCTCCCCCGCTGGGGGAGGAGCTTCTTCTTCTTCCTCCTCGTCTTCAGGAGAAGATTCGCCTTGAATCTGACAAAGCACCTAGCGTTGGGAGCTCCTTGAGTTCCCTGCCGCCTCCTTCTTGGCCTTCTTCTCCGGCACCACGTGCGGCGCCGAGCCAAGAGCCCCGTCAATCGGGCGTCCTCCGGTCTTCCGCAAAGGAGCTGGATAAGTTAATCTGTGCGGACGTCTTCAGCCGATCTGTCAAAGATTAGGGAATTTTAGATCCCACGTAGAGTCAATCTATGAAAAAGAGTCCCGTAAAGGGTAAAATAACTTACCTCGCCACCGACGCCGCGAGCTGTATCCGCGATCCTTGTTAGCGGATGTTGGGGCTTCAGCGCCCTTGAACAAAGACCTTCCGTGCATCTTCGTGCGTAGTGTCAAGAGCCGGCTCAGAACCGGTGCTGTGTCGGATCGAACTCCAACAAGTTAAAGGCCCGTTGTTGGCATGGGAGAATCCGGCGGATGAGCATCACCTGGATTACGTCGACAAGCCTGAGATTCTTGTCCACCAGGTTTCGGACGCATGTTTGGAGTCCGGATAGCTCTTCCGAATCCCACCACGTCAGGCACGTCTCCTTCCATGACGAGAGCCGTGTGGGGAAGCCAGATCTGAATTCGGGGGCCGCCACCCATTCGGGGTCGCGTGGCTCGGTGATGTAGAACCACCCGATTAAGCGCCTTTATGGTCTCCACAAAGGCGCCCTCGAGCCATAGGACCTTGGCCATCTTGCCAACCATGGCGCCTCCGCACTCCGCTGACGGCCGCCCACTACCTTCGGCGGACGTTGAAGATCTTCACCATAAGCCAAGTGGGGCTGGATGCGAGGAAAGCCTCGCACACGACGATAAACGCCGAGATGTTGAGGATGAAATTCGGGGCCAGGTCATGGAAGTCCAGGCCGTAGTAGAACATGAGACCCCGGACAAATGGGTGAAGTGGAAAACCTAGTCCGCGGAGGAAGTGGGGGAGAAAACTACCCTCTCATGGGGCCCGGGGGTTGGAATAAGCTGTCCCGCTTCGGGCAGCCTGTGCGCAATGTCGCTGGACAAGTATCCGGCCTCCCGCAGTCTTTTGATGTGCCCCTCCATGACGGAGGAGGCCATCCACCTGCCTCCCGCTCCTGACATGGTTGGAGAAGGTTGAGGTGGGATGTGCGAACTTGGGCGCTGGAGCTCGAGTCTTGTGAAATGAATAAGCAAAGGAGGAAGAAGGCGTGGGTGAAAAGGTGGATCCTTATCCCTTATATAGACAGTCGGCTATCGTCCCCACCAGCCTGGTAAAACTCGCTTATTTCCCAGGCGCCGTAATCAATGGCGCGGATGGGTTACCCACGTCCGTATTGATGAGAATCCCGGAATAAGGGGGCATGATCTATGCTTTGATAAGACGTGCCAAGGAAACCGCCTCGCTAAACGCGCTGAGGTGGAACAAGAAAACGATTCGTATGAAGGCCTGGCCGTGGTGTGACGTCACGCCGCGGAATACGTCAGCAGATCTGTGCAAAAATTATTCTCTCTGCGGTGTTATGTGGAACTTGTTTTGCAGAGTCGGACACTCTCCTTGTGTTCAAAACCTTCTATGAAGTATTCGGAGGAAGAACCCGCCTCGCAATGCCGAAGACAATCAACACGCCGGACTCGTCGTCATTGAAGCCTGGTTCAGGGGCTACTGAGGGAGTCCCGGACTAGGGGGTGTCCGGATAGCCGGACTATTGTCACGGCCGGACTCCAAGACTATGAAGATACAAGATTGAAGACTTCGTCCGTGTCCGGATGGGACTTTCCTTGGCGTGGAAGGCAAGCTTGGCGATACGGATATGTAGATCTCCTACCATTGTAACCGACTATGTAACCCTAACCTATCTCGGTGTCTATATAAACCGGAGGGTTTTAGTCCGTAGGATCGAACAACAATCATACCATAGGCTAGCTTCTAGGGTTTAGCCTCCTTGATCTCGTGGTAGATCTACTCTTGTACTACCCATATCATCAATATTAATCAAGCGAGAGTAGGGTATTACCTCCATCGAGAGGGCCCGAACCTGGGTAAAAACATCGTGTCCCTTGTCTCCTGTTACCATCCGCCTAGACGCACGGTTCGGGACCCCCTACCCGAGATCCGCCGGTTTTGACACCGACAAAGGCCCTCTTCTTTTTCCACCCTCCATCGAGTTCGCCTCGCGCTTCGAGTTCTAACACCCAAAGCTTCAGATTTAGGCGCTTCGGACCTTCGACGTTGTCCGGCTCCGACCAGCTCGGTCGATGGATGCCCTCTTCCGTCACAGAAGAAGATGTGCTAAAGCTGCGAGACGCCAGGTATCTAACCGGCGAGATTTTGCATAGGCTGCCTGCTCCAGGGCAGGTCATTCCAACTCCCGAGCCCGGCGAGAGCATGGTGTTCGTGTCTCACTTCCTTCGGGGTTTAGGCTTCCCGAGGGATCCCTTTGTCTTGAGGGCTCATGTTTTATTATGGGCTGGATTTCCATGACTTGAATCCGGAGTCCATCCTCCATATCTCGTCATTCATTGTCGTATGTGAAGCCTTCCTCCATATTACCCCTCACTTCGGACTGTGGCTCAAGACCTTCAAGGTGGAGCCGAAGATGATCGAGGGGCAACAAGCAGATTGCGAAGGGGCGGTTATAAGCAAGTGTGCTGATGCTCCGTGGCCCGAGGGCTCTTTTCAAGAGGAGCTTGGTTTGTGGCAACGGGAGTGGTTTTATATCACCGCTCGGGGGCACCAAATGGGTGGCGCCACACACTTTTTGCTCAGGTCCACCACAAAGGCTGGATCATGGGTCAACCGGGGCTCGGCTGGGGCCGTCCAAGGGCGTTCCAGCATTGCAGGGCCGTGTTCGAGACCTCCAAGAAAGAGAGATCAATCTGGTCATGGCGGCGCGAGTTATGCTGATTCGGCGTATACGCCTTCCTCAAGCGTCGCCCCCTCCGTCTGTGGGAGTTTAATCCGGAGGGACCGCGAGCTCTTCAACATTTTATGGGCGCGACGCCCAAGGAGATGCACAAAATTGTTCTTCGGATCACAAGAGAAGTGTCCGGACTTGACCGAGGACGCAGGTCTAAGCTGCAATCACCCAGATACTCAAGTAAGTAACCCTGTAACCGAACAGGCTGTTCATTCATTTATCATATATATGCCCTTTAAGGGAGCCGTTTCTTGAACAGGAGTGGATAGCCAAGGCGAAGTTGATAAGGTGTCCGGCTCCCCTCCCAGAGACCCCGCCGGATCCCATGCTGAACAAGATGTTGAAGGCTGCGCCTTTTAAAGATCCGGAGGTCAAGGCCTCAAAACGGGGAAAGAAGTCTCCGTCAGAAAGTCCGGCGCCGGGAAGTATCCCAGCCGCACTATTTCCCCAAGGGGATCAGCCCTCCAAATGAGCCGTAAGTAAAAAGAAGGGGTCTTGTAATAAGGGACATCCTCATATTTATTTCTGATGATAACCGAAATTATACCTTGTAGTTCGGATCTCGGCCCTTCTCGTGAGCTTCGTCTTGAGGATCTTTCTTAGGAGATGATGGAGAGCGAACGCCTCCACCTGTCGCACCTTCATGCGAGGCGGACGACCACGAGGTGTCGTCGCGGAGGGTTTCCGAGTCCGTGCGGGGCCGGAAGGTCCAGCGCCAAGCTGGCGTCTTGATCGGAGGTGAAGGATCTGCTACAGGCGGCGGCTATCTCAAAAGATCACCGTGCGCTAATGGGTGCGGTGATTGAAAGAATTGTATCCGCTGAGAGCGGATTGCATGAAGCCGTCAGAAGCTTACTGACGGGGTTCGAGGTACGTAAAAATGATGTACCTTCTGACAGTTATGCATATAGAATGCGCTCATATAGATAGTAGCCCATGAGACTCGGTATGCTGTCAAAATTGACAGCGTGCCGAGGATCATAATCTCAGTTATAACATATCGCCGCTCCTAAATAGGTGGCGGGGCGTCCGGTGGCTAGCCGGACTGATGAATTTGCCAAACTAAAGCGGCAACTTGACGAGGCGGATGCGGACATCGCGCTGGTCAATAAACGGTTTGACGAGTCACAAGGTATGCGACTTCTCCATGGACGCCTTTGGTAAGGGAGCTTGGCGCCCGTGCCTTACTACTTGTATGCTTAATGCAAGTGGTGCCGCTGCTATGGAGGAGCTGGTGGCGGAACTCACCCGAGCCAAAGAGCAAGCGAGAAAAAAGTAATGCGGCGGTTGTAAGGGCGGCGAAGCTAAAAGCCGAGCGGGCTGCTCACTGCCGAAGCAAAGAGGAAGTGGCCGATATGGCCATAAAGTTGAAGAATACTACCGACCGCTGCGAGGTTCTTGAAAAAGAACGTCAAGCGGAGCAAGAGGACCTGAAAAAGGCCACCGTCGAATCCAAGGATGCCCGTTCTGCTATGAGAGCTGCCAAGGAGGAGCTGAGTCAGGCCAGGGCTATTGCGGCTGGAAAACCGTTTCTGCTGCGGAGGAAATATACGGATCCGAAGTATGCTCAGTTGGACAAGTTGTGGAGTTCGGAGGATGCTTATCTGGACTTAGCGGCGAGCACTACGGACGCGATTGAGCACTTCCGAGGCCAGAAGGGGCGCAGAAGGGAAGAGCTATATTGGTCGCAATTCCATAGTCCGGAGCGTCCTCTTCCATTGACCGATCGGTTGGCCGAATGGGCCGAGATGAATCGATTATCCGGACTTGCCATGAAGCATGTCATGACTCATTTGTGGCGAGCGGACCCCGGCCGAAGAGTTATTTTGGCTTAGTGCGGCGGTTCCTTGGTGCGGTGCCGCGTGTCGAAGCAATGAAGCGGTCGGCGTGTATTGAGGAAGCCTTGGATGGCTCTTGCCGATGTCAAGACATACTTGGCGGAGATGAAGGCCACCGACGTTGCATCCCAAGATTCGCATGAAGCCGAGTACTGCCGAGCACTATTTTGAGGAAGTCCTGCAGGGCGCTCGTTTAATAGAGACGCAGTGCTCGAAGGATATTATGTCTAAATGACATGTATGATTTGCGAAAACAATGTTTCAATATAATATAAGAGCTTTTTATACTTGTGCATTCAAGTATTAAAACGCCTCCTGTGCGGCGGTTGATGTATATGTGTATATAACTTTGAAAGATGGCAGTCTTGACATTTACGCACATAGTGCGGGGGTGTTTGCAAAAAAGGCGCATTTTCACACTTAATCCATCGTCTTGGTCCTGTGAAGGAGGTGATAGCGTAGCAAACTAGGCAACCGAACTATAATGCTTTATCTCTTTCACTTAGCCATAGGAGCTCGATGGTGGGGCTACTATATAGCCCCTAGGGGCACCGCGCTCTCCAATTTGGGGCGCGTATGTGCTGACCGAAAGCGGCCCTTCGTCAATGCGGGGAATTCTAAACATTCCATTTGGATCATCGAGTGGTTGACCGGTTTCACGCTATATCATGACAGTCGATTTAGCTTTCTCCTTTGAGGTGCTCAACCCAGCTCAACCGGGCACAATCGCGGTGGTTCTCCCGATGCTACCTTAGCCGATATAACGGGCGTAAGGTACCAAAACATGGGAGCCGGCAAACCCAACATTTGACCAAAGACATGATTCGCAGCTGATGCATATAAGGCCTAACTCGAGACACGAACACTCCCTAAGGTATTCGGTCTTTATGAAAAGCAGGCAGAATAATGCCCTAAGCCCCACAGTGTCCGTGCACGCATAAAAATTCAGTGCGGCCGATGCCAAAACGCCAGCCTCCTCCTCGGTTATAGTAAGAAACCGGGGGGTGTGTAGAAACAAGAGACAGTAAAAAAGGTTTACGCAGGGTGTTAATCTGAAAAGAATCCTTGCGACGGGTCCCTACTGCACGTCTGCCCCTGTGTCTCTGTTGTGCCATATTCTGGACGGATGTAGCACGGTGTTCATCTGTAAAAGAGAAGAACTTAGTTGAAAAGAAAAAATATCGTGCGAGAAATGTACTTTATATTAAATAAATAGAGTACGGTTCGGAAGGTGAATTGAGCTTTATTGTCTCTTGTTGTAGGTGCGTGCAGCCCCTTGTATGGGGGTATGCCGCTAGTAGGCGCCGGACTCGTCTAGCCGTGTCCGGGGTTTGAATGACCTATTCAGGTGCTTTGATTAGCGGAGCCGGATTGGTGTGGGCCTGTCAAAGCAGTCTCACGTTCTTCCGTGCTCGAGTAACACTTAATACTCCCTTTTAATGAGATGATGTCGCGTGGACCGGGCATTTTAAGTGTAAGAGATGCATAATGCGGTATTGCGTTAAAGCGGGCGAAAGCTTCACGCCCCAGTAGTGCTTGATAGCTACTTTCGAGCAGGCGATGTGGAAGGTTAACTTTTCGCGGCGGAAGTTGTCGGATGAGCGAAAACAACTTCTAGCGATGAGGAGCCCGTACAATGGGCATACAGAGCTGGCATTACCCCTTTGAAGGAGGTGTTGCTATGGCTAATCCTGTTTGGGCTTATCCCCATGTTGCGGATTGTGTCACGACATAGCAGGTTTAAATCCTTTGCCGCTGTCCATTAGGACTTGCGTGAATTGAAGACCGTCGATTATAGGTTCTAGTATCAAGGCAGTCCATCCTGCGTTCCGGATACTATCGGAGTAGTCTTGATGGTCGAAGGTAATTGGTTTTGATAATCAGTGTTGGGACTCCGCTGGGGTAGATTGTGCGTCGCGTAATTCCGTGGGTGCCGCTCTGTTTTCCCCTTTTGTTACTTGAAGTAAGTTTACTGTTTTGACTTCCTGTGGGAAATTCTTTTGTTTTCCGGGGCTCTGCTTGTGGTGCTCGTCATCATCTTCACTTGGTGTGTCGAGCCCCTTGTGTTCGGCGTTGAGTCTGCGGATCGCTTGAAGACCCAACAATCTCTCTGGGTATGGTTTGCAAGCTTCCGGAGTAATCTTGTGGATTTGGCATATCTTGTCCAAGATTTTGTTTAAGTTGGATAGCTCATCGCTATTGTCCTTAAGGGCAGTTTTTATTGTTCTGCCGTGAGCTTTTGAATCCGGCATTGTTGCCGCTCTTTGGACCGTTCCTCTTAATCCGCGCTGGTCCTTGCTGCGTCGTGGTTTTCCATTTCCATCCTTACGCCGGATGTACTTGGGTCATTGGCTTGCATATTGCCAGCAAACTATCCTCTCAAGCGCAAAAGCGGGTCATGAGGATAGTTAATGCAGCCATTGTTCTCGTCTTCTCCTGGCGAGGTGTCTGTGCGAGCCATTAAATCTCGGACGTTGTGTTTGAAAGCTGCTAAAGGCTTGGCGTCCGAGACGATCGACTATTTGGTTCTTTTGGTGAGGAACCTGTTCCAGAATTCTTGGCTGACTCTCGGGTTGTTGAGTTATATGACTTAAATAAATGCGCATCCGGAGGACGGACACAAGTCCCTTGAAAATTTGCCCGAAAAGCATCCTCGAGCTCTTCCCAACTTCCAATGGTATTTTCAGGAGGCTTTTGAGCCAATGCAGGGCTGGCCCGTTGAGCTTGAGGGTAAGTATTTTATGGCGTGGAGATCATCTCCTCTAGCCATGTGTATGTGGAGGATGTAATCCTCAATCCAGACTCCAGGGTCTGTTGTTCCGTCGTATGCCTCTATGTTTACGGGTTTGAATCCCGCTGGGAATTCGTGATCTAGCACCTTATCGGTGAAACATAGGGGGTGTGCGGCACCCCTATATTTGGGTGTGCCGTGATGTTCGGATATTTGGCGTGTTGCATTGCTTTGAAGAGCTTGCTTTCTCGGCCCATAGATGGACCTAACTGGGCCATCCTTTTGATGTGAATCCTTATGCGGATCGCTTACCGGCTTGTGTCTTGGTGCCATTTGCCGCTCTCTGTTTGCCATGGGGTCGTCCAACCGACCGGGTGGCCTTCTTGCTTTTTGATTGTGGGGGCTCTACGGCCTCCTCATCAAATTCGGGCAGTAGTTTTCTCTTTGGGTAGCTCTTTGTTCGTATGTTGTCGTCGTATTTGTCTGCGGTGTTGAGTACTTTGCTCCATCTGATTCTGAGTGCATCTTCCACTGTTTTGAGCTTCCACTTACCTTTTTTGTGCTACGCAGATGGCGACGAGCCTTTTGTGGAGGTTCTACTGCACCAACGATATGTCCGGCGTGAGATCGACCGAACTGTTATCATCGCCGGGGACGCGTTGTTTATCCAAGTTGTCCTGATAGGACGGTTGCACGATAGCATGTTAAATAGATCCACGGTTCACCCCTCTATGGCTGGGTCTTTGTCGAGGCGGGACTTGGTGCGGCGTTTACGTTGCCGTTTTGACTGTTTTTCAAGGGATTTATCCTTCGTAGTGTCCCGTTGTTCCTCGTCGTCACTTCCTTTAGGTGTATCCACCATGTATACATCATGGGATGAGGTGGTTGTCAAGTACCCTATAGGTGCTGGTTCATGGTTGTCTCCTACATTGTCGTCCATACCGTCGATGTCTTCGGAGTCGAAATCGAGCACGTCGTTTAAGCTTTCGACTGTGGCTACAAAGTGGGCGGTGGTTGGGCCACAACGGGTGTCAAAACCGGAGGATCTCGGGTAGGGGGTCCCGAACTGTGCGTTTAGGCGGATGGTAACAGGAGACAAGGGACACGATGTTTTTACCCAGGTTTGGGCCCTCTCGATGGAGGTAATACCCTACTCCAGCTTGATTAATATTGTTGATATGTGTAGTACAAGAGTAGATCTACCACGAGATCAAGGAGGCTAAACCCTAGAAGCTAGCCTATGGTATGATTGTTGTTAGATCCCTACGGACTAAAACCCTCCGGTTTATATAGACACCGGATAGGGTTAGGGTTACCGAGTCGGTTACAATGGTAGGAGATCTACATATCCGTATCGCCAAGCTTGCCTTCCACGCCAAGGAAAGTCCCATCCGGACACGGGACGAAGTCTTCAATCTTGTATCTTCATAGTCTTGGAGTCCGGCCAACGGTGATAGTTCGGCTATCCGGACACCCCCTAGTCCAGGACTCCCTCAGTTAACATCATGTTGGAAATTTTATTCATGGTCGAAAATGGAACTACTAGCCAGTTAACATCATGCTGATCAACATTCATGCATAGCACATCTTCATATGATGCACAGTCAAAATGCCCACACAATGTCGAGTGTGCGAAACACAGAGAAAACGAGGGACGAAGTTTTGGCAAGTGTTGGACGTGGTTTTGGGCTGCCCCGTCTAGGCTTTCATTTTTAACATGTGCAGCCCACGACCTCGGATGGGAGGTCCATAGGCCTGTTTGTATTTTCTTAGGGCCGTCATGTATCGACCGGCCTATGGACCTCCCATCCGAGGTTTTATTTTTGGCAGCCCAATTTATGTATTTTTTTTTGAAGAAAACGCAGAGGTCTGTTCTATTTTTGTATATAAGAATAGGAACACCAGGTCCAACTTATGTTTCCCTTCTAACTATATTATATATATTTAAATTATTTTATATGTTATTATATATTATTTTTATTATCATCATATATTTAACAGATACTTACATATGTAAGAAAACAATATCCCACATCTTATTAACTTATAAAAATAATTTCTTAACAAATAAAATCCTGGATTGTTTTGGCACGAAAATCCTAGTGATTGTGTACAAAAGCTTGGTAAGATTTAAGGACGAATGTAATAATATCACTTATTATTTAAATATATTTATAACAAAATGCTCAACGCCTTTTTATTTTTTGATAACATTGCTGGCCCAACCCAACATTACAATTAGAATCAGCCTAGCAAAATCGTGTATTTCGAGAAAGTGCAAATGGCCTGTAATTTTTTAGGAAATAAAATAAATGGGCCGCATGGACGCTACATTATTTGTTCACCCAGCCCAGCTAATGGCTGTAATTCAAAAAAAAAGATCAAATTGATTGTAAATTCTACCGCAAAAAAAATCAGAATTCTGAAAAAATGGGTTGAATCGTGCCACATTTTTGGAGGCTGAAATGTGGGCCAATAGGTCGAAGCCAATGCAAGTCGTTGTCAATTTAGTCAACAAATGATTCTGACATGTTAGCCATTGGATTTACATCCAACGACGGGCATCCATCTTCAATCTCTCGTCTTCTTCCTCCAGCCGCCGACCACCTCCGCCTCCTTCGCTAGCAGCTCTGCTTATGCAACCGCTATGAAGCGCTACTCCACCGTTGGCTGTGCCATCCCTCCACGCCTCCACACCTCATGTTCTTCTCCACCGACTGCCGGACCACACCGCACTAGAACCAGTTAACCCTCGTACACCTCTCCATCTGTGACTCTACTCCCGCGTCTTCCCATCTCTGGCTCGTTGCTGTCCGGGGCCTCGCCGTCGTCCACCACCTTGGATGCGCTCGGCTCGGCGTGGTCAACGTGGTCAACGAACGACACCATCGGAAGTAGACTGTGCGTGGAGAGGCTGACAGCTGGGTCCACGGCCGCACACAAGGAA
Source organism: Aegilops bicornis (assembly GCA_021605145.1). Classification (NCBI taxonomy): domain Eukaryota; kingdom Viridiplantae; phylum Streptophyta; class Magnoliopsida; order Poales; family Poaceae; genus Aegilops; species Aegilops bicornis. Next base: position 350,516,978 of record CM038674.1, on the reverse strand, counting down.
ATGCCTCCTTATTACACGCAAAATAATGATTCCTCCACCTGACATCTGGGACCCACCGGAAGGGCCTCTGTATTTCGCGAAAATAACGTGCCCCCCGCTGACATGTCGGACCCACCAGCTATCTTCGCACGCAAGGAAGTGCCTCCTTATTACGCACAAAAAAATGAATACTCCCCCTACCAGCTGGAACCCAGCATAGTGGGAGGCTGACTTGTGGGCCTACCAAGTTGACGGGGACGGAGGGCTTTGTCAACTTAGTCAATATGAACGATTCTAGCTCTTGTTACCGTATGATGTTCATCCAACGGCCGTAGTGCTTCTTCAACCTCTGGTCTTCTTGCTCCAGCCGCCCAAACCAGCGCCGGTCATGCCGCGTGCTCACGCCTCCCGTGGCGATTGTGATGCCGCGGAGGCCTCACCGCCCTACTACTCCCACGGCTGGCGGGCCATCCCTCTACTCACCCATACCCCTGTTATTCTGCGGCGGCAATGCCTCACACCAGACAAACCGGTGAACCCTCGTACTCCTCTTCACGTGGGCATCCATCGCTGCGTCTTCCCCGACTCGAGTCGTCCCTTCCTAGTCCTCGTTGCCGTCCACCGCCGTGGTGCTCTCGGCGGCGTGGTCAACGTGGTCAAGGAGCGACTTCCATCGGACGTGGGTAGATGCGTGGAGAGGCTGATAGGCTGGGTCCACAGCACGCAAGGAAGTGCCTCCTTATTACAGCATAAAATAATGATTCCTCCACGACGGCGGGGACCCACCGGACGGGCCACCGTATTTTGCAAAAAAATGTTTCCCCTAAGCGCCGGGACCCACCGGCTACATCTTCGTATGCAAGGAAGTGCGTCGGGCAAAAAAGCGATTCGCCCCGACATCCGGGACCCACCAGCTACATCTTCGCACGCAAGGAAGTGCGTCCGGGCAAAAAAAGCGATTCGCCCCCATTGCTGGGACCCACCAGCTACATCTTCGCATGCAAGGAAGTGCACGGCGGTCGGGACCCACCTGGTCGAAGCGTACGTAGCGTTGTCATTCTGGTCGCGAACGTGTACGTACATATATGCTGGTAGATGTAGAGGCGCGCACGTAGCATGTACACGTACGTACAAGGGCCAGGGTGCAAGAAAGAAAATACGGCCACGTATGATATGGGCGGGGTCTTGAACGCCTACTCGCGCATACGTACGGCGAGGGCTCGTGTACATGGCTGGGTCGGAACAGAGAAACAGTGTCGTCGTCGTGTTCATGGGGAGGCAACGGAATGAGTCGTGTTCATGGGGAGGGAACAGAATGCATCGTGTTCATCGGGAGGCAACGGAATGCGTCGTGTTCATCGGGAGGCAACGGAACGCGTGGGAGCCAACCGGCTGGGTCGGTCGGAACGGAATGCATGTTCGTGTTCATCGGGAGGGCTTGGACAGAACAGGCGATGGAAATGAGGCCTGGCGTACCGCAGAACGGAGGAAACGGCCTTGTGTTCGACCGGCCATGTGAAACGGGATCCTGTTCATCGGGAGGGTCCGCGTATCGCCAAAACGGATTTAAACGGACCTCCTACGGTCGAAACGAGTGTCATGTTGATCGGGAGGGGTGTGGCATACTGCAAAACGGACAAAACAGACCTCCTACGGTCGAAACGGGGGTCCTGTTGATCGGGAGGGGTGTGGCGTACCGCAAAACAGATGAAACGGACCTCCTACGGTCGAAACAGGGGTCCTGTTCATCGGGAGGGTGTGGCGTACGCAAAACGGACTCCACGGGATACTGTTCATCTCCACCGTCGACCTCCTCCGGCCTCCACGGGCTACCGTCGACCTCCTCCGGCCTCCACGGGCTCCTGTTCATCCGGCCTCCACCGTGCGCTTACTCCATGGCTCTTGTTCAACCACCCCTCCACCATCTACTATTCATCCAGCCCTCCACACCACGGGTCCTGTTCAACCACCCCTCCACGGGCACCCCTCCACCGTCTACTTTTCATCCAGCCCTCCCCACCCCGGGGTCCTATACAACCCGCGGCAACACCACCGCTCTTTGTACATCCACCCCCCCCCCCCGCAACGCTCACTGTTCATCCAATCGATCGGCTTCAGTTAGCAGCAGTAGCGAAGGAATCGCTCGATCGGGTTCAGTTAACAGCCATCGATCGATCGCTCGGGTTTAGTAACGCGTAGCCTGCAGTGCAATCGCTCGGGTTCAGTTAGAGCCCGACGCGTTGCTCGGGTTCAGTTAGAGCCAACGCCTCGCACACACGCGCATACGTGTACGAGAGAAATGCGCATCGCTCGGCCCTAGACCTCCCACCGTAACCGGGAACTCCCCGAAATTTTCCTCCCCCTCGCTTCTACCACGGTTTTTTCCGTCATGGACGACCCAAAGAATGTCATGCAACTGCGTCTCCGGCCCGCCCAGGACGAAAATCCCATTTTCTATCATGATTTTTTGTCACAGAAGTAGGAGCCCACCACATCTATGATGATACCGGGTTTTGTCACAATTATCGTCATAGAAGTGTCATATGTGTGACATAAAAAAAATTGTTCGGCCCAAAATGTCACGGATGTGTCTTTTTTTGTAGTGTGTATATATAGTACGTGTCGAGGGGGGGTGGGTGACCAGCTTGGTCCATCACTTTCACCGACAGCGCGAGAGAGGTTAACTAATTTGACTTACAAGGGGATTATTATTTTGTTTTGTCTTTATATAGATCATGATGTGAGATTACATAAATATAATAGCGCATCTGTACACATGAATCCATCTCGCTAGATCAAAGGGGGGGCGAGCACATGACACGTCGTGAACGACCTCTTGCTACGTATGGGGACCTCTGCGATTTTCAACACATGCACCGCATCAATGTTGTGCCTTGGGTCGGTTATTCAACACATATGCATGCATCATACACCTCCATAAATATGTTTGGGACACACGCATGCAATAATGGTTGTCTTTGGACACACTCTCACTCGCTTGGTTATGGGTGACAAGCCTATATATATTTGTGAGCCCGCGTGGACGTCCATCATTTCAACCAATGACGAGAAAGGTTACTAGGGTGGATATATTCTTCTTCTTCGCTTCGAGTTACCGTATAGTAGGTCGACCCATTCCAAGACTAGTTAAGTTTGAGCACATGCTACACGTCGTGAACCCTCGCTCGGTGTGGGGATTTTACCATTCCAAAGCATGGTGCCACATCAAATTTGCACATTGGTTATTCAACCACCGCACACACCACTTCCATATATATACTTGGGCCACATGCACAGAGTGGGTTTATCTTCATACAATACTCCCTCACGAGGTTATCGGCGACAGGCTAGCCCATTTTGCTGGGCCATGTGGACGTCCATCACTTTGACCAACAATGCGTGGGGAGAGGTTGTACGACAAGGTTGGATTCTGCTTGGTCCGTGTTACAGTACGTCCTGGTGAGATGCCCTCCCCTCGATGCGCATGTGTGTGTGGGGGGGGCTACTTCACGCTACCTGCAACCTCCATGGGGTCAAGGAAGTCCGGCTAATTTGCGAGGCACACGTTCCACGTCAAAAGTTGTGAATGGTTGTTAAATATCACACACCACACCCTTTTCGTACATATAGTAGGGCCACCCGCATGTGGTTTGTATGTGGTCTCACCCATCTCGCGCCACAAGCACACACTTGTGGGTCGGCACACAGTCCACCTTTGTCGAGAAGCGAAAGGGGAAGTTTGACATAAGTTTTGTGTTACGGTAAAGCGAGATTTCAGACCAAGCTATTTGGGGGCATGCATTCGTAGCTAGGATTCCCTTACCGCCACATCAATATTGTGCTTTTGTGCGACAGCTGCCACATCAAAGTTGTGCATTGGGTATTCTAACATCAGACCACCCTTTTCATACATATATTTGGTCCACATGCAAGTGTGTTCGTGTTCTGACCCTCTCCCGCGTTATTATTTTTGCCAGATTTATAAGCAGCACACGAGTTGGATGTAGAAACCGTCTGCCATTGGGTACGCAACAGACACAGTTCGGTCAGATTACCCATGTGCCATGCCCGTGCCCTGCGGTCCCTCACATCAGCACAGTAGATTGGGTTCCACGAGGCTTGCGCCCCTGTCTCAAAAATTTCTACTGCCTCGTAATCTTGAAAATATCTACCACCTGGAAGGTTTTAATGTTTGATAGCACACGATTAGAATGTGCGGACTGTTTGCGATGTCTGTTACTCTCGCTCTTCTTCAGTCCCTTGATTCAAATTTTCAGTAGCCCCGGCATTTTACTCCCGCCTCTGCATCCCTCGCAATCTCAAAAATGTCTGCTCACCCTTGATGCAAATTTTCAGTAGCCCCACCTTGTTACTCCCGCCTAGTAAAATTTTTAGTTCCCGTGGTCTTTCCTCAAACACCACCTCGCCCCCCCTCCACACACACCACACACTCCCCAAACCTCCGCTCACACAAATACACAACACCCCCAAAACCATTGGCAGGTCGCCGCCATCGCCGCGGCCTCCATCCTCAACATCTGCTTGTGTGTCGGAGAGCTCGAGGAGCCAATGGCAAAAAAGAGGTTTATCACGGCCTCTTCGCCCGACGCTGGCGAGGTGGCTGCCGAGGTGTGCCCATCGTCCTCCGTGGGCACTTTATCGATCCACCATCACCGGTCCCCCGATCCGCCCGCCGCCGCAGCCCTATGCTGGTTCGAGGACTTGCCCGTCCTCCCTCGAACCCGGCAGCCGACGAGGCCCTACCTCGGGGTCCGGCAGCGGCGGTAGAGGACCTGGGTCACCGAGATTACAGATCGGGAGACCCACACCCGCCGGTGGCTCGGTAGCTTCCACGCGGCCGAGCTCGCGGCCATGGAGTACGACAGCTGGCAGGTCCGCTAACACGGCGCAACGACTAGGCTCAATTTTGTCGGTGTTTTGGGAACGGGGGTCCCTAGACTTGCCTACCTGCGGCCCACGGCGTGGCTCCACTCGCGGCCCAGTATGGTCCATCTTCACCAGCAAACGCCCAAGACCCTCGCGAGGCGGACGTCACAAGACCTCCTCGGCAGTGGCCTCACCAGGCTGGCTCGCGAGGGGCGGAGAGATCAAGGCAAGGCGAGCCTCGCGAGGTTCTAGTGACGTAAGCCATGACGACCAAGACCAGGCGGGTGCCAGCGCGCACAGTGTCCTCGTTTCCTCTTTGGTGCTAAGGAGGCAAGCGGAGGCGAGGAGAACCGAGGCATCAGACAAAGGTTTCCATATCGGTGCAACGAGACCAAGACCAGCAGGATGGCAGGACGAAGGTCACCGTGGAGCCCAAGACGGCGTCACCGCCAGAGCCTGTGGCAGGCGAAGACCACCTTTAGTCAGGATAGCTTGTACTAGATGTCCCCCTTCAAATTGGCTATTGTTGGCTCCCTTCCCGCTCAATATTTGGGGAGAGGACCAGGGCCTCCATAAATAGGACTAGCCACCACAGTAGGAGAAAACAGATTCAGATCATCCTCACCCACACAAGTTCAGCAAGCATAAGAACACCTCTCCTCAGGAGGCTGTTCTTCCCCTTGTACTGTTCATCCTCAGCCCAAGAAGCAATCCACCACACCACACTGGAGTAGGGTATTACACCACAACGGTGGCCCGAACTAGTATAAATCTCGTGTCTCTTGTGTTACGGGTTCGTCGAGCTAGGCTTTGAGATCGCGGTGAGGCCGAGGACATGATTAGGTAGGGGGAAATCTTCTGCGCACCCCAGTGTTTGAACCTCAAGGGTTTTGCCAAAACTCGAAATCCGACATTTGGCGCTCCATGTAGGGGTGCGCCGAAGCTTTCCTTCCATTGATCTGCGTCCTATCGCTTCGTCGCATCCATGTCGGACGCTCGCCGAGCTCGTGCTGAGCGCCGGGCCGCCCTCGCCGCCCGCGTTGCTCAGACGGCTCCTGTCGGCGGGCCACCCCATCATTCTCCGTCGCCTGCTACCAACGCTGCCACCGGCCCGGCGGGAAACGAGCAACAAGCGTCCTCGCTGCACCCCTCGGTGCGGCGGGACGGCCGCAACCGCCACTCCGTCGCTGACCCCGACCGGCTCGTCGTCTCACGCCCGTCGCGCTCCCACGAACGCGCAGGCCGCGTTGTGCATGGCACGTGAACTCCTGCGCTACCGCTTCGCCGACGACCTCTACGAGGACTGGCTGGACCACATCGCCGAGCTCGTCAGCACCGCAGGGGGCTCCCTTGCGCCATCCATCTAGCTGCCTTGCCCTCCGCCAGCTGCGGGCAACGTGGCTCATGGAGCACCACCACCACCTCCTCCGCACCAAGACGGCGCCCTAGCGCCAAGGCATGCGGCCCCCGGCGCGACCCACCGCGTCGGGCGCCCGTGCACAAAGGAGGAAGCTGCCAAGAAGTTCCTCGTCTGCAAGAAAATGCTCCCGCGCTCCCGGCACCACTACGACAAGACCGCGCGCCGCCTGCAGTGGCGGTGCGCGGACATCGATCAAGGGCAGGATCCACATCAGCAAAGGGTCCCGGTGGCCACCGCGGGCTGTCGTGCCTTCACTCGTGAGCTGCATAGCATCGCATGGCCGGGCAAGTTCAAGCCAGACCTGCCTCCACGCTACGACAGCACCCCCAACCCCGCGGAGTTCCTGCAACTCTACGAGCTGAGCATCAAGGCGGCCAACAGCGACGAAAAAGTCGTGGTGAATTGGTTCCCCATGGCTCTCAAGGATGGTGCTCGCTCATGGCTCCTGAACCTGCCTCCAGGCTCCATCTCCTCCTGGAACGAGATGCGCGACCGCTTCGTCACCAACTTCTAGGGCACTCACGACCGCCCTCCGGCCGCAGGTGACCTGCGTCGTGTCAAGCACCAGCTAGGGGAGACCCTCCAGAAGTACATCCAGTGCTTCAACAACGTTCGCCTCAAGATCACCAAGGTGACGGACGAGGCCATCATCTCCGTGTTTTCTAATGGCGTCCGCGATGTCAAGATGAAGGAGGAGCTTGCCATCCACGAGGAGTTATGCATGTCCTTGGAGTTGTTCAACCCGACGACTAAGTGCGCAAGGGCTGAGGAAGGGCACCTTTCCCTCCTCGAGCTCCCAGCTGCCGACCTGGAGGAGAAGAAAGCCAAGGCCAAGGACGTGAAGCGCAAGGGAGTGGCCGTACTTTGGCGGGCGGACACCTGGCGTGGCCTTGACCAGCCCGAGTCATCCAAGAGCAGTCGACCATTCTGCGCCTTCCACAACATTCACATCCACAACAAACAACTGTCAAGAGCTCAGGGCCATTCGAGATAGACGCCTCGGTAGATGCCCTGAGCGCAACGACAGGGGCTACGGCCGAGGAGGACGCGGCGGAGGATGCTGGGACGACTGTGGCCCTCTCCAGCAGTGGCGTGACTGGCCTCGTGAGGACCGCTGGCAAGATCAGCCTCGCGAAGGCGCCTGGAGGGATCAACCTCGTGAGGACCGCCCCCAGGGCAACGCTGGTCTTCCTCCGCTGCCACCACCACCAAGAAGGAATGACGACCACCATCAGGACGAGGGGGCTGGGGGCTTCCAGGAGCCGCGGGCTATCGCCTGCATCCTAGGCGGAGCTCAAGCCCCAGCCTCTCAGCGAATCTTCAAGCAGTTTGCTCGCGAGGTGAACGCAGTCCTCCCTGTGCTCGAGGCCACATGCCCGCTTAGGTGGTCCAAGTGCGCCATCACCTTCGATTCGGCGAGATCAGCTCAAGTCTTGCTGACCACCATGGCGCTCTCCCGTTGCTTTGCTCACCCGTCATCAGCAACGTACAAGTCACCAAGACCCTCATCGACGGTGGAGCAGGGCTTCACGTCCTGTCCGTCGAGATGTTCGATAGCCTTCAAGTGCCCTACGATTAGCTTCAGCCTACCAAGCCCTTCTCAGGAGTGACCGACGGTTCCTCCACGCCAATAGGGCAGGTCCGCCTCCCTGTCACCTTTGGACAGCGCGACAACTACCGCACCGAGCTCATCAACTTCGACGTCGCCCACATCCGTCTGCCATACAACGCCATCCTCGGGTATCCAGCCCTGGCCAAGTTCATGGCAGTGACACACCACGGCTACATCGTCCTCAAGATGCCAGGGAGTGGCAGAATCATCACAGTCCCCTGCGAAGAAAGAGATGCGGTGTTCTCCCTCGAGCACGCCTTCCAAGCAATATCAATCAAAGACCCCGACAGCAATGCAGCACAGTACCCTCCTGAGGTCGTCCCCAAGAAGAAGAAGCAGCTACTCCGCTCAGGGCCTCAGGAGAGCGGCGCCGCAAGTGGAGCCACGTCAGGATCAGCGCCCGCGCCTGGGGCGCCTCCCTCCCTCGCATAGGAAGGCGCGCCCAGTGCCCTCCTCGGGCAGGGCTCGGGGGCTCTCTTCTGGAGGGCCTCCGACCTTACCAACATCACGAGGGAGGCGCTCGGGCACCACATGGAGGCGTGCTTCGCAGCATGTTTCACTACAGGAAACTGCTAGTTTGCCGTTAGTGAGCGGCTTTGCCGTCAGCATTTCATCGGGGTAGACGGCAAAGAAAGTTTTGCCGTCAGGAGCTTACGGCAAAGTATGACTAACGGCAAATCTGCGCTTTGCCGTCTGGTGAGCTGGCTGGTGACGGCAAACCTAGCGAAGGATGACAGCAAAGAAACCAAGGCAAGAAGCGGCTCTTCGCCGTCTGTTGTTTCACTGAGTGACGGCAAAGGATGGACACGTGTCTAGTTTGACGGTAGGTAACGGTGCCCCAGTTTTGCCGTCTGTGTTTGTCATCCACTGACGGCAAAGTCAGTTGCTTTGCCGTCTGCCTTCTGTCCTACTGACGGCGAACTAATAGAAAAAAAAACCTGGCACCGAGCCTTGCTTTGCCGTCTCCTTTTGGTCCCACTAACGGCAAATTAACGGAAATTAAGAAAAAAAAACCCCACCCGACCGCATCATCCCCGATTCCTCTGTCTCGACCGCGCGCACTAGGTTATCCCCGTCCCGGCTCCACACCGCGCCGCCACCGCCTGGCCCTGGCTCCACCGCGCCGCCGCCTGCCCGTCTCCACCTCCACCGGCGCCGCCGGCTGGTCCCCGCCTCCACCAGCGCCGCCCGTCGGGACCCTTGTCCACTGCGCCCCCCCACCGTCCTCCTCCAATGGGCGACCGCCACCGGGCCGTCCTCCCCCTTGCCACGGCTGCCGTGGGCAAGCACCGCCGCCAGTTCCTCCCACGCATCCGCCGCTGGTCACCACCGAAGCGGGGCACCACCTCCCCCTCTGCCCCAAGCCCCCCTCTGCCCCACCCCACGGTGATCACTGCTCCCCATCTCTGTTCGTATTCTTTTAGATGGATAGATGTATGGATTGCAGTATATGTGGATGGATTTATAGATGTATGTAAGGATGGATGCATAGATGGATGTATGGATGATTTGCTGATGGATGTATCCCTTTCCATTTTCTTCTGCCTAAATTTTTTAGTATAAGGCAGCCTTGTGCTTGTCCATAATATGGTTGTTCTGCAAGGCAAAATTTCAACTTTTGATTAATGCTCGTAGGAAATTAAATGCTTAGTTTTTTGCAACATGCTTAGATTGGAGAAGACAAGCCAGAGAGTCTAGTCTTGCTACACATATATATATAGTTGTCAATTGTGAGATGATGTTGATAATGTTTTTATCAGATTGTTTCACGAGTGCTTATGTTGGTTGTGCCGGTGCTTTTCATGTGCAGGGATTTTCTCTTCACCTCGAGGAGCATTGTCCGTCCCGTTGCCATTGCCATCGTTGTTCAACTACCGCCTCTACGGTCTCGGGGTGAGCTTGACTGTCATCTCCTCCCCCTCCCCTATTTGCTTCGTTCCGTTAAATCGTGCCGATGCCACTAGATTTTATTTTCATGTCAAGTCTCGTAACCTAGGCGTCTCCCGTTCGAAAGGGTGGCATCTATAAATATGCATGTCTTTGCATATTTATAACCGTCGTCCTTTCGAATTGTCCACGTTATCCATGGACAGCCCGATTACGTGTAGATTGGGTTTTTTTTCCCATGCTCTACTTCGGTCCTCGGCAAAATTTCGTCAGTGCCACCTCGTTGTTCTCCGGGTGCACATTCTCTCGGCTTGTTGTCGAGACGTGTATCTGGAGAACAGCGGGGAGGTGCTGCCGAAATTTTGCCGAGGACCGGAGTAGAGCACGGGAAACGAACCCAATCTACACGTACTCGGGTGGGATTAGGACCCATCTTTACCTATTAGAGATAGGATTCAATCCATGGATGCACGTTTCCCTTTTGTATGGTAAAAAATTAAAATCATGGCGTAAATAATATGACAATGGTAATTAGGTGTGTATCTAGTCTTAATTACATTATACATATCTTGATGAATATGAATTTGGTGCCCCTCTTGTTAGTGCAAGTACCAGTATGGATGATCGTGAGTGGATGTAAAGCTGGACACCCTAGTCAGTGGCATGACCACCTTTGAATGGGTGGCGAAGACCAACGAATTTGTGGAGGCAACATTTGCTAGAGGCCAAAGAAAAGTTGGTGCCCTGGCTGAAGTGTCATAGCAGCGCAGAAGCAGTCGAAGAAGACGATGTGTGTGCACTGCAGAAGCATGGGTTTAAGCGTGGGTATACCGGTGGACCCTTCATGGCGAGAACTGAGCGTGGCAGAGAGGCGGTGGTGCGTCGGCGAACCGACAACAATGGTACCGGGATAGTTGACATCGTAGCTGACTTCAACGATACACGTGAAGAGGGATCAGAGGAAGAACCGGAGGAGTCTGCGAGGGCATTCTTAGAAATGTTGAATTCCTCACAACAACCTCTTCACGACCACACAAACCAATGTCGGTGGATGCCATTGCACAAGCAATGTCTATAAAGACCAGTTCAACATGAGCAGAGATTGCTTGAATTGATGGTGACATCTTGGGGTCGCTCTCTCCCGAAGGTCACAAATCGGCTAAAAGTTGGTATGAAGCGAAGAAAATCCTTCGTCCACTTAAGATGCCCTATGAGCAGATACATGCTTGTCCAAACGGATGTGTCTTATTTACGAAAGAGTATGCCGATGACAAGTATTGCGCCAAGTGCAAAGCTCTAGGTATGTCGAGAGAGACCTCAGTGATGGTACGAAGAAGTAGAGCAAAGTCCCCGCAAATGTTCTTCGATATTTCCAATCTTGCCAAGAATTCAACGCCTTTACTTGAACGAAGATACAGCCAAACAGATGACATGGCACAAATATGGGATAAGACACGACAAAGATGATCATGGGAGACCGATGCTGATACATCCGTCTTGTGCCCAAGCTTGGAAGAATTTCGATCGCATACATCATGAGAAAGCAAAAGAGGCAAAGGATGCACGAGTTGCCATCGGACTCGATGGGTTCAATCCGTTTGGTATGGTGTCAAAGACATATAGTTGTTGGCCCGTGTTTGTTGTTCCCCTCAACCTCCCCCCGGCACCATAATGCAACGCAAGCACATGTTCCTGTCGTTGATAATTCCAGGACCCAAGTATCCAGGGAAGAATATAAGTGTGTACATGCAACCACCTTTGGTAAATGAGTTGAAAGAAGCTTGGGTGAGCAGGATACGGACATACGACGCTGCTAGCAAAAAGAACTTCACAATGCATGTTTGGTACCGATTACTCATTTCATGACTTACCACGTATTCACTTTTCATGTGGTGGTCTGTGCATGGGAGGTTCCCATGCCCAAGGTGCAAGGCAAGCATGAAGTGTCGTTGGTTGCAGCATGGTCGCAAGTATTCTTGCTTCGATTTTCATAGACAACATTTGCGTCTTGACCATCCATTCAGAAAAGACAAGAAGAACTTCATGAAAGGTGAAGTCGTTGAACACTCGGCACCACCTGAGATGACGGGTGAACAAATTCGTGATCAACTAAATGCTCTCCAGCCTGATCCCAAATGTCCAGGGTATTTCTTGGGATATAACGAAGAACACGCGTGGACTCATAAGCCATGCTTATGGGATCTCCCCTAATTCCACCAGCTCGAGCTTCCACATAATATTGATGTAATGCACACTGAAAAGAATATCGCCGAGGCCATTTTTGGCACATTGTTCAACATTGCTGAGAAGACGAAGGATAATACTAAGGCTAGACTTGATGTAATGAAGCTATGTCATAGACCCGAACAAAACTTGCGACAACCCGAGGGCAAGAAAAACTGGAGGACGCCAAAGGCGAGGTTTGTTCTTACTAGGGAACAAAAGAAGGAGATACTCATGTGGTTCAAAACTTTGTTGTTCCACGATGGGTATGTAGCGAACCTTATGAGGGCGGTGAATCTTGATAAATTGAAGCTCAACGGGATGAAGAGTCATGATTGGCACATATGGCTTGAGCGGTTAATGCCGGTGATGATTCGAGGCTATATCCCCGAGGATGATTGGGAAGTATTGGCAGAGCTTAGCTATTTCTTCCGTGTTCTTTGTGCTAAAGAAGTATCTCCTACTGTGATAGATGAGATGGAAGAACGGGCCCCCGAGTTGCTCTGCAAGCTAGAGAAGATCTTTCCACCAGGATTATTTAAGCCGATGGAACATATGATTTTACACCTCCCTTCCGAGGCAAGAATGGGTGGCCCTGTGCAGAATCGTTGGTGCTATGGACTTGAGAGAATGCAGAAGACTCTTCGAGCTAAATGTAGAAATAAATGTAGAATTGAAGCCTCCATAGCGGAGGCATTCTTGGCATAGGAGATTACAAACTTCACGACATCACGCTATGCGGCCAATATTCCAAGCTTGCATAATGCAAAGTCTCGATACAATACTGGCGACCCTAAACATGAATCCAAGCTCAGCCTCTTCAAAGGGCAACTCGGACCTGTGGGTGCTTCGGTTCAAAGAATTTGGATCCGAAAGAGTGGAAATCGCTTACGTTGTATATCCTCACCAACATTCAAGAAGTGCGGCCGTACATTGAGTAAGTGTTGGTACATTATGTAACATTTACTCACATGTTTCTCTCTTAACTACGCTCATTTCTCATTGGGCGGTGAATTCATTGCCCAATTCTCGAATGGAGGGTCGAACATGATTCACTTGAAGAGTATGAGCTTCTTCTTTGGTGAAGAAGACGGCAATTATGGTTTCATTTCTTGGTTCAGAGAAAAGGTAAGGTATACTTCTTGGAACACTTGAAGTTGGTATTACGTGCGACTAATACACCTATCCTTCTCTCTTAAACTTGTAGGGTACGTTGATATTGGACAAAGAGTTGAAACAAGTTGCTAATGGGTTTGACTATAAGGTCGGTACATTTGATAAATACGACATCAATGGGTATCGCTTCAAAACACATGGGAACGAGGAACGTCAGGACGTTCTAAAATCAAGGAACACGGGAGTGTCGGCTATTTGCAATGGAGTTGAGTATTATGGAAGACTTGATGAAATATATGAACTGCATTACTTTGGGGCAAATCCTCCAAAAGTCATTGTCTTCAAATGCCATTGGTTTGATCCGGAGAAGGTTAGGCGGAGGGATGATATTGGGCAAGTCAAAATTCGACAAGACAACAAATTAGAATGTGAAGATGTCTATATTGTGGCTCAACAGGCGACACAAGTTTTTTATCTCAAGTATGCATGCCAAAAGAAGTACCTTAAGGGTTGGGATGTCGTGTAAGATGTGCCGCCACATCGTAAACATCCTTCCCCCAGTGAAGAGGATTATCAACCTCACATCGACCCTGACACATATGATGGAGAATTCTTCCAAGAAGAACATGGGCCTAGAGGCCGTCTCAACATCCATCCACGCATGGAAGTACACATTGTGATGAAGAAGAAGTCAAGAGGAAGAAGAAGAGGTTACGAACGTGGAAGACCTCTCAATGCTTGAGCAGTTACGTCTAGGAATTGCCGATGAAGGTGACGATGACGGTCAACATGGGGACAACATCCTTGACGACACGTGTAATCTGAGATGATGAGGCTAGGACTGACCTTGAAGAAGAGACGGATTGTGATCCAGATGATCCCGACTATTTTTAGTCGTAGTGTTGAACTGTAATGTTGATTTTGTACTAGTTGCTTTACCATGACCCAGATGATCTCAAAGATGTTGTAATGTTGAATTTGTAATATTTTTGAACTTATGCTTATCTATTTGAAGTATAATGTAGTTTTTGTACTATAATTGCACTGGTAATTCTCATTGCGTATGTTTTTGAACTTATGCTTATTTGTTTGAACTATAATGTATTTGTACTACAATTGCATTGGTAATTCTCATTCGACAATTGTTTGAACTTATGCTTATTTATTTAAACTATAATCTTGTATTTGTACTAATTGCTTTACTTTTTGTCATAGCGGTGAGTGAAGCATGGTGGGCCCATAAAGGAAAAGCCCGGCTCCCCATAGCGAGATCTTTGCTTAGCACTTTTATCGCCGATCCTCCGCCTTCCTCTCATCCTCGGGCTCATCGAGGGAGAGGAAAAGGCTGAGGAAGAAGGTGCACGTGGAGCAAATGCTAAGAGAAACCCAGTTCGGCCAGTGTCTCACGCCCCGTGTCTAAGAGGGTGGAGGGGCAGGCGGTGTCTCACTCCCCGTGTTTGAGAGGGTGGAGGGCAGGCAGTGTCTCACTCCCCGTGTGTGAGAGGGTGGAGGGGCAGGCGGTGTCTCACCCCGTGTCACGAGAGGGTGGAGGGCGAGCCGGTGTCTCACTCCCCGTGTCTAAGAGGGTGGAGGAAGAGCGGTTGTCGTCGGAGGCCTCGGCGAGGAGGCCCCGACCTCGACAAGGAGGCCTCGACCTCTGAAGAGGAGCATGCTGGTTTCATCCAAGTTGAGGAGGGTCGGTCCGTGTACCCTCGTGGTTCCTCAAGGCTCCGGAGCGAGGGCTTCCTGTGGAGCAGAGGCCATGTATTGCTCCATGTGGAGAAATGTAACTAACTTTGGCTTCCCATTTTCTACCTTCAATGTATGCAACAATTGCTAATAACTTTGGCTTCTCATTATGTAGCGGTTGGAAGAAAATTTGGAGCTAGCACGGGAAAGTACCGACACGTGAACGGCGTCCTTGGGAGCCTCATTAAGGAGCATTACCCTGGCATGGTTACTTTGCCTGGGGAGGGCAAATTTCCGGAGCCAGCATGTACCTGGGACCACTACAAAGTGTAACATCCCAAAATTCTAAATTTTGGAATGTTATAAACAAATAGATAGATTTGATTGATTGCTTGATTGATTGACTGAAAGTGAGTGAATTCGAAACTTTTTGAAAGTTAGATGAGAGGGAATAAAAGGACTTTCCCAAACTTTCATTTTGCTTTTATGATCTTCGGGAATTCAAATTCTTTTCATCACAAAACCCTGGAGAGAAGATGACATGACTTCTTCCATTTATTTAAATGACAAGTGGTGTTGAAAATGTTTGAATTTCATTTGAAAAATATTTCCAACTCTGAAACTTTATGCAACTCAATGATTTTCACGAGCGAAGATAAAATGACTTCTTCAAATTATACGAAATATGAGTTGGGAGTTTTCAAAGAATTAAAAATTCAAAGTTCTTTTGAATTTATTTTCAATTTGGAGTTATTTGAGTTTTATTCAAATTATTTTTCTCCAAAAATAAAATACATGGAAAAATAGGGTAACATGATTCCCTACCTCAGAAAATTGGAGAGAAATTAATTTGAAGTCATTTTCGTATTTTAAAAATAATTTTTATTGGATTTTATTAGAGCTGAAACACTCTTTGCTTTATTTGAATTTGTGTGTATTTTATTTGAAGCTAGAATAATGTTCATCATGTAGGAAATATTTTTCTGAAAATTTTGATATATTATATGCCTATATAATATTTTTATTTATTTGGTTTTATTATTTTTAATTGTCTCTGTAAAAAAAACAAATTTAAAAAAAAAAGAGTGCAGCGCCTTGGGCCAAAGGCCCAAGCCGCTAGCCGCCGGCCGGCCAAGGCCACAAGGCCATCACAAGACGCACCAAGCCGTGGAGCCGCTCCTTTTCCTAAGTCCTAGTAGGACTCTTTTCCTACTTCGTTTATTCCGTCTCTATTCCTAGATCTATTCCTCTTGTTTCCTAATCCTAATCTATTTCTTGTCCCCTACCCCAAGCAAAACCCCTCCCCTCCCTAATATAAATACCCAAGCACCCCCCCCCTCCAACACATCAAATCAACTCTCCTCTCCTCCACAGCAGCAGCAGTGCCACCGCCGTGCCGCCGCCCCACATAGCCGCCGCCCTCACCAGCCGCCGCCACATAGCCGCCGCCATAGCCGTCGCCGCCGGAGCCCCTCGCCTCTTCGAGGTACTAGCCCCGCGCCGCGTCACGTTTTCTAGATCGGTTTTCTAGATCGATTTCTGTTCCGTTTTCTAGATCGGTTTTCTAGATCGATTTCCGTTCCGTTTTCTAGATCGGTTTTTCGTTTCGGTTTTCTTTCTGAAACCTAGATCGGTTTTATCGCCGGTTTTTCTTTCGGTTTTGTTTAGCGGCGTTAAGCTCGATAGATTTTTCTTTTTAATTTTCGTCATGGACCTATCCGTAGTCCCTAATCTTCAAACGTTCATAACTTTTTACTCGTAAGTCAGAATCCATGAAACCAACACCCACTTCTTCGTTCTGATCTCCTCTATCCGATAATACAACTCAAACATGTTTTTGAAAGTTTTAAAATTTGATTTCAAACAGATTTGTATTTGAACTTCGTTTGATCATAACTTGAGTTTCGTAACTCCGATTTAGTTGATTCTTTTTGCAAATCGAAGCTCTTGACCTAAACTTTCTGATAAGGCCAAAGACACATAGTTTTGGTACTGTTAGAAATTGTTTTATGCTGCAAGAGTTATTAGATTTGGTTTGGACGTTTTCCGAATTGTTTCTTGATCCTTCCGATCTTTTGAGTGATTGCTTATGTGTGGTTACTATTGCTTGATTACGATAGATTGACCGGAGTGTGACGAGTAGAACTATCAAGAGTTTTGAGTGCGAATCATCTTCATCAACTTTGCAGGCAAGTAACACTTGATCATACCTTTTCTACTACCCAATTTTATTGCATTAGATCAATCCCTCAAACACTTGCATGTTTAGGATCTAATTAAATTGTGGGTTTGGGAAGTAGATTGAGGTAGTACCTATTACCTGTTTTACTTATGAAACCTGGGGAGTTACTTCTACGTTTGCTTATTATGCCATGCTATGCTAGTAGACGTGGATTGGGTGAGTGTTATCCATGACAGATGTGAGATTGTTAATTTAATGGTTTATCTAAGGTGGCAACTTAAACACACATCTGGGTGGATTGAGGCACCTGGTTTCTATCAGGACTTGCCTGTTTTCTTCGGACCGCCACCCAGGCTCAAAGGGATCATAAGATTATTCAAACTAGAAACTTCCGTGTGCAGCCACAAGCCATTATGGGCTCTGGCATAGTTGACTAAGTCGTGCGAACTCTTACGGGTAGACTAGCGAGATGTAGGGGAAAGTAGGTGTACCGGTCTACCCACAAGTAAGGTGCTAAGCGCTTACGAAAGATCTGTGTCTCGGTCATCCGCTCTCAAACACCATGTAGTCACGAGAACCAAACGGAGGCGATCGAGTCTTGTGGGGAAAAGTGCGCAAACCTCTGCAGAGTGTATAAACTAATCATGATTAGCCATGTCCCCGGTTATGGACGTCTTGAGTATCTAGTACTTGAATATCATGTGAATCTCAACATGTTACTTCTAATAAATGTTATTGGGTTTTAATGAGTACTTTTAATTGGGATTGAGGATGCTGTCAACCATTCTCAATGTTTAACAACCACCATGATAGTTAAATAAATTTATTCCTTTGAAGTAGGGAAAAATTGGCTTTTCATAAAAAGCTGTAACCATAGAGCTTTCCACCAGTCATATATGCATGTAGTATATCCTATTCCTTCATTACTCTCTATGTGTTACATTGCGGCATATTCCATGTCTTTGACCCGTTTTCGGGCTGCAACTTTTCATGTTGCGGACTTCTCAGACGACGAGTAAGTGATACGTTAGGGTTACGATTTCCTATACTCAACTTTGCCGTTGGTGTTGATGGGAATCCACAACCTTGTTGCTTCCGCTATATTTTGGATTGAGGTAATAGTATCTACGTTATTTTATACATGTGATTTACCTCTGTTATAAATCCTTCGAGTACTGTGTGTGTCAGCATACCGATCCAGGGATGACACGAAAGCACAGAGACTTGATCCATTCGGGTCGGGTCGCTACACAAAGCCTATGAGGATCTTGGTGTAGCCAACAACATCGAGTTTCACAACAAAGCCGAGCGGGTCTTTGCCGAACTTTGGGTAATCATTAAGTTTCCTTCACACACTGCGGTAGCAAAACTATCTAGGAAACTTAGATTTAGATTTTACTTTATTTTTCTTAATAGAATGCTAGCAGACTATAATACTGCAGTAGCAAAACTATCTAGGAAACTTAGATTTAGATTTTACTTTATTTTTCTTAATAGAATGCTAGCAGACTATAATGTTGCGATGTAAAACTATCTAGAAAACTTAGATTTAATATTCACTGTGGCCACAAAAGGCGAGGCGCCCACCATGGACTAGACGGACAGCCTAGTTTATTTATAAATGTGTGTGTATACCACATGAGGCATTCTTTGAGCTCTGGCGATTAACTGCAGATATCTAACTTGAATAAAAATCTGAGACGTGGATACTTTCTTTGTAAATCTTGGTTCAAGAGACCTCTAGTTATTAATATATGAATTCCTAGAAAGAGTACATGTTCAGATCGAGCTCCCTATGTTGGAAAACTAGTGCGTCTTGTATTTCTTAATTGTGTTATTTGTATCTAGAGTATATTTCTAGAACACAGGTGCATATATATATACCTGATTTTTGGACCTGTCAATTCAAAGAAATATGTGCATCCGATCATACGTATTGAATGAAATTTCTGAGCAACAATGTTTAATTCTTAGTGTAAACATACTTCGATTCTTGGTGAAATTTCTGCGTTCACCGTATAATGTATCTTCTATGAAGTGCATCATAATTGATTATAAATTGAGCAGTGGAAATTGATTAGAATCCACTTTATGGGTATTCCTAATAATAATAGATCGAATTTTGCTTATCTAACTCTTGATTGTCATCAACTCTGATGGTCTTTTTAACCTTTTGATTTCTGGGATGGAGCCATTGTCTCTATATTTGCCTGTTTGACTATAAATAAACTAGCAGATATTACTTTATTTAGATTTTATAAGAAACCTCAGACTTAAAGGTTTGAAAATTACTGCACCAAACTAATTTTCTCTATATTTGCAGGATTTCTATAGATGCGAGGATGGAAAGTTGGAGGAGGCACGAGCAGTTGTCAACAAACATTGCGAAGCTTGTGCATAATCGATGCATGAGGCGCGCCCTTTAGCCGTCGCAAATATATGGCAACTCAAGGCTATAAGAGTCTTGATAAGAAAGCTGGTAGGAGACTCCGTCTTGAGAAGGACAAGTACATGCAGGTAAAGCATATTCATGCTTGTTATTTCCTCAACAGTGGCACTCATTTTCTTTTTGACATATATGAGATGCAATTGATCAATTAGGTTACTCCGAGATGGTGCGTCGATAAGGGGGAGTGTTGGGAGCGGATCGTGGACTATTTGTGTTCCAAAGAGTACAGGGCAAAAAACAAAGATTATAGAAATCGGCGAGTGGAATCTGGATCCACCACATCATCAAGGAAACTTGAACGTTATGGAGTACGGTGAACGTTGGGTATATCTTATGGAGTTCTTCATAAGCTTTTTCTTGTCATACATGTTTCCAATCCTTGTGATGAAATCTTAATCATGTTGCTTTGGTTGCAGGCGTCTCACCATAATGCTCCACTGCCCGACCTTTTCGTCTCGTATGCTTTGGCTCATAAGGCACCGTACAACAGCCACGCCTTACGATGAGAATGACACAGCGTCCGCGTACTCCAGCAAGACCGCCTACGATCGGATGGAGAAATTTAAAGGGATGGCAAAAGAGTTGAAAGGGCCCGAGTATGATGTGACAACAGAGCCTCTTGACCACGCTTTGGTCATGATCTCTGGAGAAGGCAGGAAACATGGCAAGGAAGCAATTGCAGGAGGCATGTTCCCTAGCTCCTCCCGTAGCTCTCTCCTTGAATACAAAGCTTGGTTACGTATCTCAAAATCTTCTACATATAAACGCTCGACTCCAGCTATGGTTGAGATGGAGGTATTCTATACAAGTCCTTCTATATTGTTTGTTTCTTACTTACTGTTGGATTGAAGATGCAATTGCCATGCCATATTTTGCAGGCCCAGTGGCGGAGGAGGCGAGTGGCAGCAGAGGAGAGGGCGGAGGAGAGGCGAGTGGCCGGCGGAGGAGAGGCGGAGGAGAGGCGACTAGGCGATGAGAGGATGCGACAAGCGGTGCAGCAGCGGTGTTGGCACAAACTAGTCAATGCTTTGCAATGTTTGCGGTTAGTTCCTTAATTGCCAAACACATACATAATCTTCACTCAATCATAATCTTCTACTACCAGTACTTAATCTTCACTCAAACATAATTTGCAGGCTTATTGCACCCAGAATGGTATGCCCGCTATGCAGATGCCTCAATCAGGCCATGGATCTTCACATGCACGAGGCCCAAGCGACAACAACCTTGGTGGTTCTCCGAATGTTTGAGATCGAGTATGGTTAGTGCGTACATATCTCATTTACGTAGGTCTCAAATTTGTCAACGTAGAAACAAGTAGCTATCTTGATTCTTGAAGATCAAACTTATAAGTAGAGACAAGTAGATACCATTTGAACCGTTTCAAACTATAATCCATTTGAACAATTTCAACCATGATCTTAATTAACTATATGCATTCTTGAAGCTATTTATTTTCATGATTTAGAGAACACTTGAAGATATTCGTGATTTAGAGACAAGTAGCTACTTATTTTCATGATTTAGAGACCATTTGAAGATCTCCATGATTTAGAAACTTGTAAGTAGAGACCGTTTGAACCATTTAAAGATCAAACTTATAAGTAGAGACAAGTAGAGACCATTTGAACCGTTTCAAACTATAATCCATTTGAACAATTTCAACCATGATCCTAATTAAATATATGCATTCTTGAAGCTATTTATTTTCATGATTTAGAGAACACTTGAAGATATTCATGATTTAGAGACAAGTAGCTACTTATTTTCATGATTTAGAGACCATTTGAAGATCTCCATGATTTAGAAACTTGTAAGTAGAGACCGTTTGAACCATTTAAAGATCAAACTTATAAGTAGAGACAAGTAGAGACCATTTGAACCGTTTCAAACTATAATCCATTTGAACAGTTTCAACCATGATCTTAATTAAATATATGCATTCTTGAAGCTATTTATTTTCATGATTTAGAGAACACTTGAAGATATTCATGATTTAGAGACAAGTAGCTACTTATTTTCATGATTTAGAGACCATTTGAAGATCTCCATGATTTAGAAACTTGTAAGTAGAGACCGTTTGAACCATTTAAAGATCAAACTTATAAGTAGAGACAAGTAGAGACCATTTGAACCGTTTCAAACTATAATCCATTTGAACAATTTCAACCATGATCTTAATTAAATATATGCATTCTTGAAGCTATTTATTTTCATGATTTAGAGAACACTTGAAGATATTCATGATTTAGAGACAAGTAGCTACTTATTTTCATGATTTAGAGACCATTTGAAGATCTCCATGATTTAGAAACTTGTAAGTAGAGACCGCTTTGAACCATTTAAAGATCAAACTTATAAGTAGAGACAAGTAGAGACCATTTGAACCGTTTCAAACTATAATCCATTTGAACAATTTCAACCATGATCTTAATTAAATATATGCATTCTTGAAGCTATTTATTTTCATGATTTAGAGAACACTTGAAGATATTCATGATTTAGAGACAAGTAGCTACTTATTTTCATGATTTAGAGACCATTTGAAGATCTCCATGATTTAGAAACTTGTAAGTAGAGACCGTTTGAACCATTTAAAGATCAGACTTATAAGTAAAGATCTAGTGTTAAATTAGCATGTTCAAAATTCGATAAGTGTTCAAGAAACTCCATATTGTACTATAAGCTTTTTATTTTGGAAACTCACTATGGAATATGGATCACTATTTATTTTGTAGTGTCGAAGTACTTTCTTTTGTCTATTTGGCATATTGATGATTTCAAGCACGTTATTTGACACACACCATTCAATCTTGTAGGTTGCCACTGGATGCTCTTTGGACTATGACATGGACATGAAGGCATTTGTTGTAGTGCCAAATCTTACGTAGTGATGCCATCTTTGTTCATTGTGTATTATATCTTTGTGGAACTATATCTTTGTGGAACTTTGTTTTGGGACTATATGCTATGGAACTTTGTCCGGGACTATATATATGCTATGGAACTTTGTTTTGGGACTATATGCTATGGAACTTTGTCCAGGACTATATATATGCTATGGAACTTTGTTTTGGGACTATATGCTATGGAACTTTGTCACAGGACTATATATATGCTATGGAACTTTGTCACAGGATTATATATATGCTATGGAACTTCGTTCTTATATTTGTTCATTGTTGCTTATATTTGCTATGGAACTATGCCGTCTGTTATGGTTACATGCTGTTATGGTTCTATCTTGTGTGTTAAACTGTTTAATTTCTGATTTAAAAAAAAAAAAAGCCTTGCCGTCAAGGGGATGTACGGCAAAGATGCCACATGTCGCTAGCTTTGTGCTTCACTGGCATTTGCCATCTTGCCAATAGGCAGGTTGACGGCAAAGAGGTAGAGTTTTGCCGTCTGGGCCAGCACCAACTGACGGCGAAATATGAGTCTTTGCCGACTCGGAAAGGAGCACCAGATGGCAAAATCCTGCTATTTTGCCCACTGGGACTACAGTGACAGACGGCAAAGTATGCTTCTTTCCCGTCTGCCAAACCTGGTAGTTGACGGCAAAGATAATAGACTTTGCCGTCTGGTTGGACGGCCGATAGACGGCAAAACACTTGACGCCATCCGTCAGACCGTCCATTCCGTCTGGTGCAATGTTTTGCCGTCTACTTTCCCCAGACTGACGGCAAAAATATAGAATGACGGCAAAGTCTTTGCCGTCAGGAAAAAAAAGCAGACGGGAAAGTATTATTTGCCGATTAATCTTTGTCGTCTGACTTTGCCGTCTACTTCCTGACGGCAAACTCTTTGCCGTCTGGATTTACGTCTTTGCCGTCTGTTATGCCCAGACGGCAAACTAGCAGTTTCCTGTAGTGTTTCCCTTAGGAGGACACCGGACGAGGAGCGCCCGACGCTCAGGAGTTCATTGCCAAGACAACTCAGGAACTGCAGGATGCAAGAGCCATGCGCGGCGACCGCAGCTCACCTGGCGCAGCTCCCCATCCAGGCGAGGATGGCGGGTTGCGCGTCTGCATCGACATCCCAGGGCTCAACAGGGCCACATCTCAGGAGCTTTTCTGGCCTTCGCGTGTGGGACGCTGTGAGGGCCCGCCTCACAGCTACGTTTGCATGCCTTTTGGCCTGCCGAGCGTGGCGTCCGCCTTCCATCGCAACCTACGGAGCATCCTGGCGGCTCAGGAGGCCAGGCATCATGCGGTCCTGGAGGAGATGGAGACGGTCCTCAAGGAACCGCCTGGACCCTAGAGCTTCTCGAGGCTCAGGGCCCCGGTGGCTCGTGAGGAGCAACCCCTTCATCACGCGTCTTCAGCTGCCTCAACACCCCTTCCACAACAGAACCAGGTGACATCTTCTAAGTTTATTTAGCTGGGAGCGCCCCTCGGGCTGCATCATTCCCAAGCCGCGTTGGTCCGTCCCTGTAGCATGTTTCCCTTTACATCTTTAGCTTACTCAGCTGGGAGCGCCCCTCGGGCCGCATCATTCCCAGGCCGCGTGGGTCCGTCCTGTGGCGTGTATCCCTTTTTTATGTCTTTAGCTTACCTTGCTGTGGGCACCCCTCGGCCTGCATCATCCCCAAGCCGCTCGGGTCTGACCCAGTGGTGTGTATCGTTCTTGCATTTACCTGAGCTAGTTTGCTTCTCATGCATAATCTATCTATGGTTATCACCTGCTTGATTGTCACCTACCACGGGAGCTGTTCACCTTGCACGGGCGCTTGTGCTTGGATCCGTCCTGCAACCCGATATATCTGGCGGTCAAGCTACGCCCGTCAAATGCGCACGCTGCGTCACCTCACCAGGCCCACAGTGCCTTCGTTCTCTTACGGAGCGACCAGTGGCCGGCCGGCAATCATAATGGCAATCTGTGCCCCTCCTCGTGCTGACTTGCAGGAATCTCCCGAGGACAACAGCGAGCGGTACCACGGGCTCCTTCTTCTCCCATGCGATTCTCTTGCGTGTTAAAAGGGGGGCTCCTGAGCATCGCGACTCAGGAGCTCCTACTGGTTCTCCAGCCCTCACCCCCTGGCCTTGACCACGGCATCGCGACCTGTCATACCAGCGGCGGCTGAGCTCGCTCGAGGGTCGGGACCTGAGGACCTAGAGCACAAAGGAGAGCATGGGAAGGAAGGGGAAGCACGCACGGTCCTAACCTAGCTGCACCACGACGCCAACGCACGGGCCTGGTGCAACACAAGGAAACGACTCCATACTGCCAAGATAAGTTTCGCGCTCGGACCAACCAATCGCCACGACACGGGATTCTCACTTGCTGCAGCCCTGCCACGGCAACATCGCCTCCCTTTCTTACCTCTCGATGGCCGCTTGCGTGCTAAAGCGGACCTCCTGAGCATCGCGTCTCAGGAGCTCTTACTGGACCTCGGGTCGCTCACCTCCTGGCCTTGACCACGACAACGCGACCTGGCATACCAGCGACAACTGCAGCCTACGTGGGGACCGGGACTTGTCAGTGTAGAGCACCAAGCCGCCGCGAGGATAGAAAGGGGAGACTGAGCCAAAGCAGGACACGTGCTCGCACAATTTCATAATAAGGATAATGCCAACAAAAGACATTACAGGTTCTTTACACGCCCCCACGGGGTTCGTTTTGATTACTCGTAGGGAACAAAAGAAAGGAAATTCAAGGAGCCCTATCTACACACGCCAGTGAAGCCGATACCATCATCAATACTGGGCCACGGGAGGCCGGCGCCAACCCCATCCAGATCAGCGACGGCGGCGGCCGGATGCTGCAGCCTTGCACCGACCCGGCGAGAGCTCGGGGGCACGTAGCTGTCGTCGCTCATCTCCGGAGTCTCGTAGGGCTCGGGAGAATCGCTGGACTCCCAAGCAGCGCCACTGCTGCTAGATGAGTCGCTGGCGAGGTGGGCGCCAGGCCCAGCTACTGCCGTGGCACTGTTCAGGAGGCCCTCTCCGGGGCAGCACTCCAAGCTACGGCCTTCCGCATCGAAGACCTTGAAGAACATGGTGGAGGCGCCTTCGTACCTGAAGTCGATCGCAAGGGCGCCTTCTAAGCGGCAAACCCAGGCGCCTCGCCCCAGCCGTCAGTCATGAAGATCTTGCCCGGGGAGACGGCTTCCACTTCCGCTCCGGTCACCGGGGCATCGCGGTCGGCATGCTGCAGCCATAGCTGGAGGGGCCCCCTCGGCGGCATCTCTGCAGAGAAGAACTGGGGGAAGCGGATCCAGGAGCGTGGACGCATCTCCGCCCACAACACGAGTTCGCGCAAGGAGTCCACGGCGTGGGCCCCTGGGGCGACGACGTGCGCCACCATGGCGCGGCGACCACGGCCGCGGCGTGGGCGCAACCGCTCGCCGCCTCTTCCTCCTTAGCCCTCGGCTTGGGTGATGCGGAGCATCATACAGTCATCCCCATGGACCTACCATCGTCTCATCAAGAGCCAAGAGGATCTATGACACGAGCACGAGCTAGAGCTCTCGAGAATGAGGTGACTTCTTTCCTTAGTGATATCACATATGATCCACTCGAGACATGGCTACTACCTAAGTCCGATATGCTATGCATGATTAGGTGTCAAGAGGACCCTCCCGGAGATGTACATGAAGACGGACAAGTCGCCAAATCCATGGATGAAGAGAACAAATGGAAAGAGTCAAGAACACCTCCCAGGCCCCGGACATCCGGCCCCTGGAGCATCCTCCTCAGCAGCCTCCCACCCGCCCAATATCTGCAGGCCCCGGACATCCGGCCCCAGCCCAGAAATCTGGCCAGAAGCCCGGACATCCGGCGCCACACACCAGAACCTACAGAAGCTACCTCCACCAGCCCGTACATCCGGCCTCCTAGCCCGGACATCCGGCCCTTCGGGAAGGCCCGGACATCCAGCCCCGTCTGTCTGCGCACAGTAAAGGGCCGAAGCCCATGTACCCCTTCGCCCCTAGACTATATATACTCTTTCTCCTCCATCTTTCTAGGTTTAGCATTGGTTTAGCGGCCCCTCTATGGAGACGATCCACGTTGGATTCAAGACCCCCTTCTTGGGTGGCCCCATCAAGACCTCCTCAAGGAGAAGAACCGGTTACCCTTTGTATCATCCGTTGTTGACTTCGGATCTTGTATTCCCCTTATGTTTCGAGGATCTAGCATATGTGTGACTATATCTTGTTGGTTTTGAGAGTTCCTCTTGTGTTTTCCCTCATTTTCCCCTCGTGTTCTTCGTATTCTTAGTTGGGATCCGCTCCTTTCGTGAAAGATCGGCCATACAGGGTTCCACCCTACATCATGTTGGATCAGAGCTTAGGTTTATCACGAATTTGGAGCCTCCCCTCTTTGTTTTCTAGCCATGTTTTGTTGATTTCTTCCCCAATTTCAGAAATCCCCACCAAAAAATAGCCCCCAATTTTTTTTGTAATTTGTTGGTGTGATGAAGTTTTGTTGGATTTGTTCAGCGGATTTCGTGTGTTGCAGGTAGATCTAGCTTTTCCCCCATCTTTTCCCCAATTTCCATCCACAAAATCTTCCGAATTTTGCCCCGGATTTGACCTCTCCACGCGGTGTTTATCGAGTTCGTCCACGGATCCACAGCCTAGACATCCAGCCCGACAGCCCGGACAACCGGCGCCCCGGACATCCGGCCCCTGACAGCAACACTTCCGTCCACCACTCCAATTCCGCCCAACTTTCGTCCAATTTTGTTCCGGTGCTCACATACACTTCCGCATACCACCACCACTTCCACATAGCACCACCATAGCTTTATCGCTACCAACTCCGTCAATTTTGACCCGTTTTGCTTTGAGAATTTGAGTTGTGGTTTCCGTGTCCTATTGTGTTTCGGCTATTTAGGTACGGTTCGACATCAACATCACCACCGCTCATCTTCGCCAAGGACTACTACGAATGGCTACATCATTTTGGTATCAACCTCATCTTGGTATCGTGATATCATCATACTTTCTTGCAGTTGCATTGATAACCCCATAGCCTTACTTTCGCGTCACTTACCCATCGAGACTAGCCCTTGAGTATTGTCGGCAATGTAACTTGTGCACATTAGTGATCATACTTACATAGCATACATACCATATCATCGAGTTGCATATCTTGGTATCATCTCTCATGTCACAAAGTTGTCATCGCATACACAATTGCTATCTTGGTTCGTGAAGCATTGCTTGAGAAAAGAGCTCAAATACAAAGAGCCAACCAAGCTTTTAAGAAAAAGGGAAAGATAAGCAAAGAGCTTATAAGCAAGAACCATAGCATCATACAACATTAAGATTGTCATACTCGATCATCTTGGATCATATCATCGGTATACCATACATATAGCATACTTGGGATAGAAGTCATTACATTTTTGCTTAGTTGGTTGTGCACAAGTTCGTATCCGCCTGTTGTGCAATCGTGCTAGCGTCTCTCTAGTGTTGTGCAACAAGAGCATTTTCGTGGACTCCACATTTTGGCTCACCCCCTTGGTTGCACGACCCTATTTATCTATTTGTGTGTGTGTTTCCGGTATCTATCTTGCTATTGGTCTACTTGTTGCATTTTGCAAATTTGCGAATCTTTTCCAACATTATTCAGTCTCACTTACAATTGCATCAAATTTTGTGCCACCATCCTAACCAAGCTCCACCATAGGCTTTTACTTGTGTAGGTGTGAGAAACCGACAAGTATTGGTACCAATTGTGCTATTTCCTTGTTCCACATTGGAGTGATCATTGATCCATTTTCAACATCGATCAAGGTACATTTGGTATAAGTTCTTCTCTTTCTCCCACTCACATATCTTGTTTCGAATGATGGATTGGCCAATTACTTCTACCAACCCACTCTTCCTTGAGCAAGACGACGACCCGAACAACTATGTCACCAAACTACACCTCTTTGGTACACAACGAGCTTTGCATGAAGAGCAACTAGCAATGAGCGACCGCATCGACAACCTCGCCACCGACTTGCGACTCTCTGAGCAACACACAAGAGACTACTTCGACAACAAGCTCGACGAACACAAGCATGAGAATGACGCAAGAATGGACGAGATTCGTGCCTTGTTGGTCAACCGCTCTTCTACCACTTCGGCCTACTCAAGACGGAGCCGCTCGAGTTGACACTCCGACGTACCTATCTCCGGCTCAAGTACCCCGACATCAAACACTCTTCATCATGCCGCGCGTCAAGATCGCCAAGCAAACCGCAATCCTCTACACGACAACGACTCTCAAGAGCAAGCTCGCGCGCAAGAACATCGAAACCGTCAAAATCAAGCTACATTCGCACAAGCACAAGAACGACAACGCCAACGACAACAAGAACAAGAGGAACGAGCGCGACAACATCAAGATGCACAAGACGCCGAGGCACAACGTCAAGAACAACAACTTCGTGAAGCTCAAGCACTTGAGGCGCAACGTGCCCTTCGAGATTCAAGTCAAGCCGTAGCCAACCAAGGCCGACAAGCTCGTCTACATCAAGAAGCACTTCGCGACGAAGCTCAAGAGAGGATTTTCCAAGCACACGTGCATCGGCAAGCTCCTCAACAAGCTCGACAAGCTCCTCCACAAGCTCGCCAAGAACATCCCGTTCAACGAGAGCAGGATGACAATGGAAATCCTCCAAGATAAGAGCAACATGAGTTCGACAACCCTCCTCGCCAAGAGCAACATGAGATTGTCAATCCTCAACGACATGGGCGTCATCACCCCCGACCCCAACACAATGAAGAGCAACGATACGGCAAGCTAAAGTTCACCATGCCCAAGTTCACCAGAAGTAATGACCCCGAAGAATACATATCATGGGCATTGAAGGTTGACAAAATCTTCTGATTGCACAACTACGAAGAAGAGAAGAAGATAGCAATGCATCCCTTGAATTCCAAGACTACGGCCTCATTTGGTGGGAACAAATCATTGAGCGATGAGAAGCAAGAGGTGAACCACCCATCACTACTTGGGCGCACATGAAGGATGTCATGAGAGCACGTTTTGTGCCAAACTACTACAACTGCGACCTCTTCAAGAAACTCCAACTACTCAAGCAGGGAACCAAGAGCGTTGAAGAGTACTACAAGGAAATGGAGATTGACATGATAAGAGCCAATGTCACGGAAGATGATGAGCAAACTTTGGCACCTTTCTTGAATGGACTCAATCATCCTATCAAGAAGATAGCCGACTTCCAACCATACTCGAACCTCATCGAGCTAGTGCACCAAGCTACCAAAGCGGAACGGCAAGTGCAAGATGACCTCAAATATGCCAAGTTATCATCCAACTCATATGGCTTCTCCAACTCTCAAGCGTCAACGACTCCGACACCTTCTACCTCAACCAAGCCTTCTACAAGCAACGGCGACAAGTCAACTTACAAGGAAACTTCGACAAGCTCAAGTCGTCCTCCTACTTCAAGCAAGTTCAAGACGAAAGCTTCATCATCATCTACCCCAACCGATGAGACCATCAAGACAAGTTCCTTCAAATGCTTCACATGTGGCGGCCGTGGCCACAAGTCCTTTGAGTGCACAAACAAGCGCACCATGATCCTCAACAACGACGAAACCTATGATTCAATGAGTGAAGGAGAAATGGAAGCCCTTGAGAAAGTGGCCATGCACCGGCAAGTAAACAACAAAGATGAAGATGATCAAGTCTTTTGTGACGAAGATCCGAGCCCCGCTCTTGTTGTCTCCAAGGTCTTGACTCTTCAACATCAACAAGACGAAGACCAACGATGCCACATCTTCCACACCAAGGCCGGCATCAATGGAAGGTCCATCAAGGTCATCATCGATGGACGGAGTTGCCATAACTTAGCAAGTGAAGAACTATGCTCCAAGCTTCAATTGGTCAAGATGAAGCACCCGCACCCATACAAGGTTCAGTGGCTAAGCGACACCGGTACCATCCAAGTCGAGCATAGAGTACAAGTCTCTTTCAAGATTGGAGCTTACGAAGACACTTTGGAGTGCGATGTCATCCCAATGACTGTTTGCCACCTCCTTCTTGGACTGCCATGGCAATTTGACCGAGGTGTCATCCACAATGGGCGTACAAATCATTATAGCTTCAAGATGAAAGGAAAGGAGTATGTGCTACGACCTATGTCTGCAAGACAAGTGATCGCCGACAAGCAAGCCACCCATCATGGAGAGTATAGTGAGAGAGCGAGCCACCAAAAAGAGAGTGAGCGCCACAAGCCCAAATTGAGTACCTCCACGATGAGCGACAAGAATAACTTAGTCCTATTTGCCAACAAACGTGAGATGAGAGAAGTGTGTGAGAACCCATCAAGTGTTATGCACTATGTCCTTTTGTGCAAGCACGAAGCAGCAAAAGCTAACACCTCTCACGATCTACCTTTAGTGTTATCTTCTCTATTACAGGAATTCCAAGATGTTTTTCCCGACAAGCTACCTCCGGGTCTACCTCCACTACGAGGCATCGAGCACCGCATCGACCTCATCCCCGGAGTGCCAATTCCAAACAAGGCTCCCTACCGAGTCAACCCCGAAGAAACCAAAGAAATACAAAGGCAAGTAAAGCATCTCATAGATCATGGACATGTGCGTGAAAGTTTGAGTTCTTGTGGCGTACCAGTCATTCTTGTGCCATAAAGAGACGGTAGCTTTCGCATGTGTTCAGATTGTAGACCCATCAATGCTATCACCGTTCGCTATAGGTACCCCATTCCACGCCTTGATGATATGCTTGATGAGCTTAGCGGGGCCACTATCTTTTCCAAAATTGATATCAAAAGTGGTTACTATCAAATCCGCATACAAGAGGGTGATGAATGGAAAACTGCTTTCAAAAGTAAGTTTGGTTTGTATGAGTGGTTAGTCATGCCTATGGATTTATCGGAAGCACCCGGTACTTCCATGCGTCTTATGCATTATGTGTTTAGACCTTATATTGGTGAATTTTTTGTTGTCTACTTCGATGATGTCCTTGTTTTTAGCAAATCTCTGAAAGAGCATGTCACCCACCTTCGCACCGTGCTACAAACTCTTCGACAAGAGCAACTTTATGCAAATATGGGAAAATGCCTTTTCGGTGTTGATAAGCTTGTTTTCTTGGGTTTTGTAGTATCTTCTAAGGGTGTTCATGTTGATGAATCTAAGATCAATGCTATTAAAACTTGGCCCCAACCAACCAATTTACAACAAGTGCGTAGTTTTCTTGGTTTAGCGGTTTCTACCGTAGATTTGTGAAGGATTTTAGCACTATTGCGTATCCTTTACATGCTTTGAGAAACAAGAATGCACCCTTTGTTTGGGGACCATCGCAAGATAGCGCATTCAACAAGCTTAAGAATTTGCTTACTCATGCTCCCGTGCTTGCATTGCCCAACTTCGACAAACCTTTTGAAATTCATTGCGATGCTAGTGGTAATGGCATAGGAGGTGTGTTAACGCAAGAGAAGCGCCCCATAGCATACTTTAGTGAGAAACTTTCCGGAGCGCAACTCAATTACCCCATCTATGACAAAGAGCTATATGCTTTAGTGCGAGTTTTGCATGAATGGGAACATTACCTTCGCCCTCATGAATTTGTCATCCATACCGAGCATGAAACGCTTAAGTATCTTAAGGGACAAACTAAGTTGAACAAGCGTCATGCTAAATGGAGTGAGTTCATTGAATCTTTTCCTTATGCATCAAGTATATTAAAGGCAAAGAAATTGTTGTGGCGGATGCACTTTCCCGTATATGCATGCTTGTTACTCAACTTGAATTGAATGTCATTGGCTTTGAGCACATAAAAGACTTGTATGAGCATGATCCTACTTTTGCTATTCCTTATGCCAAGTGTTTGACGCATACATCTTGGGAACGCTATACATCAAAGATGGTTACCTTATGAGAGCTAACAAACTATGCATCCCCGAGTCTTCTCTTTGTTTGTTGCTTTTGCAAGAATCTCATGGCGGAGGACTAATGCGACATTTTGGATGCGACAAGACATTTGCCACGCTCTCCAAGAACTACTTTTGGCCTAAGATGTTTCGCGACGTCAACCGCTTCACCAACCGATGTTCTACATGTCGCAAAGCTAAGTCTAAAGCTCAATCTCATGGCCTTTACATGCCACCTCCAATTCCATATCAACCATGGGAAGATATTAGCATGGATTTTGTGCTTGGTTTGCCTAGAACTAGAAATGACAAGGATTTCGTGTTTGTTGTTGTGGACTGATTCTCCAAAATAGCACATTTCATTCCATGCAACAAGAAAGACAATGCTTCACATGTTGCAAATATCTTTTGTAGGGAAATCTTGCGACTACATGGAGTACCAAAGACGATTGTCTCGGACCGCGACGTCAAGTTCTTGAGTTACTTTTGGAAGACTTTGTGCGCCAAGCTCGGAATCAAGCTTTTGTTCTCCTCGGCATATCATCCACAAACCGACGGCCAAACGGAGGTGACGAACCGCACGCTCTCCACTCTACTACGTGTTTTGATAAAGAAGAACATCAAGGAGTGGGAGGACTGCCTACCTCTCACCGAGTATGCCTACAGCCGTGCAAGACATTCTACTACCGGCAAGTCCCCCTTCAAGGTCGTCTATGGCTTCAACCCATTGTCCCCATTGGACATTCTACCTCTACCGCTACAAGAGCGCACAAACATGGACGCGAGTGCAAGAGTCAACTACCTCAAGAAGATGCATGAAGATACAAGGCACACCATCGAGCGCCAAGTACAATGACTCGCGACCAAGCTCAACGTCAACAAGCAACCCATGATATTCAACATTGGAGATCTTGTGTGGCTACACCTTCGCAAGGACCGCTTCCCCAACGAACGCAAGTCCAAACTTCTATCATGAGTCGATGGACCCTTCAAGGTGCTTGCACGCTAGAACAACAACGCCTACAAGATCGACATCCCACGCGACAAGTACTCCGTGAGCGACATCTTCAACGTCAAAGATCTCTCCCCGTACCATGGTGACGAGGATTTTGATCCGAGGTCGGATCTTTCCCAAGGGAGAGGAGATGATGCGGAGCATCCTACAGTCATCCCATGGACCTACCATTGTCTCATGAAGAGCCAAGAGGACCTATGACACGAGCACGAGCTAGAGCTCTCGAGAACGAGGTGACTTCTTTCCTTAGTGATATCACATATGATCCACTCGAGACATGGCTACTACCTAAGTCTGATATGCTATGCATGATTAGGTGTCAAGAGGATCCTCCCGGAGATGTACATGAAGACGGACAAGTCGCCAAGTCCATGGATGAAGAGAACCAATGGAAAGAGTCAAGAACATCCCCCAGGCCCCGGACATCCGGCCCTGGGAGCATCCTCCTCAGCAGCCTCCCAGCCGCCCAACATCTACAGGCCCCGGACATCCGGCCCCAGCCAGGAAATCCAGCCAGAAGCCCGGCCATCCGGCGCCATGCACCAGAACCTACAGAAGCTACCTCCACCAGCCCAGACATCCGGCCCCGTCTGTCTGCTCACAGTAAAGGGCTGAAGCACATGTACCCCTTCGCCCCCTAGACTATATATACTCCTTCTCCATCTTTCTAGGTTTAGCATTGGTTTCGCTCATATGTGAGACAGAGCGTTTCTCATCCATACGGATCTGCTCCTCTAGAGAGTTCGCGGCCCCTCCACGGAGACTATCCACGTTGGATTCAAGACCCCCTTCTTGGGTGGCCCCATCAAGACCTCCTCAAGGAGAAGAACCGGTTACCCTTTGTATCGTTCGTTGTTGACTTTGGATAGTGTATTCCCCCTTGTGTTTCGAGGATCTAGCATATGTGTGACTATATCTTGTTGGTTTTGAGAGTTCCTCTTGTATTTTCCCTCATTTTACCCTCATGTTTTTGTATTCTTACTTGGGATCCGCTCCTTTCGTGAATGATCGGCCGTATAAGGTTCCACCCTACATCATTGGGCGTATAAAGGCAGCGGGTACCCGAGAGGTGGCCGCTCGTACCAAGGCCTTGTCACCTCCTGCCTCACGACTACGCTACGACGGTGGACCGGCCTCTTCTTCGGCGGAAGTGGCCCGGGCTCGTCGCGGGGAGTTTTTCCCTTCTCCGTGGCCAAAAATCTTCGGATTGGTGTCGTGGTGTCGCTTCTAGCAATGGAGCAAGGGAGGAGAAGCGAGCGGAGCAAGAAGAGATGGGCGACGGGGGCTCTGCCCCCTCTTCATTTATAGCAGGAGGAGGCCAACCGTCGACCTCCACTATCGAAGGTAATGATAACCCTTTTTTGCATGCAGTAGGGACTCGTCAAGTTGGGCAGTTGCCGAGGTAGCATGGGGAAGCGGAGACGCCCACATCCAATCAATCACCATGCGTTGACCAAGGCCGCATGCTGTTGGGGCCCG
Source organism: Aegilops bicornis (assembly GCA_021605145.1). NCBI lineage: Eukaryota > Viridiplantae > Streptophyta > Magnoliopsida > Poales > Poaceae > Aegilops > Aegilops bicornis. The sequence continues at coordinate 350,482,185 of CM038674.1, read as the reverse complement.
CGGCGCTTCGTACTTGCCCTTTGGCTTCGCCTCGAAGCCAAGTCCGAGCGCGCCTTGGGCCGGGGCTCTTGTCGGTGCAGGAACGGGGTCCCTAGACTTGTTGCACTGCGGCCCATGGCATGGCTCCACTCGCTGCCCAAGACAACCCGTCTTCACCAAAAATGCCCAAGACCCTTGCGAGGGGCTAAGCCTTGCGAGGTGGACGACACAAGACCTCCTCGCACTACTAGAAATACCACTACTAATGGCGCACCTAATATGGCCATTAATGGCGCATCAGAGGTGCGCCATTGACAGCACGCCATTAGTAATTTTTACTAATGGCGCACCCCTGATGCGCCATTAGTATCTGGTATACTAATGGCGCACCCCTGATGCGCCATTAGTATCTGGTATACTAATGGCGCACCACTGGTGCGCCATTAGTATATGCAAGTGCGCCATTAGTATGCCTCCCGAGGCATGTATACCAGTGCTTTGGCATACTAATGGCGCACCACCTCCGGATGCACCATTAGTAACGCGGCATACTAATGGCGCACTTCCCGATGATGCGCCATTAGTATGCCTTTGTCATACTAATGGCGCACTTTATCATGTGATGCGCCATTAGTATGAATATTAGGGTTTTTATTTTTTATTTTCTGTTTTTGCACAGGTTACAAAATGTATAATTTGACAAAATATAGACAGCACACATCAACAATAGATTCATCAAATACAATAGAAGATTAGTCCTTGAATACAATTCATCATATTAGTCTCCGAATACAATTCATCATATTAGTCTCCGAATTGAAAAGACCGAACAAAGATAGAACATTATATTACAAGTCTCGAGACCGCGAGTAGCGAGTTTATCTTCGCATTACAAGTCGATATCGATCATCTAAACTACCATCACATAGAAGAGAGCTGCGGTCATCACGATGAGCATCATCACGATGAAACTTCGTCTTCATCCGGTTCCTCCAACGCTCCCTCCCTCTCCCGCTAGATAGCGGGCGTATCTAGATTCGGCCTCGGCCCTAGTGGTGTACCCTTTATGCTGTTACCGCTGAATCGGTGAACCTGTCTCCGACACTCCTCCCGATCATCGTAGACCTGGGAACCTTACCCTTGTACACGACATACGTCGGCATCGCTATGCACTAGCCAAGCGAAGCGTTAGTACCAATTCACGAGACAATACATAAGCAATATATAAGTATGCAACAGAGCGATCGGAAGAAAAGCAAGACATTAATAGCATCGATTACATCTAAGTTGAGCGACTCTCGAAACCAAAGAGACATACTACAAGTTCATTAAAGTTTAATTACAACATGACCCAATCGATGTTTGAACTAGACAACTCGACTCAAGGGACCGGAGCGTGGATGAAGCCGCCGTCTATCGTGGGAGTCATGAAAGAAGCAGGCGTTGGCATCCTGCATTTGTAGCATTGTGTCGATGTCCTTTGTTGGACGGTTGATTTACGAGGTAGAACTGCCTGAGGTGCGAAGGACATCTTGATGGATGATTTCCGCAAACTCCATTTGGATGCGAAAGAATTCTTGTCGGAGGTCCGCGTCTGGATTGCCGACACGCTCGCGGCCCAATCTTGGAGTTTACTCGGTGGCGAAGTTGATGATGGTCCCGTCGATCGCCCGCATGTGATGGATGGCGTAGTAGGCACCCTTCGACCGCCAGCGGCTGCTTGACGAGCGTAACGTCAGACAGGGAGAACACGTGCTTGCCGTACTTACGAATAGGCCTGGTGAAGGTGCCTCCAGATTTGGCGTGGCCGGGAGAACATCATCAAGAACCTTCTTGACATTTGTGTAGTCTACGTTCGGTGACGGTCCGGTCGAAATCGTGGCCATGGAATATTTAGGGCTTAGGAGGATGGCGTGCAACGTGTGTCACTGCAGAAAACACGGAATGTTAAAAGAAAAGCGATCGAAATGTAAGAATTCATATGTTACGGGCGGTTGAGGGAGGACTTACTCGGGAAAGTAAGGCACGAGGAAGTTATCCTTTTCTTGGTTTGCGAATGGCGCCTTGAGGTAAGAACTTCGCGACTTGCCGGTCCCGTAGCTGCCCAAGATCTTGGCACGCATGTAGAAGGGGTCGACTATCCACGATGTCCGGGTCTTGTCGCGAATGATCCGCATCTCCATACTCAGCGAAAATAGCCGAGCGAAGGTGTAGTGCAGCGGATGAAGGTTCAACATAGCGTGGATGTCATCAAAACGCAGGAGACGATCGTCGCCCGATGGAGTTATCCACAAAGCCCTTGCCCTCTGGCACCTTGGCCGAAAACCGGGTATGCCACATCCTTCTCCACGAGGCGCCGCTTCTCCAAAGAAAGAACAACATCATGCGAGACTCCGCATAGCACCGGTTGCGGCATTGAGCATGTTTGTCGGTAGCATCGCCCTACCCGCCACATGCACCCTCCTCGAGATATCCTGCGGTGAAGGTGGCCCGTCCTGAGCACGGATCGTACTCGGTGCCGGTGGCTCGCACCCTTCTTAGTCTTTCTTTTGCGTGCCTTCTTCTTCTCTGTAATGGGACCGAGTTTTGCTCACGCACCGCCTTCTTGAGTGTGTTGGGGCTGATAATATTTGCACCTCGCCTATCTCGAGGGTCGGTGAAGTCGGCAGGTGGGCGTCTCCCGAGAGCTGAGCGCCGACGGCGCTGTTGCAACTTGGCTTCTCCGCAGTGCGAGCTAGATCGCACACGTCTTTTTGTTGGGTTTGGTTCTTGAGAAGGAGGCCCCATGAAGTCGCCATCGTACCCATGCTCGGCAAAAATCTTGATCGACGTTGCCAAATGTATCATAGTAAATCGTCGTCGTCATTACGATCACATGCCATATGCATGTTTGGATCCGATGGCATAGGGATGTCCGGCACCGTTCTGGCGGTCTTGCCATGGGGCCGACTTGGCGCCCGCACGACCGGGCGGTGTTGTCTTTGGGGTGGTGTCCCCGCCCCAAACGAATCTGGCTCTTCGGCCAGCGAGGGGCCAGCTTCGAGGCGGCGAGGGTCATCACGTCATCATCGTCGGCCCGACGGGTCGATTCGAGGTAACAAGTCGTCGCAGCTGGCAGCACCCAAACCAGCTTGAACCCTAAACAAGTTGGGTGGCATCTGGTACCGTGGAACAAGGGGTTGCCGGTTGAGCGATTTTGCCCTTGGCGACATCGACCAACTCGTTGTTCACGAAGTGGAGGAGAGTGCAGGCGTCGGCGGCGCCCTGCGAAAACATGTAGAGGCGTCGGGGATGCCGATCAAAGGCAAGGAGATGAAGTCCTCGGCCGAGAGAGAAACAGTAGTTACCGTGATGATGGCGTCGAGCTCGGCTAATGTAGAGAGCACCGCCAGCGGTAGCGTCTGCGATGGACGGAGGGGCGCTTGCTGCGAGAGGTGCCGGCGGCGTACACCGGGTGCATTAAGCTCCCGTGCGGCGTCGGAGACACCAATGCCGCCTCATGGGAAGGCACCAATGGCCCGCCATCGCATTATCTGAGTTCTTGGCCGTGAAGCTAGGAATCGGGCGGCCCTGTTGGCCGCCCGCAATCCACGACTCAACCCGAGATCAAGGTAGGCACAAGGGCGGTGATCGTCGCTCCGAGTCGTTGTTCCACTTGCTCTTGGACAATCTCCTAATCCGCGCCACCTGTGCCTTGAGTTCTTGAACCTCGCGCTGGCTTTCCGAGCTGGTCTTTTTCTCCTTCCGCACACCAGTGATATAGTATGACCCCATTTTGTCGACAAGCCTTTGCGGCCACACGACCGGTGACGTCGGCTTCTTGAGCTTATCCTTGTTCTTCATTACATTCAACCCCTATTTAGAGTGGTGTCCCAAGGGTTGCTCTGAGTCGACCCAGCGCTCGCTTTCGATCGCTGCGGAAGGAATGTGAACCATTTAGAAATTCGGCTTCATTAATTAGAATGCAACCATATGGAGCTAATTACGGGGGTGTATTCCTTACGAGAACAAGCTCAAGCTGCACGGTCTTCGGATCCGTGGTAAGCTCCTTTGTTTTCGGGTCCTTCTTGTACCGGGCCCCGACAAAGTTCTGATACGCCTTGTCACCGCCGTATGTATCAAAGAGGCGGTAGGCCTTGCTCGGCACGGTCCGCCTCCTCCTTGTCCCATATAGGCTCCGCCACTCTGTAACCGCCGGGACCGAGTGTGTGTTCCCCTATGTTCAGCTCCGCATTTGTTTCCCCACTCACTTGATTGGGAGCTTGCGGTGCTCGAGCAATTGATCTTGAAGTCGTTGTAGTCATCTTCGGTGATCGAAGGATTTTTCTCCTTGATCTTCTCATAACTCTCACCTTTCTCGATCATTCTCTTCACATTGCTTTTCCAAGTAGACAGGGCCTTGCTCATCTTCGTGAGGGCAGCATTGTTCACTTTATTCCCTTTGAGGCTTGTGTTTTCAAATTCAGCGGGAACTTGTATCGTTCGTGCAGCTTCGTGAAGAGGAGGTTGCGCAAATTCCCTCGGTCGGGATGCCTCGGGTTCTCGGTGTTGATCGAGGCGGTGCTCCGGACAATGCACCCGAGCTGAAGCGAGTACCCCTTGACTATTCGTTCGGGCGCGTTGGATTCCGTTGGAGTCCACTTGATAACTTCCTCCTTGAGGGTGCGGAGCACGATCGGTAGCCAGTCCTTCCGTTGCCTCTTCGGTGGCTGCCATCTGTCGTCTTGCCGCCATCATCGATGGTGGCATCCTCGGCGGCACCATCGGTGGTGGCATCGATGTAGTCATCCTCGGCGGCACCATCCGTGGTCTCGGGATCGGTGGGGAAGGCGGCGGCCTCATACAAGTGAGGTTGTTCCTCCATCTCTGGGACAGCTCCCGAGAATGCCTTGCCGCCCGAACCCCGGCCTCATCGTTTGTGGGCCATGTTTCTCTCTAAATAGAAACAAAGTTTGGTCAAAAGTTGGTTATTGTCAAGGAACAAGATCATGGTCTCATCATTTAGGGTTTGTCGACACGAGGCATCCTAAAATCTAAGCTTTTATCATTGAGGGTTTTTTACGCCAAGGCACCCTAAAAGCCTAACTTTTCATCATTTCGGTTTTATCGACACGAGGCACCCTAAAAGCCATGCATTAGTCACAAATGCGCGGGGCACTTGATCCTACTTAATTAACTACTAAGATACCCGGCCCATGCATTAGTCACAAGTACCCCATATGTCCTATTTTTAGCAAAGTCATGCTAAAATTCACGGAAAATTTCAGCATGACCTTTGCTGAAAATAGGACATATATAGTACCCAATTTGCGGAGCGGAAGTTAATCGACATTCCGGCAAACTCAAGGGCCTCTCGGGTACCTGCAATATCATCACGACCACGATGGTCGGAGACAAAACCCAACAAACTAGCAAAATCATCACAAATTGTTTTACATTAAAGATGATCATCATCTTTACAAGTCTTTCTCAATGTGATCACAAGTAATTCAGAGGCATCACAAGTAATTCAGAGCATCACAAGGCATTAGTAGTTCAATTACATGAACAAGTTTTACAAAAGCACATCAATTTGTGTGCCTAAGCGAATTAATGAATTTTCGATGGTAACCGAATAAACTGAATTTTCAAAACTGCAAGAAGCCAATTAAAAAATCCCCTTCTTCTTGTCTCCTCTCACTATCTCTCACACATGTACACATGGCAAACCACAAAGGGTGTGTCAAGAAATTACTAAACTAATAATCCAACCACTAAAGCACAAAGGGTGTGTCAAGAAATGTTGCAATTAAAACAACGACTTGTCACTAACGACATTGGGCACACCACGATTAGCATGGAATTGACATTATTTATTGCATTGAATATGTCAAAAGGAGGGTATATAACAAACTTAAATTTTTCAAAATATCCATGGACCAGTTCAACTACTCAACTTAAGCGGCTTTACGGACTTTCTTTTACATGATTAAAGATAGGCTGAAGCAAGAGTATATAAAAACAGCACATTTCCGGATTAGATGAGTGACACCATCAGTCCGTTGCAAACTTGGAAAAAATTATGACAATCCTTGGAATCGCAGGACAATATTACGAAGAAAGAGTTTAACGAGGCTAGCATCATTACTACAGCTCCGTAAATCTAATAGTGATCAAATGAGAGGTATTAGCTCCTAATGAAATATGTTGTAAAGTCGACGAGGCCATAAGATTGATTGAACATGGCTGAGAAAGGAGTAGTACTCTGCCTTTCCATACAGCCTAGATAAGCAATATACCGAATGTCATGTCATGTCAAACAGCAATATTATTTACATGGTCTCAAACTTGTGGTAAAAGATTATATCGAATCTGACAGCAGATGTTTTCAAAGAATCGGACTGTTGTCGAACAAATAACCTAAATTGCATTTGGTGGGTTTGTCCAGGTCACACATACACACACACACAATCGGAGGTAGAAGAAGAGACGCACACTTTGGGCACCACACGACTTGTGCCTTTTCTTGAATTTCTTCTTACACAAATGTAACTGAATTACACGGGTTAAATAACCGGACCACCCAAGCTATCACGCACCCACTAGCCACTATCTAGCATGCACACACGCATACACTATGTATGCACTACCATACATAGTCTCAAACCGGTGGAAGAAGACTTATCTATACATGTGCGATTACTTTTTTTTTTGAGAAAGTCATGTGCGATTACTTATGTAAGGCCACTGTTTGTTTGCGCTTATACTTGATTTTGCAGCTTTTCCACTTTGGCTTAAAAAATACACGAGTTCTTTGAAAATTGGTAATAAAAGGATGACCAAATAAAACTAAAAAGGAATAATCGGGGAATCAAAACCTTTAGCGGTGTAGTTTTTACTGCTCGATGCTTTCTCTTATATGACACCTTGAGGCCAATTTAGGCGTGTCCCTCGCCTAAAATATTTACGGTGATGAACTGCATATTCCAAGGAATACAATGAGATCTCGAGTATAAGTTAAATGCAAGAACAAACAGAGAATTGGATGCGATACTCAATAGCATATTATTAACTTAAGTGTTGCTATTTAAGCTTACATAATGATGTACTGAGATGTATGGAAGTTGAAACAGATTTATTCTTCAATACTTTTTAAAGTGGAATTAGCGAAACAACATAAAAAAATAATATGTTTGGGAGAGCATCCCGCATGTTAATATGTTACGGAGAAACATCCCAGCCCATCCCACTGTTAATAATTTCATTAAAATGTTGATGGTGTATTGGTGTTGTGGTCATGTTACGGTCATTGTGGAGTATTTACGTAGTTCTTTGGGATATGAATTCTTTTGTTACGAAGCTTAGGTTGAACACTAACTAAATTCGGATGGGACCGGGGTTGGGGCAAGTTTCAAAATCTGGAATTTGTTTGTATTGTTCTTACATCCATGCACTTTGTTTTGTTGTTCTTGCATCAAGGAGAATGCCCCCACTTTGAAATTAAGTGAAATGATTCCACAGACTTCCATTTTGAAATAAAGTAATATGCTCCTTGAAATTTGGCCAATATGATAAGTGGCATATTACTCAGAACCTATGATATGCACATCTCAGAACTTTCACTAGCTGTTGTTTTTGCAGAGAAGGAAAAATCAAGTAAGTACCTTGGGCGGGTCGAGGGAGGCGGGTCGACGGTGGTGTGGACGGGCGGGGTCGAGGTGGGGCAGCAAGGCTGGGCGGGTCGAGGCGGCGCTGGGCGGCGGGCAGCGCCCGGGCGGCGGGTTTGGCGGCGTCTCGGCGCGCCCGGCGGCGGGGTCGGGCGGCGTCTGGCGGCGCCCGGCGGCGGGTTTGGCGGCGTCTGGGCGGCGCCCGGGCGGGGGCGGGCGGCGTCGGCGGGCCCGGGCGGCGGGTCGGGCGGGTCGGGAATGCGGCGTTGGCGCAAGGCCCGGGCAAGGCCTGGGCGGCGAGGAGAGGGCGAGGAGGGAGAGGGTAAGGGCGAGGGCGAGGGCGAGGGGCAAGCGGCGCGGGGCGGGGCAGAGGGAGAGAATCGCGAGGGATTGGGCGGCGGATCGGGCGAAGGGGATCGGGCGAAGGGGCCACAATACTAATGGCGCACCTCACGCGGTGCGCCATTAGCATGTCCACACTAATGGCGCACCACACCGTGGTGCCATTAGTATTTTTTATTTCCACAAAAGCCAAAAGGTTATCTACTACGGAACCTATCCATGTCAAGCCCACTCTACTAGCTTGGTGGTCGACCTCGATTCTCACACCGGGAGGTCTGGGTTCGACTCCCGGGCTCCACAAATTTTTTTCGCATTTAACAAGCAATTCGATACTTATTTATGTTTAACTATGTTCAAACTTGTTTAAATAATAACAGTAATATTTTTTTATTAGACAGTAGCATTTAAAAAGCTGTTTTATACTTATTTTTTATAAGGCGGTCTTGGGTGCGGGGGTCGGGCGGCGGTTGAGTAGGGGAATCGAGGTGCGGGGGGTTTGCCGGCGTGGCCGTGGATCTGAGGGGTGCTCGGCCGGGGACGGATCCATGAGGTGGGACGCGATCGAGATGGAGGGATCGAGGTGGGCTCCACAAATTTTTTAGCATTTAAAAAAGCTGTTTGATACTTATTTGTGTTTAAAAATGTTCAAACTTGTTTAAATAATAACAGTAATATTTTTTATAAGACAATTAGCATTTAAAAAAGCTGTTTGATACTTATTTTTAAAAGACAGTAGCATTTTTTTATAAGACAGTAGCATTTTTTATAAGACAAAGTAGCATTTAAAAAGCCATTTTAAAAGATGGAGGGAATCGAGGTGCGGGGGGTCGGCGGCCGGTTGGTGGGGGGTGCTCGGCGTGAGGGCGGATCTGGCGAGGTGGGATAGCGATCGAGATGGAGGGATCGAGATCGAGTGTCCATGAAATTTAAAAATATTCCTGATAGTTCAAAAAGTACCCATGAAATACAATCGAGAAATGAAGGCTACGATTTAAATACAATCGATCTTAGCTAGCTATCTGTTCACAATCTTCTTGCCCTTCTTTTTCGCCAAATGGAGTTCTTACGTGGAGCAGACGTCCTTTAGGTAGGGTGGTCCTGCTTCTTCTTGTGGTGTATGTTGCTACTTCATCATAAATGCGTCATGTTCGATCCTCGGTCGCCCGTGCTTGTCGAAGTCTTGCTCATTGGCTACTCCATCCATTCCGATGATCTTCCTTTTTCCTCTCCTCACGACAACACGGCGGGCTTTGGCGGGTCGGTAATGAAGAAGCATTGGTCCACTTGGGAAGCCAGTACCCATGGCTCATTTTTCGCGGTGACGTTTGCGCCCATGATCTTGGATTTAACCGGGTATAACCATGGTGGTGAAATACCGGTCTTCTTTTATAGCGTTCTTGGCCCATCGACCACGGAACATCGGGACCTTCTCTCCGGCGTAGCTCGGCTCCCAGATCTCCTCGATCCTTCCGTAGTATCTGTCCTTATCGTTACGGTGTAGGATTCCATCGTTACCCGGAGTTACGATAACCATCGCTCTTCATGTCCTTGGCCTCGGTGTAGAATGTGTAGCCGTTGATATAAATGCGCCTCATAGGTCATCGAGGTTGTGCTCGGCGCCTGTGACAAAGGCGAATATGAGTTGTTCTTCCGCGGAAGAATCCTCATGTAAAAGTGCAACGAAGCTTATGCTTGAACCAACGCGTGAAACATGAGTTGTGCTCTTTGAGTGTATCTCCGTCCGTCCTCTGTTGGCCTCGGTCATTGTCGTCTTTTTAATAAAGGTTTTGTGCTCTACCACCCAAGGATCGACCACGTCTATGTGTTGTAGCGCGACTAGGTTTGCTCTTTCAAAGTCGGCGAAGTCGACCCTCGAAGTCGACATGCATTTCGCGGCGACCCTCACGGTGACCCCATCCGGCGAGCCCGCCGAGGTGCTGTTAACCAGGCGGACCAGCGGGGTTCTCGATGCCTAGATAATTCGTGCGATGGGAGATGCACTCTTGATTGAAAAGCCCCTGGCTATGCTTCCTTCGGGCGTGACATGTTGCGACGTATCCTTTGATGACACCATTCATCCTTTCGAGCGGCATCATGCTTTGTGCGAGAGCGTCGGCCCGAGTTGGATGATATCCTCCACTATATGGACCAGCGGATGCACCATAACGTCGAAGAATGCGGGCGGGAAGTACATCTCAAGCTCGCATAGTATCACCACGATCTCTTCATGGCCTTACGAGTTGCCTCACGCCAATCGACTTAGAGATGACGTCGAAGAAGTTGCATAGGCCAAATAGCGTTTCACGCAGACGTGCGCGTCCATGATCCCACAGATTACTGGCCCCGGAAATATCTGCGTCATCGACGCGTGACGGTCGTGAGACTTCATCCCGCCGAACTTCGCTTGTTGGGTCTAGGTATCTGCTTATCTTCCCAGCGTAACCGTAAGGAAGTTTTACTCCTAGGAGGCGGTGAAAAACTGCTAGATCTCCTCGACTTAGAGTGAAGCCGCAGCGGGAGGGTAGTCATTTCCGGTCTTCTTGGCCTTTTTGCCTTTCTGACGACTTTACGTGTCTGCTTCGCCTCATCATCATCATCATCATCATCATCATCATCATCATCATCATCATCATATATAGCGTGAAGCTCTGCACGATGCCCATTGATTTCAAATGCGCCCTTGCTTTCGGCCCATCTTTGGTCCTCTACGGCATGTTGAGCGGTACCAAGCGGAACTCTCGCACCGTTCTTCGTGATATGCATGACATCAAGGCTGTGAGGCACACGGTGGATCTTCCAAGACGGCAAGTCCCGAAGCAGACCTCGTTTTCCATACCTTCGCCGGCTGACTCTGGCGCCTTCGCTTCTTTCCGGCTCTGGCGCCTTTTGCTTCTTTCGGCGGTGGGCGGTCTTTCCAATTTTCCAACAGCTTGTCTATTTCCTCGCCGCTCCTCGTACAGGCGTTTTCGGAGTTCGGTTTCACCATCGAACAGATCCTTGCGTTTCCTCCACGGGTCATCGTCGCGAAGCCACCTTCGATGTCCCATGAACACGGTTTTCGAAGACCGGGATCTCTATCTAGCTGGCGATACGTTGTGTCATCCATGCACCTTACGCATCCGGAAAATCCGTGGACTACACCCGCGACATATCCGTAATCGAGATAGTCGTGCACCGTCGTAAATGGCGATGCGGCTCTCATAGGAAATATTCTTTCTCTGCGGCGTCCCACGTATTGGTGGCGTTTTCCACAGCGTGTCAAGCTCCTCTTTCGGCAGCCCTGATACAGATTGATGTCGTTCCTGGTTGTTTCGGCCCTTCAATTAGCATACTCATGTGAATGTACTTCCTCTTCATGCACAACCCGGGGAAGGTTGTACATCCACACAAACACGAGCCAGGTGCTATGTGTGCTTCTCACGGCTGCCAAAGCGGATTGACTCCATTGGTGCTCGCGCCCGGCCACGATGTTCCTTGGATCGTTCCCAAATTCCGAGTCTTGAAGTTCAACGCTTGCCAGCAGCTCGCATCCTTAGGGTGACTCGGCATCTTGTCTTTTTATCTATCTCCGGATCATTTGCGTCATCTTCCCGCTTCTTCTCCTCCCTATCCGGCGTGCCAACGCAGGAGCTTTGCTACCTTAGGGTCCGCGAAATAAGCGCTGCAGAGCGAGTGATCGGAAAGTACCACACCACTTTTCGAGGAGCTTTCTTCCTCTTCTTGTATCGAGTGACGCCAAGACACCGGACATATGGTAGACTCCGCGTGCTCGTCCCGATAAATGATGCAATTGTTCATGCACACATGGTATTTCACGTCACGGTAAATCCAGAGGACACATGATTTTCTTCGCCTCCTCCAAACTGGTGGGCACTTGTTCCCCTTGGGAAGACGTTCGTGCGAATGACATGTTCTCGTCGAAGCATCGTCGGTCATTTTGTGTTTTACCTTCATCTCCGGGGCCATGAGCGTTACTTTCGGCGGGTATCCTCGGGCCTGCATCCTTCATACAATGGAGTAACGCGTCTAACTCAAGTTGATCCATCTTGGCTTTCTCTCGGGCGGCAGCTCTTGCGTTATTAAATGCAGCTTGAGAAGCGGCTCTTGAATATGAGGGTCCTGCACCCGGCCGCATCGATGGTCGGCGTCAAATGCGCTCCGCCCGGCATCATCATCTTCATGATCATGCACATCGCTCGCTCCGGCATCTTCCTCATCATCATGTCCTGCATATTCTACATGATGACTGTATGCAACATCACGATCGTGATCATCGCCTCGGGATTCTTCGTCTTCTCGCCCGCCCGAGCGCGGTGGTTGTCTTGCTGCCCTTCCTCATTTCTTGCCGGCCCGCATGGGCGACTTCGTAGTCATCTTCATCACCTTGCCACCGATAGCCATCCATGAAACCCACGCAACAGCGGTGGTCCCGCACCTGCCGGAATCCGGGTCCGCAATAAGGCTCTTGACTTGCATCTTCGACACGGACATCTTATCTCCGTCTCGTTCTTTTGAAGCATCTCGGCCTTCGCGGACCTCAAAAACCTATTCACGATGCCTTCGGTCATCGTGCGGACCATGGTCGCTGCGAGTAGAGCAAAACGATATTTTAGAACCAAGAAAAAATTTGGGATGACTTTCCCTAAAAATAGGACCAAAAAGGATGCTTAATGCCAAAATTCTCACCGAAACGGAAATGAATCAACATTCCGGCAAAATATTGGCAACTATCGCATTTCAAATACCGGTACACCTCCAAACACAAACACATATGCAAACACCACAAACATATGCAACACCACGAACATACATAGATCTAGCTAGGCCGTAAAAAGTGCATGTGCACATTGTTGTAAGGAGAACAACCTAAATATAGCTTCCCCTTACTTACCTATTAAAACAAGGTAATTTAACCACTTAATTTGAATGAATCTATGGTGGAAATGAGGTGAAAAGAGGAGGCACCCGAGACAAGGAGGAGGTGGAGAGAATGAAGTGGGGAGAAAGTGAGTGTGTGGGCGGGAGAGGCTGTCCCAAATATCTTGTTGCCGCCCACTTACTAATGGCGCACCTCTTGCATGGTGCGCCATTAGTAGTTACCACTACTAATGGCGCACCTAAGCGGGATGCGCCATTAGTATGTTTGAACAGCGCACTAGTTCAAAAATAGTTTCTATACTAATGGCGCACCCACACCTTTGGTGCGCCATTAGTAATTACAACTACTAATGGCGCACCGAGGTGTGGAGTGCGCCATTAGTATGTTTGGACCTGGCGCACTAGTTTAAAAAAAATTGGTACTAATGGCGCACCCACACCACAGTGCGCCATTAGTAATTACAACTACTAATGGCGCACTCAGGCGGGATGCGCCATTAGTATGTTTGAACAAAGCACTAGTTCAAAAAGTTTCTATACTAATGGCGCACCCACACCTTTGATGCGCCATTAGTAGTTACAACTACTAATGGCGCACTGGGTGTGGGTGCGCCATTAGTATGTTTGGACAAAGCGCACTAGTTTAAAAAAAAATTTGGTACTAATGGCGCACCCACACCACAGTGCGCCATTAGTAGTTACAACTACTAATGGCGCTTTTCGAGGCGGGATGCGCCATTAGTATGTTTGAATAAGCGCACTAGTTAAAAAAAATTGGTACTAATGGCGCACCCAAAGCATGGTGCGCCATTAGTAGTTTAGACTCTAATGGCGCATCGTATGGCGGTGCGCCATTAGTATATACTAATGGCGCACCATCTTTCCGGTGCGCCATTAGTGTCATTTCCATCTATAGCCCTTTTCCTAGTAGTGTCGGGAGTGGCCTCACCAGGCTGGCTCGCGAGGGGCAGAGAGATCAAGGCAAGGCGAGCCTCGCGAGGTTCCAGTGACGTAAGCCATGACGACCAAGACCAGGCGGGTGCCAGTGTGCACAGTGTCCTCGTTTCCTCTTTGGTGCTACGGAGGCAAGCGCCAAGCGAAAGTACCGAGGCATCAGGCAAAGGTTTTCATATCGGTGCGACGAGACCAAGACCAGCAGGACGGCAGGACGAAGGTCACCATGGAGCCCAAGACGGCGTCACCGCCAAAGCCTTTGGCAGGCGAAGACCACCTTTAGTCAGGATAGCTTGTACTAGCTGTCTCCCTTCAAATTGGTCGTTGTTGGCTCCCTTCTCGCTCAATATTTGGGGAGAGGACCAGGGCCTCTATAAATAGGACTAGCCACCACAGTAGAAGAAAACAGATTCAGATCATCCTCACCCACACAAGTTCACCAAGCACAAGAACTCCTCTCCTCAGGAGGCTGTTCTTTCCCTTATCTTTGCTCATCCTCACCAAGAAGCAATCCACCACACCACCTTTGGAGTAGGGTATTACACCACAACCTATGCGCCTCGAGACCGACGCTCCAGACGGCTTCCATGTTTTTCGTTGTTGTCATGTGTTTTGTTTGTTTGTTGCATTTCATCATCGCATCATGCGCATTGCATTCACATGTTTTCTTAAAACTTGCATCCGTTCGTAGTTCCCGCCTCTCCCTGTTGCCTTCGTTCTCCCTTTCGAGACCAACCGTTCTTTTGTTGTCCGACCGTTTGAGCCTCTCTGCACAATGCACAAAACCCTCGCGCGCGTCCACTTGTAACACCCACGATGCGGCTATATCTCCCACGTGTCGAGGCACGACTTGGAGGCATAACCGCATGGTGGTTTTGTCGCAAGAAGGGTCATCTTCATACAATCCCATGTAATGAACAAGAATGGGATAAAGAGTTGGCTTACAATCGCCACTTCACACAATACATTAATAAGTCACACATCAATCAGAGTACACACATAGGTCTGACTACGTAACCAAAAAAGAAGACAACCCCAAATGTGAGATCCCGATCGTCCCAACTGAGCTCCACTCATCGATCATCTGGAAATGAAACATAGTAACGAACAAGGTCCTCGTCGAAGCATCACCTGCCGCATCATCGGCACTGCAATCTTTTGGTAGAATCTGTGAGTCACGAGGACTCAGCAATCTCACACCCGCGAGATCAAGACTATTTATGCTTATGGGTAGGAAAGGGGTAATGAGGTGGAGCTGCAGCAAGCACTAAGCAAATATGGTGGCTAGCATACGCAAATAAGAACCAGAAGAGAAGCAACGCAACGGTCGAGAAGCTAGAAGTGATCAAGAAGTGATCTTGAAGCTACTTACGTTCATGCGTAACCCAAACCGTGTTCACTTCCCGGACTCTGCCGAAAAGAGACCATCATGGCTACACACGCGGTTGATGCGTTTTTAATTAAGTCGAGTGTCAAGTTCTCTATAACCGGACATTAACAAATTTCCATCTGCCACATAACCGCGGGCACGTCTTTCGAAAGATAATACCCTGTATGGGTGTCCCAACTTAGCCCATCACAAGCTCTCACGGTCAACGAAGGATATTCCTTCTCCCGGGAAGAACCGGCCAGGCTCGGAATCCGGATTACAAGATGTTTCGACAATGGTAAAACAAGACCAGCAAAGTCGCCCGACTATGCCGACAAATCCCGATAGGAGCTGCACATATCTCGTTCTCAGGGCACACCGGATTTTCCAAACTTCCGGTAGGCGAGCCCCAGAGTTGCCCACAGTACACCGTGATTGTGAGTTGGACCAACACCCACAACGAGCTACCGGCCCGGTGGGAGGGGTAAATAAGATGACCCTCGGGCTCCACGAAAACCCAAAGGGAAAGGCTTAGGTAAGCAAATGTAAAACCAAGGTTGGGCCTTGCTAGAGGAGTTTTATTCAAAGCGAATCGTCAAGGGGGTCCCATAAATCCCCAACCGTAACGTGAGCATAAAATCAAGGAACATAACACCGGTATGACGGAAACTAGGGCGGCAAGAGTGGAACAAAAGACCAGGCATAAGGCCGAGCCTTCCACCCTTTACGAAGTATATAGATGCATTAAATAAATAAGAGATTGTGATATCCCAAAAATATCCATGTTCCAACATGGAACCAACTTCAACTTCACCTGCAACTAGCAACGCTATAAGAAGGGCTGAGCAAAAGCGGTAACATAGCCAAACAACGGTTTGCTAGGAAAGGTGGGTTAGAGGCTTGACATGGCAATATGGAAGGCATGATATAGCAAGTGGTAGGTAGCGCTGCATAGCAATAGAACGAACAACTAGCAAGCAAAGATAGAAGTGATTTCGAGGGTATGGTCATCTTGCCTGAGATCCCGCAAGGAAGAAGAACAAGTCGATGAAGAAGACAAGCAGACGTAGTCGAACGAATCCTCACAACTCGGAGCAAGCAAGAAGCTAACGAGGGAAGCAAACCGGAGAGAAGCAGACAACATGGTAAACAACCCTCACATAAACATGGCATGATGCACAATCAAGTATGATGCATGTCCGGTTTAATGAGGCATGGCTTGGCAAAGTGCACAAACAATACTACAAATTAAGTGGAGCTCAATATGTAACGAGTTGCATATTGAAGAAACACCACATTCGAGTTATTTAGTTCGCCCTCGTTAAGGTACACAACAATATTAAATGTTGTTAAACATGGCAAGAGGTGAAGCATAATAAAACTACACATCTAGGCAAGTTTAAGTGAGGCCGGAACAACAAACAACAATTCCGGAAAATCCTCATGTCCATATTTTAGATTTGGTATTGTTCTGTCCTAAAGCATATTTTAGAGTTGTTAAACATGCAAAGTAATGGCACCATGTTAAACTAGGCATTTTTCCACCCCATTTACATATAAGGTTTATTAAATTCGGAGCTACGGTTATTTAGTTATGAAATAAAGCATTTTAGCATGGCATTTTAGCAAATTAATGCAAACAGCAAGTTAAACATTTTAAACATGGATGAGAGTTGGATATTATGAAACTAGACAGAATTCTAAACATTTTACATATTTAAAACATTTTAATCCGATGCACGGTTTGTGAGATATAAATGCATGAACATGAGGGGTTTTCTGCAAAACTGACGTTCTCTGGATAAATAGACAAATTCGTCCAGAGGAAAAAAACACAACACGGGCTGAATTAGTACACTGCTGGGCCAGGGACTGGGTTGTGGCTCACATTGGGCCTGCAGGGACGCGCGGAGCTGGGCTCGCGGGCGAAGGGAGCTGGGCCTGCGTGGCTGTGACCCAGCCAACGCTCGCGGTCAACGGGGAGCAGATCAGGCAGAGACTGGCACTCGAGATGAACTGGAGGGGCGCCGTCCTCGTCAGGAACCGATGAAGACGACGACGACAGGGATGGCGCCGAGGCAGTGAAGGCGAGCGGATCTGGGCGTCGGGGGACCATCTCCGGCGATGTTGGCGGCAGTTGGTTCTCCTGGTCAGAGAGAAAACGAGAGGGATGAGAGACAGAGGGGAAGACGGGCAGGAGAAGGACGGGAGGACGAGGCACGTGACGGCGACCTGCGGCACTGGAGCAGCGAGCCGGCGCGAGGGGATGAGGCCGAGCGCTCCTGCTCGGGGCCTCACGCAGCTTCACGATCCATTCAGGATCGAGGGGAGAGGAGGTGGGCTTCGGGCGCGTGGGGAAGAAGCAGAGGAGCTCGGAGTCGAGGCTCCTGCTCGATCTGGAGGTGGCGCGAGGAAGTCCTGGACGGCCACCAAGAAGAGGAACGACAACATGGCGCGGCAGCGAGGAAGAGCTAGGCATTGGGGAGGGTTCGTAGCGACGGTAGCGACTTCCCAAGGGGCGACGACGTCCATGGCCTCTGGTGCTGTGAAAAAGAGACATAGCAAGTGACGGCCATGAGAGAAAGGAGGGAGCTAGAAAGGGAAGGAGGGAACAGGGCAAGGGAAGAGGCCTGGACCATGCGGGTCAGTCGCCGGCGGCGAGGTCGTTCGGGGCTGCAGGGTTGCGAGGTTGGAGTTGCTTGGGGCCTCGAGCGCGGGTGCGCTCGGGAAAGGCTGGGGTTGGCCCGATGGGAAATTCAAGGGAGAGGAGGTGGGTGTATCGGGGAGGATCCCGATGAGAGATGGCGGCGGCCGAAAGGGAATGATCAAGCTCCTAGGATCTAGGGTTAGACTGATATTTATATCAGATGAATTTAGGTTAGGGGATACCTCATCCCTACAATCGTAATCGAACGACTGAGAAAAATAGGTTCGGTAGCCTAAATAAGAAAACGGAGATGTTTTATAGATGTTTGGGGATGGTCTGGACCCAACGGTGATGACTGAGCGGGTCGGGTTCGGGACAGGTTTCGGACGCGCGCGAGAAGGGGTTTTGTGCATTGTGCAGAGAGGCTCAAACTGTCGGACAACAAAAGAACGGTTGGTCTCGAAAGGGACAACGAAGGCAACAAGGAGAAGCGGGAACTACGAACGGATGCAAGTTTTAAGAAAACATGTGAATGCAATGCGCATGATGCGATGATGAAATGCAACAAACAAACGAAACACATGACAACAACGAAAAACATTGAAGCCGTATGGAGCGTCGGTCTCGGGGCGTTACAATCGCCACTTCACACAATACATGGGAACCACCATGCGGTTACACTAGAGTAGGGTATTACACCACAACTGTGGCCCAAACCAGTATAAATCTCGTGTCTCTTGTGTTGCGGGTTCGTCGAGCTAGACTTTGAGATCGTGGTGAAGCTGAGGGCGTTATTAGGTAGGGGAAATCTTCGTGAGCACCCCAGTGTTCGAACCTTAAGGGTTTTGCCGAAACCCGAAATCTGACAAATTTCCCCTTTGGCACATGTCTGGTCGACCTTGTTCCGCCAGATCCAAGGGTGGTGAGCTCGGCTATGGCGCGGGAGGACCACGAGGCGTAGGAGCGCCTCGAGGCAAGGTCGCTGACGAGGCCTACATGCAAGAGCTCCGCTGACAGCACCAGGAGCTCATGGAGGCGGAGCGGGCGGTCTTTGCCGGCGCGGAGGGTAGCGAGGTTATTGCGATCTCCTTCAATGACGAGGTCGAAGGCGGCAAGGAAGGCGGCATGGAGGGCGTCGAGGTGGGCGGCAAGGACTAGGAGATCGACGTCGACGAGTGGAGGAGTGTCTTCCCCAATGGCCCTGACGACGGCACCAACCAGGACCTGGCTTGCGGCACACCATACCTGACGAGGAAGGATTGGCTCGACCGAAAGTAGTTTAGCTTAGTTTAAATTTATGTTTTTATGTTTGGTTATGCAAAACTATCTACATTTATGTTTGAATGCATGCTACTATCAGTTGAACCTGCTTTGAACTTGATCAAATTGAAGTTTGCAACATTATGTTAAGGGGATCAACTAGAAACGGCCAAAAATTGTTGGAGAGTATATATATATATATATATATCCACTAAGGATTTTAGTCCTTTAACTTTTAAAGGATCGGCTAGAGATGGCCTTATGCCTTATTTATTTCAGTTCTTCACAATGTGATGCTCTATATGTGCAACTATTTGCCGTGCAGTTCAATTTCATCAATAATAGTTTCAACAATACCACTATGAATTACGATATTTGGTTGCTGTTAAGGATATTGCAGTTAACATGCCTTTTCGTTTTTTAACAATCTAGTGTATTTTAGACCTGCACAATACCAGTTTGAATGATTATTTGCTTGTTTTTAAATGTTATGCCTGATGCAGTTAACACACCTTTCCACTTCTTGTTTTGCTTAACTAGCGTGCTTAAGGCTGCACACTGAAGTTATCATTTGTAGACTATGTTGTTTACCATGGATATATTTGGTTGATGTTTAGCCTGTTGTGCTTAACATGCCTTTATATGTACTCATACAAGACAATATTGAGAACAGTGATGTTCTCCATTGAGGTTAGTTTCTTCGCATTGCTTATATGTACTCAATGTTCAGGATATCGGTAGCTGGTACCATATAGCCTGGGGGCTGATAAGGGATTAATCGTCGAATCGAACATTTCACTGAATATATCTGTAACCCATTTATCAGTAGGTTAACTAGGGCCATATTTAATATATCTGAGGCTACATAGCAACATGCATTGTACTGAATGACTAAATATGCAATCCCAGGCTACATAGCAACAAGGAAGAGTGTTACCTTAATGTTCTGATGATGTCTAGATATACATATAATAAAATCTTATATAATGAGAAGGTGGCAGTGTTGTACATCATTTTGCAATTGTTGTTTAGCTTCTAATATTAACTTGGTGCTTTTAGGTACATATGTCATTGCCAAATATCCACACTTCGACCCTTTCTGCGTATGGGGCAATGAGATATTCATGAACCAGCATCAAGTGAGGAAACTGATAAAGATTGTTATTAAAATGGGTCAAAAGATGTCGATCGAACTATTTGTTTACAATTTATGCAAGACAACAGTGAACTGCAGGATGGTAAGTAAGAACCATGTAGCCTTCTTTTTACTGCCCGTAATGAGTTGTGTTAGATGATAATGTCTGAATCTTTTTTGCTTTGAAGTGGATCCTGAAGCAGTTTACTCAAGATTACCTCTCAAACTACATGATTGGCGGTCAGCCATCACAAGGGTTTGGACTAGAGTCGTTCATGCCTTCTGCATCCAGGAGAGCACAATAGGGCCATTCCTCTTCACATTGTTCAACAACCAGAATGTTTGTCGCCTCTTTCTTTACCATCTGTACTAGTACAAGTATAGAACCGTCGTTCATCATTCTTTATTTGGTGCTTATGTAATTCTTAAACATATGTACCTATGAATCGAATAATGCATTATTGGTTGTTTGAACCTAATGGATATGAATAAAGCTATAGCCCACTTCCAACTTTAAATTAGGTACAATTTTAAATAGCAACAATTAAATTAGGGCGAAATTACGGTGTGCAGGTCATTACGGCGCACACGGTTAACAAAGCACAATGTGTGCGATATACATCATAATCCGACACGGTTCACGAAGAGGAAACATATGTAACAATGCACACAGTTGCCGTTTGCAAAGCGTGTGTGATGTCAGACACTATCACATATGGTGCGGGAAAACTAAATGTGTGTGATTGTCTACCTATCGTACCCGGTTTATAATCATGAACTGTTTGTGATGTGCCAGGCACCGTAAATGTAGAGCTGATACGTCTCCGTCGTATCTATAATTTTTTTATTGATCCATGCCAATATTCTGCAACTTTCATATAGTTTTGGCAACTTTTTATACTATTTTTGGGACTAACATATTGATCTAGTGCCCAGTGCCAGTTCCTTTTTGTTACATGTTTTTTGTTTCGCAGAAAATCCATATCAAACGGAGTCCAAACATGATAAAAACTGACAGAGATTTTTTTGGAATATATGTGATTTTTGGGAAGAAGAATCAACGCGATCAGAAGCCCGAGGGGGCCACGAGGCAGGGGGTGCGCCCCAGGGGGTCAGGCACGCCCTGGGCCCTCGTGGCCACCTCGTAAGGTGGTTGGAGCCCTTCTTTCGCCACAAGAAAGCTAATATCCGGATAGAGATCATGTCCAAAATTCAGCCCAATCGGAGTTACAGATCTCTGGTTATAAAAGAAACGGTGAAAGGGCGGAATCTAGAGCGCAGAAACAGAGAGAGACAGAGAGACAAATCCAATCTCGGAGGGGCTCTCGCCCCTCCCACACCATGGAGACCATGGACCAGAGGGGAAACCTTCTCCCATCTAGGGAGAAGGTCAAGGAAGAAGAAGGAGGGGGGCTCTCTCCCCCTCGCTTCCGGTGGCACCGGAGTGCCGCCGGGGCCATCATCATCACCGCAATCTACACCAACAACTTCATCGCCATCATCACCAACTCTTCCCCCTCTATGCGTTGGTGTAACCCTCTTTTACCCATTGTAATCTCTACTTAAACATGGTGCTCAATGCTATATATTATTTCCCAATGATGTATGGCTATCCTATGATGTTTGAGTAGATCAGTTTTGTCCTATGGGTTAATTGATGATCGTGATTGGTTTGAGTTGCATGTTTTAATATTGGTGTTGTCCTATGGTGCTCTCCGTGTCGCAAAAGCGTGAGGAATTCCCGCTGTAGGGTGTTGCAATACGTTCGTGATTCGCTTATAGTGGGTTGCGTGAGTGACAAAAGCATAAACCCGAGTAAGGGGGTTGTTGCGTATGGGATAAAGAGGACTTGATGCTTTAATGCTATGGTCGGGTTTTACCTTAATGATCTTTAGTACTTGCGGATGCTTGCTAGAGTTCCAATCATAAGTGCATATGATCCAAAAAGAGAAAGTTTGTTAGCTTATGAAGGAAATATGCCCTAGAGGCAATAATAAAGTTATTATTTATTTCCTTATATCATGATAAATGTTTATTATTCATGCTAGAATTGTATTAACGAAACATAATACATGTGTGAATACATAAACCTCTGAGTGTCACTAGTATGCCTCTACTTGACTAGCTCGTTAATCAAAGATGGTTGTGTTTCCTAACCATGAACAAGGAGTTGTTATTTGATTAACAGGATCACATCATTGGTTGAATGATCGATTGACATGACCCATTCCATTAGCATAGCACCTGATCGTATAGTTTGTTGCTAGTGCTTTTCTTCATGACTTATACATGTTCCTATGACTATGAGATTATGCAACTCCCGTTTGCACGAGGAACACTTTGGGTGCTACCAAAGCGTCACAACGTAATCGGGTGATTATAAAGGTACATTACAGGTGTCTCCGAAGGTACATGTTGGGTTGGCATATTTCGAGATTAGGATTTGTCACTCCGATTGTCGGAGAGGTAGCTCTGGGCCCTCTCGGTAATGCACATCACATAAGCCTTGCAAGCATTTCAACTAATGTGTTAGTTGTGAGATGATGTATTACGAAGCGAGTAAAGAGACTTGCCGATAGCAGAGATTGAACTAGGTATTGGATACCGACGATCGAATCTCGGGCAAGTAACATACCGATGACAAAGGGAACAACGTATGTTGTTATGCGGTCGACCGATAAAGATCTTCGTAGAATATGTAGGAGCCAATATGGGCATCCAGGTCCCGCTATTGGTTATTGACCCGGAGAGGTGTCTCGGTCATGTCTACATAGTTCTCGAACCCGTAGGGTCCGCACGCTTAACGCTTCGATGACAGTTACTATGAGTTTTATGATGTTTCTGTACGAAGGTTGTTCGAGTCCCGGATGAGATCACTTGACGTGACGAGGAGTCTCGAAATGGTCGAGACATAAAGATTCATATATTGGAAGTCTATGTTTGGACATCGGAAGTGTTCCGGTGAAATTGGGAATTTTACCAAGTACCGGAGGTTACCGAACCCCCGGAATGCTAATGGGCCAACATGGGCCTTAGTGGAAAGGAGAAAAGGGGGCCCAAGTGCTGGTCAGCACCTTCCCCCTTCCCTAGTCCTATTAGGACTAGGAGAAGGCGCCTCTCTCTCCCTTCCCACTTGAGGAAACCTAGTTGGACTAGGATTTGGGGGAATCCTACTCCTAGTAGGAGTAGGACACCCTGGCGCACCTCTCCTTGGCCGGCCAGCCCTCCCCTTCCCTCCTTTATATACAGGGGCAGGGGCACCCCATGACACACAAGTTGATCATTGAGATCGTTCCTTAGCCGTGTCTGGTGCCCCTTCCACCATATTACACCTCGAAAATACCGTGGCGGAGCTTAAGGCGAAGCCCCTGCACGGTGGAACATCATCATCGTCACGCCAGTTGTCTTGTGAAACTCTCCCTCAACACTCGGCTGGATCGGAGTTCGAGGGGCGTCATCGAGCTGAGCGTGTGCAGAACTCCGGAGGTGCCGTCGTTCGGTACTTGGATCGGTTGGATCGTGAAGGAGTACGACTACTTCCTCTACGTTGCGTCAACGCTTCCGTTCTTTGGTCTCACGAGGGTACGTAGACAACACTCTCATCTCGTTGCTAAGCATCACCATGATCTTGCGTGATCGTAGGAAATTTTTTGAAATTACTACGTTCCCTAACAAAGGGTATCAGAGCCAGGTTTTTATGGTTTGATGATATGCACGAGTAGAACACAAGTGAGTTGTGGACGATACAAGTCATACCGCCTACCAAAGATGTCATACTTTGGTTCAGCGGTATTGTTGGACAGACGATCCAGACCAACCTTACGCTGCATTTTACGCGAGACCGGTTCCCTCGGCGTGCTTTGCACATAGATGGCTTGTGGAAGACCTGTCTCTCCAACTTTAGTTGAACCGAGTGTGGCAACGCCCGGTCCTTGAGAAGGTTAAAACGGAGTCTATTTGACGAAGTATCGTTGTGGTTTTGATGCGTAGGTGAGATTGGTTCTTGCTTAAGCCCGTAGCAGCCACGTAAAATTTGCAACAACAAAGTAGAGGACGTCTAACTTGTTTTTGCAGGCATGTTGTGATGTGATATGGTCTAGACATGATGCTGAATTTTATTGTATGAGATGATCATGTTTTGTAACCGAAGTTATCGGCAACTGGCAGGAGCCATATGGTTGTCGCTTTATTGTATGCAATGCAATCGCCCTGTAATGCTTTACTTTATCACTAAGCGGTAGCGATAGTCGTAGAAGCATAGGTTTGGCGAGACGACAACGATGCTACGATGGAGATCAAGGTGTCGCGCCGGTGACGATGGTGATCATGATGGTGCCGGAGATGGAGATCACAAGCACAAGATGATGATGGCCATATCATATCACTTATATTGATTGCATGTGATGTTAATCCTTTATGCATCTTATCTTGCTTTGATTGACGGTAGCATTATAAGATGATCCCTTACTAAATTATCAAGAAGTGTTCTCCCCGAGTATGCACCGCTATGCGAAAGTTCTTCGTGGCCGAGACACCACGTGATGATCGGGTGTGATAGGCTCTACGTTCAAATACAACGGTGCAAAACAGTTGCACACGCAGAATACTCAGGTTATACTTGACGAGCTATGCATATAAGATATGACCTCGGAACACGAGACCGAAGGTCGAGCGTGAATCATATAGTAGATATGATCAACATATTGATGTTCACCATTGAAACTACTCCATCACACGTGATGATCGGTCATGGTGTAGTTGATATGGATCACGCAATCACTTAGAGAATTGGAGGATATTTTTCTAAGTGGGAGTTCTTAAGTAATATGATTAATTGAACTTAAATTTATCATGAACTTAGTACCTGATAGTATCTTGCTTGTCTATGATGTGTAGATAGATGGCTCGTCTTTGTTGTTCCGTTGAATTTTAATGCGTTCCTTGAGAAAGCAAAGTTGAAAGATGATGGCAGCAATTACACGGACTGGGTCCCGTAACGAGGATTATCCTTATTGCTGCGCAGAAGAATTACGCCCCGGAAGCACCGTTAGGTGCCGGGCCTGGTGCAAGGGCTGCGCCCGAAGTTGTGAACGTCTGGCAAAGCAAAGTCGATGACTACTCTATAGTTCGAAGTGCCATGCTTTATGGCTTAGAACCGGGACTTCAACGTCGTTTTGAACACCATGGAGCATATGAGATGTTCCAGAGTTGAAGTTAATATTCCAAGCGAATGCCCGGATTGAGAGATATGAAGTCTCCAATAAGTTCTATAGTCGTAAGATGGAGGAGAACGGTTACGCTGCTGAGCATATACTCGTAATGTCCGGATATAACAATCACTTGATTCAACTGGAGTTAATCTTCCGGATGATTGCGTCATTGATGTAATTCTCCAATCACTGCCACCAAGCTACAAGAGCTTCGTGATGAACTATAATATGCAAGGGATGACCAAAACAATGCCCGAGCTCTTCGCGATCTTTGAAAGTCATGGAGGTAGAAATCAAAAAGGAGCATCAAGTGTTGATGGTTAACAAAACCACTAGTTTCAAGAAAAAGGGCAAAGGAAAGAAAAAGGAAACTTCAAAAGAACGGCAAGCAAGTTGCTAATCAAGAGAAGAAACCCAAGTCTGGTCCTAAGCACAAACTGAAAGTGCTTCTATTGCAAGCAGTGCTGGTCATCGAAGCAGAACTGCCCCAAGTATTTGGCGATAAGAAGGATGGCAAGGTTAACAAAGGTATATGTGATATACATGTTATTGATGTGTACCTTACTAATACTCGCAGTAGCACTGGTATTTGATAATCGGGTTACATTGCTAATATTTGCAACTCGAAACAGGGCTACGGATTAAGCGAAGATTGGCTAAGGACGAGGTGACGATCTTGGCGTGGGAAATGGTTCCAAAGTCGATGTGATCGCAATCGGCACGCTACCTCTACATCTACCTTCGGATTAGTATTAGACCTAAATAATTGTTATTTAGTACCAGCGTTGAGCATGAACATTATATCTGGATCTTGTTTGATGCGAGACGGTTATTCATTTAAATCGAGAGAATAATGGTTGTTCTATTTATATGAATAATATCTTTTATGGTCATGCACCATTGAAGAATGGTTTGTTTTACTTAATCTTGATAGTAGTGATACACATATTCATAATGTTGAAACCAAAAGATGCAGAGTTGATAATGATGGTGCAACTTATTTGTGGCAATCGCCGTTTAGGTCATATCGGTGTAAAGCGCATG
This sequence comes from Aegilops bicornis, assembly GCA_021605145.1. Classification (NCBI taxonomy): domain Eukaryota; kingdom Viridiplantae; phylum Streptophyta; class Magnoliopsida; order Poales; family Poaceae; genus Aegilops; species Aegilops bicornis. The sequence continues at coordinate 350,455,721 of CM038674.1, read as the reverse complement.
AAGAAACTCCATCTTGATGGACTTTTGGAGTCACTTGATTATGAATCACTTGGCACTTGCGAACCGTGCCTTATGGGCAAGATGACTAAAACACCGTTCTCCTAACTATGGAGAGAGCAATGTATTTATTGGAAATCATACATACCGATGTATGTGGTCCAATGAATGTTGAGGCTCGTGGCGGATATCGTTATTTTCTCACCTTCACAGATGATTTGAGCAGATATGGGTATATCTACTTAATGAAACACAAGTCTGAAACATTTGAAAAGTTCAAAGAATTTCAGAGTGAAGTGGAAAATCATCGTAACAAGAAAATAAAGTTTCTACGATCTGATCGTGGAGGAGAATATTTGAGTTACGAGTTTGGCCTGCATTTGAAACAATGCGGAATAGTTTACAACTTACGCCACCGAACACCACAACGTAATGGTGTGTCCGAGCGTCGTAATCGTACTTTATTAGATATGGTGCGATCTATGATGTCTCTTCTTGATTTACCGCTATCGTTTTGGGGTTATGCTTTAGAGACGGCTACATTCACTTTAAATAGGGCACCATCTAAATCCGTTGAGACGACGCCTTATGAACTGTGGTTTGGCAAGAAACCAAAGTTGTCGTTTCTAAAAGTTTGGGGCTGCGATGCTTATGTGAAAAAGCTTAAACCTGATAAGCTCGAACCCAAATCGGAGAAATGTGTCTTCATAGGATACCCAAAGGAGATCATTGGGTACACCTTCTATCACAGATCCGAAGGCAAGATTTTTGTTGCTAAATTCGAAACTTTTTGGAGAAGGAGTTTCTCTCGAAAGAAGTGAGTGGGAGGAAAGTAGAACTTGATGAGATAATCAGTATCTACTCCCTTATTGAGAAGTAGTACATCACGTAAATCAGTTTCCGTGACACCTACACCAAATAGGGAGGAAGCTAATGATGATGATCATGAAACTTCAGATCGAGTTTCTCTGAGAACCGTAGATCAACCAGAGCAAGATCCGCACCAGTGGTACGGTAATCCTATTCTCGAAGTCATGTTCTTTGGAACATGATGAACCTACGAACTATGAAGAAGCGATGGTGAGCCCAGATTCCACAAAATGGCTTGAGGCCATGAAATGCGAGATGGGATCCATGTATGAGAACAAAGTGTGGACTTTGGTTGACTTGCCCGATGATCGGCAAGCAATTGAGAATAAATGGATCTTCAAGAAGAAGACTGACGCCGATGGTAATGTTATCGTCTATAAAGCTCGACTTGTTGCAAAAGGTTTTCGACAAGTTCAAGGGATTGACTACGATGAGACCTTCTCACCCGTGGCGATGCTTAAGTCCGTCCGAATCATGTTAGCAATTGCCGCATTTTATGATTATGAAATTTGGCAAATGGATGTTAAAACTGCATTCCTGAATGGATTTCTGGAAGAAGAGTTGTATATGATGCAACCAGAAGGTTTTGTCGATCCAAAGGGAGCTAACAAAGTGTGCAAGCTCCAAATGATCCATTTATGGACTGGTGCAAGCCTCTCGGAGTTGGAATAAACGTTTTGATAGTGTGATCAAAGCATTTGGTTTTATATGAGACTTTGGAGAAGCCTCAGATTTACAAGAAAGTGAGTGGGAGCTCTGTAGCATTTACGATATTATATGTGGATGACATATTACCGATCGGAAATGATATAGAATTTCTGGATAGCATAAAAGGATACTTGAATAAGAGTTTTTCAATGAAAGACCTCGGTGAAGCTGCTTACATATTGGGCATTAAGATCTATAGAGATAGATCAAGACGCTTAATAGGACTTTCACAAAGCACATACCTTGATAAAGTTTTGAAAAGTTCAAAATGGATCGTGCAAAGAAAGGGTTCTTGCCGGTGTTACAAGGTGTGAAGTTGAGTAAGACTCAATGCCCGACCACCGCAGAAGATAGAGAGAAAATGAAAGATGTTCCCTATGCTTCAGCCATAGGCTCTATCATGTATGCAATGCTGTGTACCAGACCTGATGTGTGCCTTCTTTGTAAGTTTAGCAGGCAGTACCAAAGTAATCCAGAGTGGATCATCGACAGCGGTCAAAAACATCCTTAAGTACTTGAGAAGGACTAAGGATATGTTTCTCATTTATGGCGGTGACAAAGAACTCGTCAGAATGGTTACGTCGACGTATAAGCTTTGACACCGATCCGGACGATTCTAAATCGCAAACCCGGATACGTATTTACATTAAACGGTGGAGCTGTCGGTTGGTGCAGTTCCAAACAAAGCGTCGTGGCGGGATCTACATGTGAAGTTGAGTACATAGCTGCTTGAAGCAGCTAATGAAGGAGTCTGGATGAAGGAGTTCATAACCGATCTAGGTGTTGTACCTAGTGTATCGGGTCCAATGAAAATCTTTTGTGACAATATCGTGCAATTGCCTTGGCAAAGGAATCCAGATTTCACAAGAGAACCAAGCACATCAAAAGACGCTTCAACTCCATCCGGATTTGGTCCGTGGGAGACATAGAGATATGCAAGATACATACGGATCTGAATGTTGCACTCCATTGACTAAGCCTCTTCCACGAGCAAAACATGATCAGCACCAAGACTCCATGGGTGTTAGAATCATTCTTGTGTAATCTAGATTATTGACTCTAGTGCAAGTGGGAGACTCAAGGAAATATGCCCAAGAGGCAATAATAAAGTCATTATATATTTCCTTATATCATGACAAATGTTTATTATTCATGCTAGAATTGTATTAACCGGAAACATAATACATGTGTGAATACATAAACCTCAGAGTGTCACTAGTATGCCTCTACTTGACTAGCTCGTTAATCAAAGATGGTTGTGTTTCCTAACCATGAACAAGGAGTTGTTATTTGATTAACGGGATCACATCATTGGTTGAATGATCTGATTGACATGACCCATTCCATTAGCATAGCACCGATCGTATAGTTTGTTGCTAGTGCTTTTCTTCATGACTTATACATGTTCCTATGACTATGAGATTATGCAACTCCCGTTTGCACGAGGAACACTTTGGGTGCTACCAAACGTCACAACGTAATCGGGTGATTATAAAGGTACATTACAGGTGTCTCCGAAGGTACATGTTGGGTTGGCATATTTCGAGATTAGGATTTGTCACTCCGATTGTCGGAGAGGTAGCTCTGGGCCCTCTCGGTAATGCACATCACATAAGCCTTGCAAGCATTTCAACTAATGTGTTAGTTGTGAGATGATGTATTACGAACGAGTAAAGAGACTTGCCGTAACGAGATTGAACTAGGTATTGGATACCGACGATCGAATCTCGGCAAGTAACATACCGATGACAAAGGGAACAACGTATGTTGTTATGCGGTCTGACCGATAAAGATCTTCGTAGAATATGTAGGAGCCAATATGGGCATCCGTGTCCCGCTTATTGGTTATTGACCGGAGAGGTGTCTCGGTCATGTCTACATAGTTCTCGAACCCGTAGGGTCCGCACGCTAACGCTTCGGCGATTACTATGAGTTTTTATGATGTTTCTGTACCGAAGGTTGTTCGAGTCCCGGATGAGATCACGGACGTGACGAGGAGTCTCGAAATGGTCGAGACATAAAGATTCATATATTGGAAGTCTATGTTTGGACATTGGAAGTGTTCCGTGAAATTGGGAATTTTACCAAATGCAGGGAGGTTACCGAACCCCGGAATGCTAATGGGCCAACATGGGCCTTAGTGGAAAGGAGAAAGGGGGCCCAAGTGCTGGTCAAGCACCTTCCCCTTCCCTAGTCCTATTAGGACTAGGAGAAGCGCCTCTCTCTCCCTTCCCACTTGAGGAAACCTAGTTGGACTAGGATTTGGGGGAATCCTACTCCTAGTAGGAGTAGGACACCTGGCGCACCTCTCCTTGGCCGGCCAGCCCCTCCCTTCCCTCCTTTATATCACAGGGGCAGGGGCACCCCATGACACACAAGTTGATCATTGAGATCGTTCCTTAGCCGTGTGCGGTGCCCCTTCCACCATATTACACCTCGAAAATACCGTGGCGGAGCTTAGGCGAAACCTCGCACCGGTGGAACATCATCATCGTCACCACGCGCCGTCGTCTTGTGAAACTCTCCCTCAACACTTTCGGCTGGATCGGAGTTCGAGGGACGTCATCGAGCTGAGCGTGTGCAGAACTCGGAGGTGCCGTGCGTTCGGTACTTGGATCGGTTGGATCGTGAAGGAGTACGACTACTTCCTCTACGTTGCGTCAACGCTTCCGTTCTTTGGTCTCACGAGGGTACGTAGACAACACTCTCATCTCGTTGCTAAGCATCACCATGATCTTGCGTGATCGTAGGAATTTTTTTTGAAATTACTACGTTCCCTAACAGCTTATGCCTCTCCCTCATATAAAATTGCAATAATGATTACCGGTCTAGTTATCGATTGCCTAGGGACAAATAACTTTCTTGTCTGACAACAAGCTCTCTACTAAAACTAACTTAGTTGTGTCTGTATCTAAACAGCCCCTAGATTTTATTTACGCGCTCTTTATTATCTTGCAAAACTATCCAACAACACGTACAAAGTACTTCTAGTTTCATACTTGTTCTAGGTAAAGCGAACGTTAAGCGTGCGTAGAGTTGTATTGGTGGTCGTTGGGTTCGACACTCTTACTTATCAAAAGAGGCTACAATTGATCCCCTATACTTGTGGGTTATCAAGACCTTTTTAAAGCGCCCGTTCTTGCGAAGCCATAGCGTGGGGTGAATATTCTCGTGTGTGCTTGTTTGCTTTATCACTAAGTAATTTTTATTTGCTGTTCTAAGTAGATCTCTATCTTTAGTTTTGGATATGGAACATGAAATACCAAAAAAATAGGTTTACTTGCTACTCATGGAGATGGGAAATCTCCTAAAACCCTCGATGCTCATTATGTGAAAGATATTATGTACTACTTTGATAATCCTGAGAAAACCCCATTCAACTTTATAATGGGAGACACTATGGATCAACGTGAATACTTTAGGGATTATCGCTTGACTCTAAAAGGGAAACTATTATGGGATAAAATTTATATGTTGTGTTGGTATGCTCAGGATCTATGCTTGAGACATTATTATACTTGTTGCTCTAGGATGAAGGCTCCACACCTTCCCTTTTCATGAAAATTTAATGATGATAAAACCTTGGCTTCTTATGCTAATGGTATATATGATTACTATGATGTGGAACAAATAGAAGAATTCGTTGCTTTTATGGGTGCTTATGAAATTGAATCTTTGTTTGAAGATTTTGAAGATTTTGATGATTCAGTTTATGGACCTAAAAATTTAGCTATCCTTAAATATTGCTATGAGAATTATGAATTCAATTCCGATATTGATGATTTTATTGAGAGAGTCTCCATTGTCCAAGAAGAGACTAATATTTTGCAGGAGTCTATGGAAGAAGAAATTGATGAAACTGTGAGCTCATTGGATGAAAAAGATGATGAGGAGAGCGAAGAACAAAAGGAGGAAGAACGGATTAGCTACCCGTGCCCACCTTCTAATGAGAGTAACCCTCCAACTCATACATTGTTTAATTTCCCTTCGTGCTTACCAAAGGATGATTGCTATGATAACTATTATGATCCCATTGATTCTTTTGAAATATCCCTTTTTAATGATGCTTGCTATGCTTATGGCCAAGATGCCAATATGAATTATGCTTATGGAGATGAACTTGCTATAGTTCCTTATGTTAAACATGAAATTGTTGCTATTGCACCCACACATAATAGTCCTATTATCTTTTTGAATTCTCCAAACTACACTATATCGGAGAAGTTTGCCCTTATTAAGGATTATATTGATGAGTTGCGTTTTACTACTACACATGATGATTTGATAGATATAATATGCAGGTGCTTGCTGCTCCTACTTGCAATTATTATGAGAGAGGAACTATATCTCCACCTCTCTATGTTTCCAATATGATAAAATTGCAAGAAACTGTTTATACTATGCATTGGCCTTTACTATGTGTGCATGAATTGTCCTTTTATGACATGCCGATGCATAGGAAGAGAGTTAGACTTCTTTGTTGCATGATATATGTTACTTTGTGCTCACTACTAAATCACAAATCATTGTTAATTAAAATTGGCTTTGATATACCTTGGGATCCGTGGATTCATTACTTGAGCACTATATGCCTAGCTTAATGGCTTTAAAGAAAGCACTGCCAGGGAGACAACCCGGAAGTTTTAGAGAGTCATTTATTTCTGTTGAGTGCTTTTATATAGTTTAAAAACAAAAAAATAAAGAGGGGAACCAGAAACTTCTCAAAAAGAAAAGTGAAAGTGAGAAAGACGAGCGTTGTTAAAGTGGGAGCTAGCCTTGAACCTTGTTCATGCTCACGGAAACTTTGTGAATCTTGATTACAGAAAAAATTTCAACAAAAATAATTATCCCCTTGTACAATTCCATTGTATAATAAAAATAATGTGTACGGTTTGCCTTTAGGATGTTTACAATGCTTGTTGGTTTGTGCAGTGCAGGACAGAAACTTTGGCTGTAGTGCGCGATTTTACATTTTTTTTACTGGAACGTCAAATGGTTATGAAACATTTTGCACTGTATTTATATACAAATTGTTTATTTTTCCTAATTTTGGCACAATTTTTGGAGTACCAGAAGTATGGTGAATGTTCAGATTACTACAGACTGTCCTGTTTAAGTCAGATTCTGCTTTTGATGCATAGTTTGCTTGTTTTGATGAAACTATCGATTTCTATCAGTGGATTAAGCCATGGAAAAGTTATATTACAGTAGCTAAAATGAAAAAAGATGAATTGGTTTGCAAGAGTACTTAGAGTAGTGATTTTCTTTATTATACTAACGGATCTTACCGAGTTTTCTGTTGAGTTTTGTGTGGATGAAGTGTTCGAAGATCGAGGAGGTCTCGATGTGAGGAGAAGGAGGAGAGGCAAGAGCTCAAGCTTGGGGATGCCCAAGGCACCCCAAGTAAATATTCAAGGAGACTAAAGCTTCTAAGCTTGGGGATGCCCCGGAAGGCATCCCATCTTTCTTCAACAAATATTGATATTTTTCCGGATTTGTTTCGTTCATGCGATATGTGCAAATCTTGGAGCGTCTTTTGCATTTAGTTTTCACTTTTCTTTTATGCACCATGCTGGTATGACATAGTACATGGTTGCTTTATAGAATGCTCTTTGCACTTCACTTATATCTTTTGAGTACGGCTTTATAGAATGCTTCATGTGCTTTGCTTATATCATTTGAAGTTTGGATTGCCTGTTTCTCTTCACATACCCGCCATTTGTAGAATGCTCTTTTGCTTCACTTATATTTATTAGAGTGTGGGCATATCTTTTGTAGAAAGAATTAAACTCTCTTGCTTCACTTAAATCTATTTAGAGAGTTGACAGGAACTGGTCATTCACATGGTTAGTCATAAAAACCTACATAAAACTTGTAGATCACTGAATATGATATGTTTGATTCCTTGCAATAGTTTTGCGATATAAAGATGGTGATATTAGAGTCATGCTAGTGGGTAGTTGTGGATTGTATAAATACTTGTGTTGAAGTTTGTGATTCCCGTAGCATGCACGTATGGTGAACCATTATGTAATGAAGTTGGAGCATGAGGTATTTATTGATTGTCTTCCTTATGAGTGGCGGTCGGGGACGAGCGATGGTCTTTTCCTACCAATCTATACCCCTAGGAGCATGCGTGTAGTACTTTGTTTTGGCCAAGTCAGCGTTCACTGGTCCCACCTGTCATGCACCCAAACCAGCCCCGAGTCACTGACCAATGGGTTCCACTGGTCAGGTTTGACCTACCCGCCCGAGTTGACGTGCTGACATCAGCCTTGCGCAATGCTGACGCAGTAAAGCATTTTCTGGATTTAAGTTTATTCAGGGAAATTCCAGAAAATGCTATAAACTTCAAAAAATCATAGAAATTATTCTGTAACTCCAAATGCAAAGATTTATATATGAAAAATGATCAGAAAAATCCAATCTATCCATCTGTACTTGTTTCATGCATGTTTAAACAATTAACCTTGCTGTTTTGATCAAAACATGATAATGCACTTAAGAAGTTCTTAGTTTGAATTTGAATTTGAACCTTTGGTTCAAATCAACTCAAACCCTTCTGTTCTTAGCTGCATTAGATCAAATCACAGCATATTGACATGTCATGATCATATGCATCATATTGTGCATTGCATTGATTGTGTTCTTTCTCTGTTGCCGGTGTTGTTTCCCCTCGGTAGACGTTGTTCCGACGCTGTGATCGGTGACACCGATGAAGAACTATACTATCTTCAGAAGTGCCAGGCAAGCAAAACCCCCTTGTTCATTCCGTTACAATCCCACTCTCTTGCTCCTGCTCTCTTTTACTGCATTAGGACAACATCGATTCAACTGTTACATGATGCGGTAGATGAACCCCTTTTCCTCTACATGACCACTCATTGCCAGAGTAAATAGATGAAACCCACTAGCATGAGTAGGAGTTGTTTGAGCCCTGATGTGCCTACTCATTCATGCTTGCTTTCCATGCTTGCTACTTCTTAGAGTTGAGTCAGGTCTGATTCATCGGGAATGAATTGGAATGGTGATGAACATGTCCTACTGTGTGTGAGCTAAGTGTGTGAACACGATTTGGTAAAGGTAGCGGTGAGAGGCCATGTAGGAGTACATGGTGGGTTGTCTCATTGAAACCGTCCTCAGGAACTGAGTTCTGTGTTTGTGATCCATGAACAGCTACTACCACATGTTGGGCCCTGAAATATGACCCCGCTCGACTTATTAACCGCCTGCCCCTCTGTCCGTGAGTTGCAACTAGTTTCTGGTGTTTGTAGGATATGTGTTGGAGGCCGTGCGTAGTGCTGACCCTAGGGGTGGGCTATGATGCGGTAGATACATCGTGGCACGGTGTACCGGGCGCCCATTTGGTGTCTCGGGAACCCTACACACATCGTTTGGGGCCGTGAGCAAAACCCCGGCCGGATCTCCTCGTGGATGGAACCCGAATAGGCGATAAACCTGGACTAGAGACTTGTGTGGTTATTCAGGTCGTGGTCTACACCCACGTCGTCTTTCGCTTGAAGTCTGCCCAACACATGTCGTGTGCAGACACTAAGTGGTGGCAACATGTGTAAAGAAGTACACCCCTGCAGGGTTATAACTGATCTATTCGAATAGCCGCATCCGCGGTAAAGGACCTCTGGGTTGCCTATACAGTTCATAGACAAGTGAAAGTGGATACTCTAAAATGCGTAAGATAAGTGTGAGTGCTATGGATGGCGTTCTCGTAGGGAGACGGGAGCGGATCCATAGTGGTGTATTGATATGGTTGATACATCTCCAACGTATCTTTAATTTTTTTATTGTTCCATGCTATATTATATTCTGTTTTGGACATTATTGGGCTTTATTATACACTTTTATATTATGTTTGGGACTAACCTATTAACCGGAGGCCCAACCCAGAATTGCTATTTTTTTTGCCTATTTCAGAGTTCCGCAGAAAAAGAATATCAAACGGAGTCCAAACAGAATGAAACCTTCGGGAACGTGATTTTTGGAACGAACGTGATCCAGAGGACTTGGACCCTACATCAAGACATCAACCAGGAGGGCACGAGGTCGGGGGTGCGCCTACCCCCCCAAAGCGCGCCTCCACCCTCATGGGCCCCCCTGTTTCACCGACGTACTTCTTCCTCCTATATATACCTACGTACCCCTAAACTACCAGATACGGAGCCAAAAACATAATTACACCGCCGCAACCTTCTGTACCATGAGATCCCATCTTGGGGCCTGTTCCGGAGCTCCGCCGGAGGGGGCATCGATCACGGAGGGCTTCTACATCAACACCATAGCCTCTCTGATTACGTGTGAGTAGTTTACCTCAGACCTCGGGTACATAGTTATTAGCTAGATGGCTTCTTCTCTCTTTTTGGATCTCAATACAATGTTCTCCCCCTCTCTCGTGGAGATCTATTCGATGTAATCTTCTTTTGCGGTGTGTTTGTTGAGACCGATGAATTTTGGGTTTATGATCAAGTTTATCTATGAACAATATTTGAATCTTCTGAATTCTTTTATGTATGATTGGTTATTTTTGCAAGTCTCTTTGAATTATCAGTTTGATTTGGCCTACTAGATTGATCTTTCTTGCAATGGGAAAAGTGCTTAGCTTTGGGTTCAATCTTATGTGTCCTTTCCCAAAGTGATGAGGGGCAGCAAGGCACGTATTGTATTGTTGCCATCGAGGATAACAAGATGGGGTTTATATCATATTGCATGAATTTATCCCTCTACATCATGTCATCTTGCTTAAAGCGTTACTCTGTTCTTATGAACTTAATACTCTAGATGCATGCTAGATAGCAGTCGATGTGTGGAGTAATAGTAGTAGATGCAGGCAGGAGTCGGTCTACTTGTCTCGGATGTGATGGCTATATACATGATCATACCTAGATATTCTCATAACTATGCTTAATTCTGTCAATTTCTCAATAGTAATTTGTTCACCCACCGTAAATACTTATGCTCTTGAGAGAAGCCACTAGTGAAACCTATGGCCCCCGGGTCTATTTTCCATCATATTAATCTTCCAACACTTAGCTATTTCCGTTGCCTTTTATTTTACTTTGCATCTTTATCATAAAAATACCAAAAATATTGTCTTATCATATCTATTAGATCTCACTCTCGTAAGTGACCGTGAAGGGATTGACAACCCCTTATCGCGTTGGTTGCAAGGATTAATTTGTTTGTGTAGGTGTGAGGGACTTGTGCATGGCCTCCTACTGGATTGATACCTTGGTTCTCAAAACTGAGGGAAATACTTACGCTACTTTGCTGCATCACCCTTTCCTCTTCAAGGAAAAACCAACGCAGTGCTCAAGAGATAACAAGAAGGATTTCTGGCGCCTTTGCCGGGGAGTCTACGCAAAAGTCAACACACCAAGTACCCATCACAAACCCTTATCTGCCGCATTACATTATTTGCCATTTGCCTCTCGTTTTCCTCTCCCCCACTTCACCCTTGCCGCTTTATTCGCCCTCTCTTTTTCATTCGCTTCTTTTTCGCCCGTCTCTTGTTTGCTCGTGTGTTGGATTGCTTGTTTGTCACGATGGCTCAAGATAATACTAAATTGTGTGACTTCACCAATACCAACAACAATGATTTCCTTAGCACTCTGATTGCTCCTCTTACCGATACTGAATCTTGCGAAATCAATACTGCTTTGTTGAATCTTGTCATGAAAGATCAATTCGCCGGCCTTCCTAGTGAAGATGCCGCTACCCATCTAAATAGCTTCGTTGATTTGTGTGATATGCAAAAGAAGAAAGATGTGGATAATGATATTGTTAAATTGAAGCTATTTCCTTTTTCACTTAGAGATCGTGCTAAAGCTTGGTTTTCTTCTTTGCCTAAAAATAGTATTGATTCTTGGAACAAGTGCAAAGATGCTTTTATCTCTAAGTATTTTCCTCCCGCTAAGATCATCTCTCTTAGAAACGATATTATGAATTTTAAGCAACTTGATCATAAACATGTTGCACAAGCTTGGGAGAGGATGAAATTAATGATACGTAATTGCCCTACACATGGTTTGAATTTGTGGATGATTATACAAATTTTTATGCCGGATTGAATTTTGCTTCTAGAAATCTTTTAGATTCGGCCGCGGGAGGCACTTTTATGGAAATCACTTTAGGAGAAGCTACTAAACTCCTAGATAATATTATGGTTAATTATTCTCAATAGCACACTGAAAGATCTACTAGTAAAAAAGTGCATGCGATAGAAGAAATTAATGTTTTGAGTGGAAAGATGGATGAACTTGTGAAATTATTTGCTACTAAGAGTGTTTCTTCTGATCCTAATGATATGCCTTTGTCTACTTTGATTGAGAATAATAATGAATCTATGGATGTGAATTTTGTTGGTAGGAATAATTTTGGTAACAACGCGTATAAATGAAACTTTATCCTAGGTTGTATCCTAGTAATTCCTCTAATAATTATGGTAATTCCTACAACAATTCTTATGGAAATTTTAATAAGATGCCTTCTGAATTTGAAACTAGTGTTAAGGAGTTTATGAATTCGCAAAAGAATTTCAATGCTTTGCTTGAAGAAAAATTGCTTAAAATTGATGAATTGGCTAGGAACGTTGATAGAATTTCTCTTGATGTTGATTGTTTGAAACTCAGATCTATTTCCCCTAAGCATGATATCAATGAGTCTCTCAAAGCCATGAGAATTTCCATTGATGAGTGCAAAGAAAGAACCGCTAGGATGCGTGCTAAGAAAGATTGCTTTGTGAAAGCGTGTTCTTCTAGTTTCTATGAAAATAAATATTAAGATCTAAAGGTTATGTATGTGTCCCCTATTAAATCTTTGTTTTGCAATATGAATCTTGATAATGATGGGACTGAATATGATCCACCTTTACCTAGAAGGCGTTCCAAGAATTGAGAGTTTTTAGATCTTGATGCAAAAATTGGTAAACGTGGGATTGCAGAGATTACAACTCTAGATATTAATGAACCCACTATTTTGGATTTCAAGGAATTTAATTATGATAATTGCTCTTTGATAGATTGTATTTCCTTGTTGCAATCCATGCTAAATTCTCCACATGCTTATAGTCAAAATAAAGCCTTTACCAAACATATCGTTGATGCTTTGATACAATCTTAAGAAGAAAAACTTGAGTTGGAAGTTTCTATCCGTAGAAAACTTTATGATGAGTGGGAACCTACTATTAAAATTAAAATCAAGGATCATGAGTTCTATGCTTTATGCGATTTGGGTGCTAGTGTTTCCACGATTCCAAAGACTTTGTGCGATTTGCTAGGTTTCCGTGATTTTGACGATTGTTCTTTAAACTTGCACCTTGCGGATTCCACCATTACGAAACCTATGAGAAGAATTAATGATGTTCTTATTTTTTCAAATAGGAACTATGTGCCCGTAGATTTTATTGTTCTTGACATAGATTGCAATCCTTCATGTCCTATTATTCTTGGTAGACCTTTCCTTAGAACGATTGGTGCAATTATTGATATGAAGGAAGGGAATATTAGATTCCAATTTCTGTTAAGGAAAGGCATGGAACACTTCCCTAGAAAGAAAATAAAATTACCTTATGAATATATTATGAGAGCCACTTATGGATTGCCTACCAAAGATTTACCTAGATCTATCCTTGCCTTTATGCCTAGCTAGGGGCGTTAAACGATAGCGCTTGTTGGGAGGCAACCCAATTTTATTTTTAGTTTTTTTTATTTTTTCTTCTGTTTAGGAATAAATATTTGATCTAGCCTCTGGTTAGATGTGTTTTTATGTTTTAATTAGTGTTTGTGCCAAGTTTAACCTATAGGATCTTCTTGGATGATAGTTATTTGATCTTGCAGAAAATTCCAGAAACTTTTGGTTCACAAAAATAATTGTTAAAAATTACCAGAACGTGCTAAAATACTGATTCCAATTGCTGCTGATCAATAAACAAATTTTATAGGTCGTCCTATTTTGTCTGAAATTTTGGAGTTCCAGAAGTTTGCGTTAGTTACAGATTACTACAGACTGTTCTGTTTTTGACAGATTCTGTTTTTCGTGTGTTGTTTGCTTATTTTGATGAATCTATGGCTAGTAAAATAGTTTATAAACCATAGAGAAGTTGGAATAAAGTAGGTTTAACACCAATATAAATAAAGAATGAATTCATTACAGTACCTTGAAGTGGTCTTTTGTTTTCTTTCGCTAACAGAGCTTACGAGATTTTCTCTTAAGTTTTGTGTTGTGAAGTTTTCAAGTTTTGGGTGAAAGATTTGATGGATTATGGAACAAGGAGTGGAAAGAGCCTAAGCTTGGGGATGCCCATGGCACCCCAAGATAATCTAAGGACACCTAAAAGCCAAAGCTTGGGGATGCCCCGGAAGGCATCCCCTCTTTCGTCTACTTCCATCGGTAACTTTACTTGGAGCTATATTTTTATTCACGACATGATATGTGTTTTTGTTGGAGCGTCTTGTATTATTTGAGTCTTTATTTGTTAGTTTACCACAATCATCCTTGCTGTACACACCTTTTTGGAGAGTCACACTTGATTCGGAATTTATTAGAAAACTCTATGTGCTTCACTTATATTTTTTGAGCTATATAGTTTTGCTCTAGTGCTTCACTTATATCTTTTAGAGCATGGTGGTGGATTTGTTTTATAGAAACTATTGATCTCTCATGCTTCACTTATATTATTTTGAGAGCCTCAGAATAGCATGGCAATTTGCTTAATTAATATCATGAGAAATTTGATGCTTCATAATTGTTTTGAGATATAAAGGTAGTAATATCATAGTTGTGCTAGTTGAGTAATTGTGGAGTTGAAAAATACATGTGTTGGAGTTTGTGATTCCTGTAGCATGCACGTATGGTGAACTGTTATCTAACGAAGTCGGAGCATGAAGTATTTGTTGATTGTCTTCCTTTGTGTGGCGGTCGGGATCGCGTGATGGTTAACTCCTACCAACCCTTCCCCTAGGAGCATGCGTAGTAGTACTTTGCTTCGAGGGCTAATAAATTTTTGCAATAAGTATATGAGTTCTTTATGACTAATGTGAGTCCATGGATTATAAGCACACTTACCTTTCTGCAAATTTTCTAGCCTCTTCGGTAACGCGCATTGCCGGAGGTCATATTCCAATGATGGGCTTCCTCAAATGCCCGAGGTCTTCGTGACCAAGCAAGTTGGATGCACACCCTAGTTTCTTTTTGAGCTTTCATACACTTATAGCTCTAGTGCATCCGTTGCATGACAATCCCTACTCCTCGCATTAACATCAATTGATGGGCATCTCCATAGCCCGTTGATTAGCCTCATTGATGTGAGACTTTCTCCTTTTTTGTCTTCCCACATAACCCCTACCATTATACCTTATTCCACCATAGTGCTATATACATGGCTTGCGCTCATGTATTGCGTAAGAGTTGAAAAGGTCAAGCATCGTTAAAAGTATGAACCAATTTCTTGGCCAAAACCGGGTCGTACATGATATGAATATTTTGTGTGGGGAAGATGGAGCATAGCCAGACTATATGATTTTGTAGGGATAACTTGCTTTGGCTATGTTATTTTGATAAGACATAATTGCTTAGTTAGTATGCTTGAAGTATTATTGTTTTTATGTCAACATTAAACTTGTATCTCGAATCATATCAAATCTGAAACATTCATGCCACAATAAGAAGAATTATATTGAAATTATGCCTAGTAGCATTCCACATCAAAAATTCTGTTTTTATCATTTACCTACTCGAGGACGAGCAGGAATTAAGCTTGGGGATGCTTGATACGTCTCCAACATATCTATACTTTTTTATTGTTCCATGCTATATTATATTCTGTTTTGGACATTATTGGGATTTATTATACACTTTTATATTATTTTTGGGACTAACCTATTAACCGGAGGGCCAACACAGAATTGCTATTTTTTTGCCTATTTCAGAGTTTCGTAGAAAAAGAATATCAACGGAGTCCAAACGGAATGAAACCTTCGGGAACGTGATTTTTGGAACGAACGTGATCTAGAGGACTTGGACCCTACGTCAAGACATCAACCAGGAGGGCACGAAGTAAGGGGTCGCGCCTACCCCCCCCCCCCCCAGGCGCGCCCTCCACCCTCGTGGGCCCGCTGTTGCTCCACCGACGTACTTCTTCCTCCTATATATACCTACGTATCCCCAAACTACCAGATACAGAGCCAAAAACCTAATTCCACTGTGGCAACCTTCTGTACCCGTGAGATCCCATCTTGGGGCCTGTTCCGGAGCTCCGCCGGAGGGGGCATCGATCATGAAGGGCTTCTACATCAACACCATAGCCTCTCCGATGATGTGTGAGTAGGTTACCTCAGACCTTCGGGTCCATAGTTATTAGCTAGATGGCTTCTTCTCTCTTTTTGGATCTCGATACAATGTTCTCCCCCTCTCTCGTGGAGATCTATTCGATGTAATCTTCTTTTGCGGTGTGCTTGTTGAGACCGATGAATTGTGGGTTTATGATCAAGTTTATCTATGAAAAATATTTGAATCTTCTGAATTCTTTTATGTATGATTGGTTATCTTTGCAAGTCTCTTCGAATTATCAGTTTCATTTGGCCTACTAGATTGATCTTTCTTGCAATGGGAGAAGTGCTTAGCTTTGGGTTCAATCTTGCGGTGTCCTTTCCCAGTGACAGTAGGGGCAGCAAGGCACGTATTGTATTGTTGCCATCGAGGATAACAAGATGGGGTTTATATCATATTGCATGAATTTCTCCCTCTACATCATGTCATCTTGCTTAAAGCGTTACTCTGTTATTATGAATTTAATACTCTAGATGCATGCTAGATAGCGGTCGATGTGTGGAGTAATAGTAGTAGATGCAGGCAGGAGTCGGTCTACTTGTCTCGGACGTGATGCCTATATACATGATCATACCTAGATATTCTCATAACTATGCTCAATTCTGTCAATTGCTCAACAGTAATTTTTTCACCCACCGTATATACTTATGCTCTTGAGAGAAGCCACTAGTGAAACCTATGGCCCTCGGGTCTATTTTCCATCATATTAATCTTCCAACACTTAGCTATTTCCGTTGCCTTTTATTTTGCCTTTTATTTTACTTTGCATATTTATCATGAAAATACCAAAAAATATTATCTTATCATATCTATTAGATCTCACTCTCGTAAGTGACCGTGAGGTTGTGTAGGTGCGAGGATTTATTTGTTTGTGTAGGTGCGAGGGACTCGTGCGTGGCCTCCTACTGGATTGATACCTTGGTTCTCAAAACTGAGGGAAATACTTACGCTACTTTGCTGCATCACCCTTTCCTCTTCAAGGGAAAACAAACGAAGTGCTCAAGAGGTAGCAATGGTGAATATGTGGACTCGTCGCCGCCACCTCAAAAGAGTTACTTGCGATGTAGTTCAGGATAGCCACTGAGTCAAAGTTGGCTTGCTGCAGTTAAACTCCACCACCCCCTTTGTCGATACCGATGCATATGTAGCTAGTTCTGATGTAAGTCTTCCTGGGTACATTTGTACTCACGTTTGCTTAATTTATGTTTTTGCAGAGAGATTTCAGTCTCACTAGTAGTTCCACGTGGACTTCAACGTTTAGCTTGATACCTCAGCTACGATCTTGTGCCCTCGGCAGGATCTGGTAGTTAGTCAGGCTTCTCAGCCTTTTTCATTTGTAGATGTCTGTACTCAGACATGTTAAGCTTCCGCACGTGCTTTGACTTGTATGCTGTGAATGTTGGGTCATGTGACCCATGTTTGTAATATCTCGCTCCTCGGAGCCTAATGAATAAATACTTTGAGTCGTGGAGTTTTGCTGTGATGCCATGTTGTATTTACACATATCGAGCATATTGTGTGTATGATTGAAATGCTAGGTATGTGTGGGATCCGACAACCTAGTTGTCTATCCTTGGTAGCCTCTCTTATGGGGAAATGTAGTCTGGTGCTTTCACTGAGCCACGGTAGTTTGCTACAGCCCCATTTACCTGAGTCCTGCTAGCCCAGTTACTACTGCTCCGGAACGCGTAGACAAGCCGGCATGTGTCCCACTTCGCCTCGGTTCCGTCTCTTCGGGAAATGTCACTGCGGACTTCCTGAGTCCCTGCTAGCCTCCTACAGCCCGGTTTCCTGAGTCCTCAAGTAGCCCTGGGCTATAGCCCGGATTCACACGCTGATGACCGACACGTTCGAGGCTGGGTCATGTATGCATGTCCCCATAAGTTAGTGCCACTTTGGGTTCACGACTAGTCATGTCGGCCCGGGTTATTTGTCATATGGATTCTAGCAACACTATCATATACGTGAGCCAAAAGGTGCAAACGGTCCCGGGCCAGGTAAGGTGGCACCCGTGGGAATACCGTGCGTGAGGCTGTAAAGTGATATGATGTGTTACATGCTAGATCGGTGTGACCTAGGATCGGGGTCCTGACACAGTAGTCGATAGAACTTGAGGGAATATTTGTTCTACCTTTAGGTCCTCGTTGGGTTTGACACTCTTACTTATCGAAAGAGGCTACAATTGATACCCTATACTTGTGGGTTATCAAGAGCTAGTTTGGTACGTGCCTGGAAAACTCCTGTGCCTGGAATCTGCCTGGTTTCAGGTGAAACTACAAAACTCCGACTGCGATGGCAATGCGAGCACAAACGAGTAGCAAGGATGAAGCGTTTGGGATATTCGAGATATCGGAAACAGTTATATAGGGACAACTGTATGCATCAAGGCTCCCTATCTGATGACCCAGAAGTATAGGTGATCAATTGTAGCTCTTTTCGATAAGTAAGAGTGTCGAACCCAACAAGGAGCAGAAGGAAATGACAAGTAGTTTCCAGTAAGGTAATGTCCGCAAGTGCTGAAATTGTAAGTAGCGGAGTAGTTTTATAACAAGATAATTTGTAACGAGAAAGTAATGATAATAGTAACAAAAGTGCAGCAAGGTAGCCCAATCCTTTTGAGGCAAAGGACAGGCCAAAACGGTCTCTTATGATAAGCAAAGCGTTCTTGAGGGTACACAGGAATTTCATCTAGTACTTTCATCATGTCGGTACTTTGATAATTTGATATGTGGGTGGACCGGTGCTTAGGTGTTGTTCTTACTTGAACAAACCTCCTACTTATGATTAACCGTCCCGCAAGCATCCGCAACTACGAGAAAAGTATTAAGAATAAATTCTAACCATATCATTAAACTTTTGGATCCAATAGGTCCCTTACGAAATAGCGCATAAACTGGGGTTTAAGCTTCTATCACTCTCGCAAGCCACCATTTATTTGCTACTCCACAATGCATTCCCTTAGGCCCAAATATGGTGAAGTGTAATGTAGTCGACATTCACATGACAGCACTAAGTGAATAACAACATACATACTATCAAAATATCAAACACATATCAAGTTCACATGATTACTTGCAACATGATTTCTCCCGTGACCTCAAGAACAAAAGTAACTACTCACAAATGATAAACATGTTCATGATCAGAGGGGTATTAAATAGCATAATGGATCTAAACATATAATCTTCCACACTATAAACCATATAGTGATCAACTACAAGACGTAATCAACACTACTAGTCACCCACAAGCACCAATCTATAGTTCCCGTAACAAGATTGAACACAAGAGATGAACGAGGATGTGAGAGGAGATGGTGATGTTGAAGATGTTGATGGAGATTGCCCTCCCCAAGATGGGAGAGTTGTTGGTGATGATGATGACGATGATTTCCCCCTCCGGGAGGGAAGTTCCCCGGCGGAATCGCTCCACCGGAGGGCAAAAGTGCTCCTGCCCATGTTCCGCCTCGAGACGTCTGTGCTCCGTCCCGAAAGTCTCCTCCTTATATTTTCTAGGTCAAAATGACTTATATACCAGAAGATGGACACCGGAGGTGGGCCGAGGAGGCCACAACCAACCAGGGCGCGCCTGGGGGGCCTGGCACGCCCAGGTGGGTTGTGCCCACCTGGTGGCCCCCTTTGGTGTTTATTGGCTCCAATATTCCTCAAATAATTCATAAAAAATCTCCGTGAAGTTTCAACTCATTTGGAGTTGTGCAAAATAGGTGGCCTGACGTAGCTTTTCCAGGTCCAGATTTCCATTTGCTGAATTCTCCCTCTTGGTGTGTTCCTTGTAAATTATGAGAGAAAAGGCATTAGAATTACCCCAAAAAGCATTATTATGGATAAAAACATTATAAATAACAGTAAGGAAACATGATGCAAAATGGACGTATCAACTCCCCCAAGCTTAGACCTCGCTTGTCCACAAGCCAAAACCGAAATCGAAAAACATGTCCACATGCTTTGAGAGAGATGTGTCGATAAAAACAAAATATGGACATAGAAGCATCATGTTGATTATTATAACAACAATAAAATTAAACATAGGACTTCTATCATAAAACTTGCATCATATACTTCCCATGAATAAGTAATAGTTCATCACATAATCGTAGTATAAAGCAACAACTCTATTAGAAACCAACAAACTATGTTCTCCGTCAACTTTGCAACTACAATTCATCATCTTTTCAGGAAGAGTCACGTATCAGAGCCTTTTAAGCAAGTCCACAAACTCAACCATCATATAGTCTTCTATGATTGCTAACACTCACCTTGTACCCATGAGCAAAACGTTTCAACCGGACACGTAGAAGGATATGGGCTTATAGTTTCGCCTCCCAACATACTCACCTCAATGGTGATGTCAATAATAATAACTCGTGCTATCTATATTCAATTGGACATATGTGCCTAGATCTTTCCTCGCCACATGATGCTTGCCAAAAGAGAAAATAAAAAGGAATAGAAGGAAATTTTTTGACTCTTTCCATAAAAGTAATACATAAAAGTAAAAGATAGGCCCTTCGCAGAGGGAAGTAGAGGTTGCCATGCACTTATTTGTTTGCATGCTCAATCCCTTGGTGCAAGAGAGCTTCACGTGTATTGCCCCTTAAGATGACAACCTTTATTATGCAGTCTGTCACTTTTATTCTTTGTCATCCAAGTTCGTACAATGCTCAATTTTCTCTTGCACTAAATGATCTCACATATTTAGAAGCAATTTTTATTGCCTTTTTGCACCGATGACAACTTACTTGAGGGATCTTGCTCAATCCATAGGTAGGTATGGTGGACACTTGAAAAAGATTTGGGTTTAAGGGTTTTTGGATGCAATAGTAGTATCTCTAATTAGTGCGGAATTTTTGGCTAGCAAAGATAGGGGCAAGCACCACATGTTAAAGGATCTATGACAATATGACTTCTATGTGAATATAAACAAACATTAAGTTCTCTTCCTTGTCCAACGTCAACAATTTTGGCATATAATATTTTGATAAGGGCTCACAATCACAAAAGATTTCTAGGATAGTATATCTATATGTGAATCTTCTCTTCCCTTATTAATTCTTTCATGAGTTGCATCATTGACTAATGCTATGTTTGTGAATCTAGGATAGTATATAATCTTATTAATTTATGTCCTTTCCTTTATTTACTTTCTTTTCTCTTTTTCTTTCTTTCTTTATTTCATTTGCAACATGAAAGTAAAGAAAGCAAAAACTCAAACTAACTTTATTATATAAATTGCACACGATTACAATGATAGATCACTAAGCAAACTCTCAAAATAGAAAGGATCGAACTAAACAGTATTTCATCCAAAAGCAAATGATTGAACTAAGATAAGGAAAAGCAAAAAGATAGTGGGATGATACGATACCGGGGCACCTCCCCCAAGCTTGGCGGGAGCCAAGGGGAGTGCCCATTCCCGATACTCAATTATCCTTTGGTGGTGAAGAAGATGATGGTTGTGATGAAGAGGGTATCTTGGTGGTGAGAAGATAGGGGATTTGACCTTTGCTTCCTTTAGCTTCTGACTGAGAGTAAAATTGTCCATCATCAACTCGCAATTATCTAGCTCGAGTTTTATTATCCTCTTGCATAACGTATCCATGCTTTCGTTTTTGAACCAGGGAGGAATCGATTCATCTTCATCCTCTCCGGAGGTCCAGCTATAGTGCTTCTCATCCCCATAGGACTTGGGGTTTGTGTCGGTCTACAAAAGAAGGGGCTCTCCTTTTTACCCCTCTACTTGTGCACGGGCAGTCAGAGCCGCACCTGCGGCCATACTTAAGCAGGGCAAAGGGAGGAAGTAAAAGCACAAGACAGGCAAAGCAACGCCAAGACCAGAGACACAAAGAGCAAGAGGGCGAGGTGGACTCCCCCGGCAAGACCCTTACCGGGGAGGCCTCCGCGGCCCCGGCAAGATCCTTGCCAGGGCAACTTGCCCAATGCCAGCAGAGCGCGCCACCCTTCAGCCCAAGGGTTCCAACACCATCAGCCACATTGGAACCAACGCTCGGGAGGCACCCCCATGGTGGCATGCAGATCTTTGTGAAGATCATAAAGACACAAGATCAGATGAGGCCTAGAAGACGACGATCGTCGCAAGATCCTCGTCGAGGCAATCCACGAGACCTCCGGCAAGATCCTTGCCGGGGACGACCGCGATGTCACGGCAAGACCCTTGCCGAGGCATCGACAAGGCCCATGTCGAGGACACCTGCGGGGCCGCAACCAGGCCTGCGTCTGCCAAGACTCCACCGCCATTCCAATACAGCTGCCAGCCCAACCAGCTGGGCAGGCACCTGCATGGCAACGTGTGGCTTCCAGGCTAACTCAACAAGCACCTGCATGGTGGCATGCAGATCTTCATGAAGACCCAACCACCACGCCATCTCAGCAGTCTGCTAGCCTACGTGGTGCTGCATGCCTCGTTGGCTCGGACGCATGTCGGAGCGAGGCGGAGCGGCCACGGACGGGATGGGCCTCGTTGCCATCCCCAATAAAGCAACAGACACCTAATGAGCGCATTTAATGCACCTTGTCCTGTAATGACGGGCGATAAGCTTGTACACTGTATACCTTTCCACCTCCTGTGTGCCACTGTGGCAGCCCCTTTTGTCTATAAAAGGAGGCCCGAGGCATACCGGAGGAGAATTCTGATCTTTTGGACGATGCACGCAGCGCAGCTAGTTCAAGAGCTCAAGAACACTCAAATATACACCAAAGCAGGACTAGGGTATTATGCATCCTCGCGGCCCAAACCTGGGTAAACGATCCTTGTGCTGACCACCAGACCCGCTCTTTGCACAACCCCGCGCCCACCAACCGTAGAAGGGATCCCAGTGATTCCATAGGTGTCGTTTCCACCGACATCTTTGGCGCGCCAGGTAGGGGGGCGCAGTTGTGAAAATCCGGTCTAGCAGTTAGTTTAATAGTTCTTCATCGCCATGGCACCCAAGAAGAAGACGATCACGGTGATCGGTTCATCGGGGGCCGAACGGCCCGTACCAGTGCGGGCGAGTGGTGGGGTGGTCGCGGACGGAAGCCGAGGCGCGGCCTGCGAACACCCACACAGCTCTGGCAGTCAAAGCCTGGCAAGAGGCGTCGTCCCTGCGCGGGGCGACGGGCCGCACACCGCCAAATCCTAAGACGGAGCCGGGTCCCCCGCAGGTAGCGCGGGGCCCTCCAAGGGCGGCGATGTGCCACCCATCGGCGGCACGGCGACTTCCAAGAAGCCTACGCCGGCGCCCACAACGCGCTCTTCCCAGGTTATGCGCGACGAGCAGCATCACCATGCTGGTGACCCTGGGCGCCGCCGTGGGAAGAGTCCTGCACCTCGTTCGCGGGATGTAGAAGGCCAGCATGCACACCGAGGCGCTGGCAAAAATGGCGCACAGCCACAAGGCTATGATAGAGCTCCTTCTAACATGGTTAGAAGTCGGAGCACGTCACGATCCAGGCAGCTTTCGCCGCCACCCACACCAGCAGAAGCTTTGGCGCGCGCGCAATTGCTCGTCGACTTCCCTCCTGCTGCGGAAAAGCTCAACGAGTGGAGAGCCACGATCCGGAGCCTCGTCGGCATTGCCAACAAAGATGAGCCACGGCTAGAGGGGCCCTTAGGCCGGCGCTTCGTCGAGCCACCGCATGCCAATGGTGGAAGGACCGGAGGCACTGCGTCCGCGGTGCACTCTCCTCCCCCACGTCAGCTACCGCGGGTGCCGGTCCGTCATGATGACTCTTATGATAACATCTCCATAGTGTCGTCCGACCCACGGATCCACCAAGATCAGCGCCAAGTTCTTCGGGAGCGAGCCCATGGAGACGCTCGACTACCATCGAGAGGCGGCGTGACGCGCGTCACCAGCCAGATAGGCGAGCGGGACCCGCTACAGACCACCCAGCTCCGGGGGGGGGGGGCTCCGGTGGCCTACCTTACGAGGTGGGTTGCCCGGCCTTCACCCGTGAGCTGTGGCAGTTCCAGTGGCCCTCCCGCTGCACGTTCAAGCCCGATGTTGGTGGGAAGTACAACGACAAGACCCACCCGTCGGAGTTCCTCAGCATCTACACCATCGCGATGCAAGCTGCCGGAGCTCGCGACGACAAGGTGCTTGCCAATTACTTCCCATTGGCACTTAAACCCAATGTAATGTCATGGTTGATGCACTTCCCGGCGGATTCCATTTCTTCTTGATCGGATTTGTGTCATGAGTTCGTTGGCGCCTTCACCGGAGGCCACCAAGCTCATGGCCAGGCAAGTGATTTGCATATCATCCCCCAGAAGGAAGGTGAAACCCTGCGCAAGTACATACAGAGGTTTAGTCGGGTGCAGTACAACATCCCAGACGTTCATCCTGCCGCCGTGATCAGCGCATTCCATCAGAATGTGTGCAACCGCAAGATGCTGAAGAGCTGGCGATGAACAAGGTCAAAGATGTGGCCAAACTTTATGTTCTGGCCGACAGGTGCGCTTGAGCTGAAGAGGGGAGGAAGTACCCCGGCGAGGACGCCGGTGCGGAAACCGACTCCACAGACGAAGACACGACTGCCCCGATGAAGAAGGGCCGGTGCCGCAACAGAAAGCGCAAGGGCAAGACCGTGCTTGCCGTCGAGGGATCCGAGGACACAGGCGCCGCCAAGAAGGCCAAGGCAGACGACCCCGGCAAGGAAATTGCCGGGTGGGCCGCTTGCCGGGCCTTGGCGACTGCCGATAAGCCGCACCAAGGGCCACGACCTCCAGAACTGCCGGCAAGTTGAGCTGCTTGCTGAAAAGCAAAAAGCTGAGTATGAGAGGCGGGGCAAGGAGAAGGGTCAGGATGGTGCCGAGGGATCCGGCAAGAAGCGTGGCAGCCAAGGGGGTCGTCGCGGCAAGGATAACCAACAAGAGAGGTCCGCCCGAGGCCACAACAAGAAGCAAGAATACGATGACCATGACGAGGACAACGAGTCCGGCGAGCATGAGTTCCAAAAGGCTACGGAGGCCATGTGCGTCGATGGTGGCGCCTCGATGCACACCTCTCACCGCCAGCTCAAGCAATGGGCACGTGAGATCACAGCGACGGAACCATCATTCGATGCTCAAAAGAGACTGAAGTGGTCCAGCACGCCTATCATTTTTGACACCGAGGACCAGCCTGATCGCACAACTGCGGTCGGGTGTTTGCCATTGTTGGTTTCGCCAACAATACGCAACCTCAAGGTGACAAAAATGCTAGTTGACGGCGGGGCCGGTCTGAACTTGATCTCGCCTGTTGTGATCAAAAGGCTGCCGATTCCTGATGGAGACCTCGAAGAGATGGGCACATTTCAAGGGGTCAACCCAAGAAGAAGTCAGCCGACGGGTAAGGTCACGCTGCCCGTGACGTTTGGAGGCGAGTTAAATTATAGGATGGAGAGGACTATTTTCGATGTAGCCGAGATCCCCTTGCCCTACAACGGGATCCTCGGCCGCCCAGCACTAGCCAAGTTCATGGCGGCCTCACATTACACCTACAACACGCTGAAGATGCCGGGGCCGATGACCATCATCGCCGTCCCCTCCGACAAGAAGGATGCACTGATCTGCGCTGACCAACTTTACTGGAAGGCAGTTGCAGCGACTGCCGCCAAGGCACTTGCTCCTGCCGCCGAAGCCCTGGGAGGGAAGAAGACCGGCAGGACCTCTCGCACCCACTCCGACAAGCGCACCTCTTCGGAGTGTAGTGCTCCCGTTGAGGACGTGCCAGAGAGCTCCACCGGCAAGAGCAAGAAATCGAGAGCTGCACCACTAGAGACCAAGAAGGTGTCCGTCAAGGAGGATGGCACAGGAGGGGCTTTTACCATAAGCTCCACCCTCGACAGCAATTAGGAAGGCGCGCTCGTCATTGTCCTGCGGGCGAATGTCGATGTGTTTGCGTGGCAAGCATCCGTCCGGCAAACTTCTCGGGTTCTTTGTCTCACAACATGGGATCGAGGCGAATCCAGACAAGATCAAAGCCATTGAGCAAATTGAGGCGCCTAGGCGGATCAAGGATGTGCGCCGGCTCACTGGCTGCATTGCCGCCATGAGTAGGTTCATCTTCAAGTCTGCTGAGCGTGCCTTTCCCTTTTTAAATATCTTGAAGAAGGCGGGCCCAATGGAATGGACCCCAGAGGCCGATGCAGCCCTGCAGGATTTGAAGAAGTACCTCTCCTCTACGCTAATACTGGTTGCGCCTAAACCACAAGAACTGTTGCTGCTATATCTAGCGGGAACGAACCAAGTGGTCAGCTCGGTGCTAGTGGCACGGAGGGAGGTCGACGAAGAGGCAGTGGCAACGGCAGGGCTAGCGGATGGCAAACCAGAGCTCCCCCCGACAGGGCCTGGTGCCGGCAAGGCAAGGCCCCCGGCAGAGTCTGACGTTGGCGAAGCAGAAGCAACGCAACCAAATGAGATGGTGCAGAAGAAGAAGATGATGCAGCACCCTGTTTACTTTGCCAGCTCCCTCTTGCAGGGGGCTAGGTCAAGGTACTCCGTTGTGCAGAAATTGCTCTTCGGCCTCCTTATGGCCTCGAGGAAGCTGCGTCACTACTTCCAAGCACATGAAAGCACCGTCATCACCCGCCTCCCGTTGCAACGGATATTACGTAACCCAGACGCAACCGGGAGGATTGTGGAATGGGCCTTGGAACTGTCGAGCTTTGGGTTGAAGTTTGAAAGCACTTCGACAATTCAGAGTAGAGTCTTGGCGGAGTTCATTGCAGAATAGACCTCAACGCCCGACGAAGAAATTCAGGAGACCGCTCTCCCCAGCAAGAAAGCAAGTCGCGACTGGATTATGTACTTTGACGGGGCTTTCTCACTGCAAGGCGCTGGTGCTGGTGTGTTACTCGCCGCACCCACCGGAGAGCACCTCAAGTATGTAGTCCAGATGCACTTTCCCAGGGAGATGTCAACAAACAACACTGCTGAATACGAGGGGTTGCTTGCCGGTCTCAGGATCGCAGCAGACCTCGGGATCAAGAAGATCATCGTCAGGGGTGATTCACAGCTTGTCGTCAAGCAAGTTAACAAAGATAATCAAAGCCCATTGATGGAGGCCTACGTAGATGATGTGAGGAAGCTGGAAGAGCGTTTTGACGGTATACAAGCGGAACATGTTCCCCGAGTGGAGAACTGCATCGCCGACTACTTGTCGAAACGCGCTGCCTTCAAGTTGCATGTGGAACCAGGTAATTTTGTGCTTCAGTTAACTCAACCATCCATTGAACCATCAACAGAGCAGAACAAGCCGAGGAAATTAGTCCCTGGCAAGTACTTTCCCGCCGAGCTCCCAGGAGCCACCGGCAAAGATGTTGCCGTGGACACTGAGCCTGCCATGGGGCAACAGACTCCGGCAGGGTGTCAAGCCCTGGCCGTAGAGACAGCCACTCTCATGGCAGAGGAAATGCCTTTGGTCCTTGCCGTCGAGCCCCATGCTCCGACATGGACACATCATACCGTCCGATTCCTCCAGACAGGGGAACTCCCTGAGGAGCAGGAAGAAGCGGAGAAAGTAGCCCATCAGTCTGCCATGTATCAGTTCGCCGACGACATTCTGTATAGAAAAAGACCAAACGGTGTGAAATTGAAGTGTATTCCCTGGGAAGAAGGACTGGGGCTGTTGGCGGAGATACACGGAGGCATATGTGGCTCCCACATAGGGTCGAGGGCCCTTGCCGGCAAGGCATTCCGGCAAGGTTTCTTCTGGCCCACAACCCTCCAAGATGCAACGGCACTAGTAACTAGGTGTAAAGCGTGCCAGTTCCATTCAAAGAAGCTTCATCAACCAGCTCAAGCTCTCCAAACAATCCCTCTTTCCTGGACATTCTCGGTCTGGGGGCTCGACATACTGCGCCCCTTTCCCCATGCTGTCGGGGGCTTTGAGTACTTATATGTTGCAATTGACAAGTTCACAAAGAGGCCGGAGGTGGAGGCAGTGAGAAAGGTGATAACACAATCAGCTGTCAAATTCATCAAGGGGCTAGTCTACCACTTTGGTGTGCCAAGTAGAGTCATCACCGACAACGGCATGCAGTTCATGAGCCGCGTCTTCATACAGTACATCCAGGACCTCGGCAGCGAGGTCTGTTTTGCTTCTGTTGCACAACCACGAAGCAACGGCCAGGCTGAGAGGGCAAACGCTGAAGTATTGCGGGGCCTCCGGACAAGAACTTTTGACAAGCTGCACAAGTGCGGATGGCGCTGGATTGATGAATTACCGGCGGTTCATTGGTCAATCAGAACGACACCAAATCAAGCCACCGGCTGGACACCTTTCTCCCTCGTTTACGGGGTAGAAGCAGTTCTCCCCATGGAACTCACGTACAGGTCAGCCCAAGTGCTCGCTTATGATGAGTTTGAGCAAGAGCAATTGCGGCAAGATGACGCAACGCTCCTCGAGGAAGATCGTCTTCGGGCGACTGTGAGAGCAGCGCGCTACCAGCAAGCCTTGTGCCGCTACCATAGCCACAAGGTTCATGCCCGAAGATTTGAGGAAGGCAACCTTGTTCTTCGGCGCGTTCAATCGGCCAAGAATTCCAACAAGTTGACGCCGAAGTGGGAAGGCCCTTCTGGTGTCTGAGTCACCAGGCACTGTGCGGTCCGCTTGGAGATCAATGATTCTTTTCCAGTGTGCAACTCCTGGAACATCAAACATCTTCGCAAGTTTTACCCATAAGGCGCGGTTGCTGGGCCCCCTGGCAGACCACCTTTTGTACAAGCCTTGCCGGCGAGGCATGTAACCCTCTGTACAAAGCCAGGCGCGGACCCTGAGCATAAATAAACGAAGCGCTGGCGCCCTATGTTTTAGCATGCATGCTAGGTTGAGTCTCTGCCTCGGTTAGGGTTGATAGTGCTTAGCAGTGACTAACCCCTAGCATAGAGGTCGAGTGTGTATATTTCTGTTCCTTCCCGTCCTTTTTAGGTTCGCAGGGTGCATGGACATTTCTGCTGAGCTGTTTGGAGGAAAGAGAACAGGCCGGCATCCCTGACCCCGGCAAGCCAAGGTTGCCGGGGCTACGGATCTGAAGGTCCGACCACGGCAAGCCAAGACTGCCGGGGGCCGCAACATCAGATAAGTTTTCCGTTCCCCACTCCCTACTTCCGTATGAAACTTGAATGTACAAGACTTTGCTCACTCTTATACGATCATGCTCCCTCTTTCCCATGTCCAAAAAAAACCTTACTTTGGGCCGGGACTTGGTCGTAGTGCGGTGGGAAGGGGACGGGCGAAGGGCCCAATCCTGCTTTGCCCCTACCTCCGCCATGGGCGTGAGTGTAGTCGATCTTTAGAGCAGGAGGACGGCAAGGACTGTTGCTGGGTTATAATGTTTATCCGAAGATAACGAGGACTCGGTCCTTGGTGTGGCCCCCACCCACGCACAAAAGAAACCAGGCAAACACCCTTCTTTTCATTCATACGTTGTTAACAAGTACAATTCATATGGAATGTATGCCTGAGCGAGGGGATTACAAGGTCTAAATTCTACTAAGGCCCGTAGGCTTACAAAATAATAAAAAGATAAGTGCCCCGTGATCCCCGTTCTTGCCCTTTTCCTCCCAGGTGCGGCAGGTGAAGGCGAAAAAGGGGCGATGGGAAACACGCCGATGGAGAGCTTGATGAGGAAGGCCCTCGGTATGGCACGTGGACAAGGGAGGGGCGACGCGGTCAGTCGGAGACAGAGTCGGTGTCCCCCTGCTCGACACCCTCATCGTCGTTGTCGCTGTCCTCCTCGCCACTCCCGCTTGAGGAAGAGTCTTCGTCATAGGAGGAGCTCTCCACGCATCACTTTAGGTGAGTTCCAAAGTCTCCAAAGACCTTGACAGAGAGCAGGTCGTTCTCCATTACTTTGAAACAGAGAATGAGCCCTGCCGTAAGGCTGTGGATGCAAGCGAAGTTCTTCCATCCGCGGCGAAGATACATGACGCGAGGGGCGGGAAAATCGACATCAACCTGGGTGCCGCCATTCCCACAGCCCCTCATATGCAATCTCAGAGTCTGTGGCGGGTCGAGCTCCATCTCCCGAGCAAATGGAGTAGGGAGACGAAGACGGCAACGCTGGCAGTGCTACGATGAAGAACTTCATGAGGCTGGTCCCCGACGTGGCCCTCCATCGGGGGAGGAACGCCGGCGGAGGCGAGGCCGGTGCGCCACCCAGTCCTCCTCTTCCCTGAGCGCCACGGCGACCTCGGCCTCACCCCTCCCCCTTCCCTCGTGGCCGGCTCCGCCGCCATGAGCTCTTGGGAAGGAGGGGCGCATTGTCAAGCGAAGACCCTTGTCGCCACCGTCGAAGCACCGGCGCGCCCTCTCGCCATAGCAGAAGAAAGAAACAAGCCAAGGTGGAAGGAGGCGGATGGTGAAAGATTGAGGGGTGCCATCCCCCTCCCCTTCTTATAAAGGGGCGGGGTCGGGGCTCGGCCGCCCCACTCAACCAATCCGGTCATCAGGAGCACAGGGAATCAAGACCGACCCACTGCTCCAATCATCAGTGGCCCAGTTTCCTGCCTCGTCATTCAAGGCCCGCACCCACCGCCTACCATCTTCAAGGCATGGAGGACACGTGGCGAGCAAACAGAAATCAAGGGGACGAGGGAGGCGACCGTTTTCCACCCCATGATCGTGGGGCACGGTCGCCTCAAAAGCCACGGCCCGAGTCCACTCAGTAAATGAGCCGCGCCCGTACGTTTTCCTCTTTTTATGGGGAAGGCGCAAGCCGCCTCTTTACCATGATGTGACGCATGACGGCAGCAGCCGCCCCACGCACGACCCCCACGTCATGCACGACCCTCCACGTCGCGCATTCAACGCGGGTCGTGGGGAAGCGCAGCGAGCGAAGGAGTTACTGCAGTAAAAACCGCCCGCCTACCCGCACACCGTTATGGGCCTAGCCCAATAATACGTTGTGCTTATGTGTGGCCCAGGCCCGGGGGCTCCTGTCGGTGTACAAAAGTAGGGGCTCTCCTTTTTACCCCTCTACTTGTGCACGGGCAGTCAGAGCCGCACCTGTGGCCACACTTAAGCAGGGCAAAGGGAGGAAGTAAAAGCACAAGACATGCAAGGCAACGCCAAGACCAGAGACACAAAGAGCAAGAGGGCGAGGTGGACTCCCCCGGCAAGACCCTTGCCGGGCGGCTCCATGACCCGAAGACCCTGCACAGGCAACTTGCCCAACGCCAGCAGAGCGCGCCACCCTTGAGCCCAAGGGTTCCAACAGCATCAGCCACATGGGAACCAAGGCTCGGGAGGCACCCCCATGGTGGCATGCATATCTTTGTGAAGATCATAAAGACACAAGATCAGATGAGGACCAGAAGACAGCGATCCTCGCGAGATCCTCGTCGAGGCAATCCACGAGACCTCCGACAAGATCCTTGTCGGGGATGACCGCGATGTCACGGCAAGACCCTTGCCGAGGACACCTGCGGGGCCGCAACCAGGCCCGCGCCTGCCAAGACTCCACCGCCGTTCCTATACAGCTGCCAGCCCAACCAGCTGGGCAAGCTCCTGCGTGGCAACGTGCGGCTTCCAGGCCAACTCAGCAAGCACCTTCGTGGTGGCATGCAGTTCTTCGTGAAGACCCTACCAGCACGCCATCTCAGCAGCCTGCCAGCCTATGTGGCGCTGCATGCCTCGTTGGCCCGGACGCGTGTCGGAGCGAGGCGGAGCGGCGACAGACGGGACGGTCCTCGTTGCCGTCCCTAATAAAGTAACGGGACACCTAAGGAGCGCATTTAATGCGCTTTGTTCCGTAATGACGGGCGATAAGCTTGTACACTATATACCTTTCCACCTCCTGTGTGCCACTGTGGCAGCCCCTTTTGTCTATAAAAGGAGGCCCGAGGCATACTGGAGGAGGATTTGGATCTTTTGGACGACACACGCACCGCAGCTAGTTCAAGAGCTCAAGAACACTCACATATACACCAAAGCAGGACTAGGGTATTACGCATCCTCGCCCGAACTTGGGTAAACGATCCTTGTGCTGACCGCCAGACCCGCTCTTTGCACAACCCAGCGCCCGCCAACCGTAGAAGGGATCCCAGTGATTCCATAGGTGTCGTTTCCGCCGACAGTTTGTGATGAGATCAGCAACATAGCTCTCTCCTTCGGAATCTTGAGATGACATATTTTCAGATCTACACATAAAGCAGCAAGAAAGACAAAAGATGATTTTCTCCGTGATATGGTAGTTAACAGGTTCGGGAAGTATATATAGATTTTGTTATCTTGGAGGACAAGCATATGGAAGAAAAACAGAATACAGAAGGTGTCCCAGGTGGGCAAAACCCACCTGGGCGTAGGGGACGCTTCCTTGAAGTTTCTTTATTTCCAAAATCCTAAAATATTCCAAAACTGATAAAAATATTTTTGCGGATTTTTGAGTCCGTTACTTCTTTGTATCACGTACCTCTTTATTTTCACGATTCTGGAGTGTTCCGGAAGGACTCTTTTTTGTGTTCTTCCGGTGTCAAAGTTTGAATAATATTACTTTCAACATTAATAGGCGTACCTGAGATATAATGCTTTACTCGTTGCCCATTGACAACCTTCGGGTTAGTACCTTCGGAGTTATTTATTTTGATGGCTCCAGACCGGTAAACCTCCTCAATGATGTATGGGCCTTCCCATTTTGAGAGGAGCTTTCCTGCAAAAAATCTAAAACGAGAGTTGTACAAAAGAACATATTCTCCAACTTTAAACTCACGCTTTTGGATTCTTTTGTCATGCCATCTTTTTACTTTTTCTTTCAATAACTTTGCATTTTCATAAGCTTGGGTTCTCCATTCATCTAAGGAGTTATGTCAAATAACCTCTTTTCACCAGCAAGTTTGAAATCATAGCTGAGTTCTTTAACTGCCCAATATGCTTTATGTTCTAACTCAAGAGGCAAATGAAAAGATTTTCCATAAACCATTTTACAAGGAGACATGCCCATATGATTTTTATATGCTGTTCTATAAGCCCAAAGTGCATCATCTAATTTCTTAGACCAATTCTTCCTGGACCTATTAACAGTCTTTTGTAACATTAATTTTATTTCTCTATTGCTAAGTTCAACTTGACCACTAGACTGAGGATGATATGGTGATGCAATTCTATGGTTAGCATCATTCTTAGCAAGCATCTTACGGAAAGCACCATGAATAAAGTGTGAACCACTATCAGTCACTAAATATCTAGGGACTGCAAACCTTGGGAAAA
The DNA here is from genome assembly GCA_021605145.1 of Aegilops bicornis. Taxonomy (NCBI): domain Eukaryota; kingdom Viridiplantae; phylum Streptophyta; class Magnoliopsida; order Poales; family Poaceae; genus Aegilops; species Aegilops bicornis. The sequence continues at coordinate 350,422,597 of CM038674.1, read as the reverse complement.
TAACTTCCTTAAGCATTTTAATAGAGGTGTTGTGATCAGCACTACTAGTTGGAATAGCTTCTACCCATTTAGTAACATAATCAATAGCAACCAAAATATGTGTATACCCATTAGAGGAAGGACAACGTCCCATGTAATCAAATGGTTCAACAACAAGTGAATAATTCATAGGCATTTCTTGACGCTTACCGATATTACCTATTCTTTGACATTCATCACAAGATGAGACAAACTTACGGGCATCCTTGTCAGTAGTAGGCCAATAAAATCCAGATTGCAATACCTTGTGAGCAGTTCTATCTCCAGCATGATGCGCTCCGTAAGCTTCGGAGTGACATTTCCGTAGAATTTATGCCTGTTCATGCTCAAGTACACAACGTCTAATAATACCATCTACTCCTTCTTTAAAAAGATGTGGGTCATCCCAAAAGTAATGTCTTAAATCATAGAAGATTTTTTCTTTTGTTGGTATGTAAATTTAGGTGGTAAATATTTAGCAACAATGTAATTGAAGGAAATATGCCCTAGAGGCAATAATAAAGTTATTATTTATTTCCTTATTTCATGATAAATGTTTATTATTCATGCTAAAATTGTATTAACCGGAAACATAATACATGTGTGAATACATAGACACACATAGTGTCACTAGTATGCCTCTACTTGACTAGCTCGTTGAATCAAAGATGGTTAAGTTTCCTAGCCATAGACATGAGTTGTCATTTGATTAACGGGATCACATCATTAGGAGAATGATGTGATTGACATGACCCATTCCGTTAGCCCTAGCACTTGATCGTTTAGTATCTTTGCTATTGCTTTCTTCATGACTTATACATGTTCCTGTAACTATGAGATTATGCAACTCCGTTTACGGAGGAACACTTTGTGTGCTACCAAAGCGTCCTGGCGTAACTTGGTGATTATATAGTTACTCTACTGGTGTCTCCAAATGTATATGTTGAGTTGGCATGAATCGAGATTAGGTTTTGTCACTCCGATTGTCGGAGAGGTATCTCTGGGCCTTCTCGGTAATACACATCACATAAGCCTTGCAAGCATTGCAACTAATGAGTTAGTTGTGAGATGATGTATTACGGAGCGAGTAAAGAGACTTACGATAGCGAGATTGAACTAGGTATTGGATACCGACGATCGAATCTCGGGTAAGTAACATACCGATGACAAAGGGAACAACGTATGTCGTTATCGGTTTGACCGATAAAGATCTTAAGTAGAATATGTAGGAGCCAATATGGGCATCCAGGTTTCGCTATTGGTTATTGACCAAGAATAGTTCTAGGTCATGTCTACATAGTTCTCGAACCCGTAGAATCCATACGCTTAAGGTTTCGATGGCGGTTATATTATGAGTTTATGAGTTTTGATGTACCGAAGAAGTTGAGTCCCGGATGAGATCGGGGACATGACGAGGAGTCTCGAAATGGTCGAGACGTAAAGATCGATATATTGGACGACTATATTCGGAGTTCGGAAAGGTTCGAATGATTGGGTATTTTTGAGTACCGGAGAGTTACGGGAATTCGCCGGGGAGAAGTATTGGGCCTTGTTGGGCCCTGCAGAAAGAGAGAGGGCTGCCTAGGGCAGGCCACGCGCCCAAGGCCTAGTCCGAATTGGACTAGGGGGAGGGGCCGCACCCCTTCCTCCCTTCCCCTTCCTTCTCTCCTACTCCTACGAGGAAAGGAGGAGTACTACTCCCGGTGGGAGTAGGACTCCCCCCTTGGTGCGCCTCCTCCCTAGGCCGGCCACCTCCTCCTTGCTCCTTTATATCACGGGGCAAGGGGCACCCCATGGACACACAAGTTGATCTCACGGATCGTTCCTTGGCCGTGTGCGGTGCCCCCTCCACCATATTCCACTTCGGTCATATTGTCGCGGAGCTTAAGCGAAGCCCTGCGCTACCGGTGAAATCATATCGTCGCGGAGCTTAAGCGAAGCCCTGCGTCGGTGGAGCATCATCATCGTCACTGCGCCGTCGTCTTGTGGAACTCATCCCGATGCTTTGCTTTGGATCGGAGCCGGGGATCGTCATCGAGCTGAGCGTGTGCTGAACACCGGAGGTGCCGTCGTTCGGTACTTGGATCGGTCGGATCGTGAAGGCGTCTGACTACATCAGCAGCGTTGTTATAACGCTTCCGCTTCTACGGTCTCACGAGTGCGTGGGACGGACCTCTCCCTCTCGTTGCTATGCCATCACCATGGTCTTGCGTGTGCGTAGGAATTTTTGAAATTACTACGTTCCCCAACATGATGGTATCGAGCCAGGTTTTATGCGTTGATGTCATATGCACGAGTAGAACACAAGTGAGTTGTGGGCGATATAAGTCATCTTGCTTACCAGCATGTCATACTTTGGTTCAGCGGTATTGTGAGATGAAGCGGCCGGACCGACATTACGCGTGCGCTTCTGGCGAGACTGGTTTCACCGCTTGAGCACTTGTTGCTTAAAGGTGACGGCGGGTGTCTGTCTCTCTCACTTTAGTTGAACCGAGTGTGGCTACGCCCGGTCCTTGCGAAGGTTAAAACAACACCAACTTGACAAACTATCGTTGTGGTTTTGATGCGTAGGTAAGAACGGTTCTTGCTCAGCCCGTAGCAGCCACGTAAAACTTGCAACAACAAAGTAGAGGGTGTCTAACTTGTTTTTGCAGGGCATGTTGTGATGTGATATGGTCAAGGCATGATGCTATATTTTATTGTATGAGATGATCATATTTTGTAACGAAGTTATCGACAATGGCAGGAGCCATATGGTTGTCGCTTTATTGTATGAAATGCAAAAGCCATGTAATTGCTTTACTTTATCACTAAGCGATGGCGATAGTCGTAGAAGCAATAGTTGGCGAGACGACAACGATGCTACGATGGAGATCAAGGTGTCGCGCCGGTGACAATGGTGGTCATGATGATTGCTTGAGATGGAGATCACAAGCACAAGATGATGATGGCCATATCATATCACTTATAATGATTGCATGTGATGTTTATCCTTTATGCATCTTATCTTGCTTTGATTGGCGGTAGCATTATAAGATGATCTCTCACTAAAATTATCAAGAAGTGTTCTCCACGAGTATGCACCGTTGCTAAAAGTTCGTAGTACCCGGACACCACGTGATGATCGGGTGTGATAAGTTCTACGTCTATCTACAACGGGTGCAAGCCAGTTTTGCACACGCAGAATACTCGAGTTAAACTTGACGAGCCTAGCATATGCGTATATGGCCTCGGAACACGGAGACCGAAGGTCGAGCGTGAATCATATAGTAGATATGATCAACATAGTGATGTTCACCATTGAAACTACTCCATCTCACGTGATGATCGGACATGGTTTAGTTGATATGGATCACGCAATCACTTAGAATATTAGAGGGATGTCTATCTAAGTGGGAGTTCTTAAGTAATATGATTAATTGAACTTTAATTTATCATGAACTTAGTCCTGGTAGTATTTTGCAAATTATGTTGTAGATCAATAGCTCGTTGTTGCTTCCCTATGCTTTTATATGTTTGTTTTGATATGTTCCTAGAAAATTGTATTGAAAAATGTTAGTAGCAATGATGCGGATTGGATCCGTGATCTGAGGTTTATCCTCATTCTTTGCCTGGAAGAATTATGTCCTTAATGCACCGCTAGGTGATGGACCTATTGCGGGAGCAAATGCGGCGTTATGAGCGTTTGGCTGGCTCAATATGATGACTACTTGATAGTTTAGTGCACCATGCTTAAGCGGCTTAGAATCGGGACTTCAAAGGCGTTTTGAGCGTCATGGATCATATGAGATGTTCCAGGAATTGAAGTTAATATTTCAAGCAAATACCGAGTTGAGAGATATGAAGTCTCCAACAAGTTCTATAGCTAAAAGATGGAAGAGAATCGCTCAACTAGTGAGCATGTTCTCGGTTATGCAGGTACTTCAATCGCTTGAATCAAGTGGGAGTTAATCTTCCGGATAAGATAGTGATTGACAGAATTCTCTAGTCACCATCACTAAGTTACTAGAACTTCGTGATGAACTATAGTATGCAAGGAATGACGAAAGCGATTCCCGAGCTCTTACGTGATGTTGAAATCGACGAAGGTAGAAATCAAGAAAGAGCATCAAGTGTTGATGATTGACAAGACCACTAGTCTCAAGAAAAGGTCGAAGGGAAGAAGGGAACTTCAAGAAGAGCGGCAAGCAAGTTGCTGCTCGAGTGAAGAAGCCCAAGTCTGGACCTAAGCACGAGACTAAGTGCTTTTTCTGCAATGGAACTGGTCACTAGAAGCGGAACTACCCCAAGTATTTGGCGGATAAGAAGGATGGCAAAGTGAACAAAGGTATATTTGATATACAGATTATTGATGTGTATTTTACTAGTGTTCGTAGCAACCCCTCGGTATTTGATCTTGGTTCAGTTGCTAAGAGTAGTAACTTGAAAGCAGGAGTTGCAGAATGAGCGAAACTAGTTGAAGGGAAGTGACGATGAGTGTTGGAAGTAGTTCCAAGATTGATATGATCATCATCGCACACTCCCTATACTTTTGGATTAGTGTGGAACCTAAAATAAGTGTTATTTGGTGTTGAGCATAAATATGATTTGATCATGTTCATTGCAATACGGTTATTCATTTAAGTAAGAGAATAAATTGTTGTTCTGTTTACATGAATAAAACCTTATATGGTTACACACCCAATGAAAATGGTTCATTGGATCTCGATCATAGTGATACACATATTCATAATATTGAAACCAAAAGATGCAAAGTTAATAATGATAGTGCAACTTATTTGTGTCACTGCCGTTTAGGTCATAGTGGTGTAAATCGCAATAAGAAAACTCCAGTCTGATGGACTTTTGGAATCACTTGATTATGAATCATTTGATGCTTGCGAACCGTGCCTTTTTGGGCAAGATGACTAAAACTCCGTTCTCCGAAACAATGGAACAAACTCTTGACTTATTGGAAATAATACATACCGATGTATGCGATTCAATGAGTGTTGATGCTCGTGGCAAGTATCATTATTTTCTGACCTTCACAGATGATTTGAGCAGATATGCGTATATCTTCTTGATGAAACATAAGTCTGAAATAGTTGAAAAGTTCAAAGAATTTCAGAGTGAAGTAGAAAATCATCGTAACAAGAAAATAAAGTTTCTGCGATCTGATCGTGGAGATGAATATTTGAGTTGCGAGTTTGGTCTTCAATTATAACAAAGTGGAATAGTTTCACTACTCACGCCACCGGAACACTACTGACATAATGGTGTGTCCGAGCGTTGTAACCGCACTTTATTGGATATGGTGCGATCTATGATGTCTCTTACCGATTTACCAATATCGTTTTGGGGTTATGCATTAGAGACAACTGCATTCACATTTAATAGGACACCATCTAAATCCGTTGAGGCGACACCGTATGAACTATGGTTTAACGATAAACCTAAGCTGTTGTTTCTTAAAAGTTTGGAGTTGTGATGCTTATGTGAAAAAGTTTTCACGATAAGCTCGAACCCAAATCGGAGAAGTGCGTCTTCATAGAATACCCAAAGGTAACTATTGGGTACACCTTCTATCACAGATCCGAAGGCAAGTTTTTCGTTGCTAAGATGGATCCTTTCTAGAGAAGAAGTTTCTCTCGAATGAAGTGAGTGGGAGGAAAGTAGAACTTGATGAGGTAATTGTACCTTCTCCCTTATTTGAAAGTAGTTCATCAGAGGAATCAGTTCTAGTGATTCCTACACCAATTAGTGAGGAAGTTAATGATGATGATCATGAAACTTCAGATCAAGTTGCTACCAAACCTCGTAGGTCTTCCAGAGTAAGATCCGCACCAGAGTGATACGGTAATCCTATTCTAGAAGTCATGTTACTAGACCATGATGAACCTATGAACTATGAGGAAGCGATGATGAGCCCAGATTCCGCGAAATGGCTTGAGGCCATGAAATCTGAGATAGGATCCATGTATGAGAACAAAGTATGGACTTTGATTGACTTGCTCGATGATCGACAAGCCATGTTAAATAAATGGATCTTCAAGAGGAAGACGGACAACGATAGTAGTGTTACTATCTACAAAGCTCGACTTGTCGCAGAAAGGTTTTCGACAAGTTTAAGGTGTTGACTACAATGAGATTTTCTCAAGCATGGCGATGCTTAAGTCTGTCGAATCATGTTATCAATTGCCGCATTTTATGAAATCGGCAAATGGATAAACAAAACTGCATTCCTTAATGGATTTATCAAAGAAGAGTTGTATATGATGCAACCGGAAGGTTTTGTAAATCCTAAAGGTGCTAACAAAATATGCAAGCTCCAAATTGATCCATCTATGGACCGGTGCAAGCATCTCGGAGTTGGAATAAGCGCTTTGATAGTGTGATCAAAGCATATGGTTTTATACAGACTTTTGGAGAAGCCTGTATTTACAAGAAAGTGAGTGGGAGCACTACAAACATTTACGATAAGTATATGTGAATGACATATTATTGATCGGAAATAATGTAGAATTATTCTGCAAAGCATAAAGGAGTATTTGAAAGGAGTTTTTCAAAGAAGGACCTCGGTGAAGCTGCTTACATATTGAGCATCAAGATCTATTGAGATAGATCAAGGCGCTTGATAAGTTTTTTCAATAAGTACATACCTTGTCAAGATTTTGAAGAAGTTCAAAATAGAACAGTCAAAGAAAAGTTCTTGCACTGTGTTGCAAAGGTGTGAAATTGAGTAAGACTCAAATCCCGACCACGGCGAGAAAATAGAAAAGAGAATGAAAGTCATTCCCTATGCCTCGATCATAGGTTCTATAAAATATGCTATGCTATGTACCGGACCTATTGTATACCTTACTCTGAATTTAGCAAAGGAATACAATTTTGATCTAGGAGTAGATCCTTTGGACATTGGTCAAGAACATCCTTAGTAAGGACTAAGGAAATATTTCTCGATTATGGAGGTGATAAAAGAGCCCGTTGTAAAGAGTTACATCGATGCAAGCTTTTTACACTAATCCAGATGACTCTAAGTCTAAATCTGGATACATATTGAAAGTGGGAGCAATTAGCTAGAGTAGCTCCGTGCAGAGCATTGTAGACATAGAATATTTGCAAAATACATACGGCTCTGAATGTGACAGACCCGTTGACTAAGCTTCTCTCACGAGCAAAACATGATCATCCCTTAGTACTCTTTGGGTGTTAATCACATAGCGATGTGAACTAGATTATTGACTCTAGTAAACCCTTTGGGTGTTGGTCACATGACGATGTGAACTATGGGTGTTAATCACATACGAGATGTGAATATTAGTGTTGAATCACATGGCGATGTGAACTGGATTATTGACTCTAGTGCAAGTGGGAGACTGAAGGAAATATGCCCTAGAGGCAATAATAAAGTTATTATTTATTTCCTTATTTCATGATAAATGTTTATTATTCATGCTAGAATTGTATTAACCGGAAACATAATACAAGTGTGAATACATAGACAAACATAGTGTCACTAGTATGCCTCTACTTGACTAGCTCGTTGAATCAAAGATGATTAAGTTTCCTAGCCATAGACATGAGTTGTCATTTGATTAACGGGATCACATCATTAGGAGAATGATGTGATTGACATGACCCATTCCGTTAGCCTAGCACTTGATCGTTTAGTATGCTTTGCTATTGCTTTGTTCATGACTTATACATGTTCCTATAACTATGAGATTATGCAACTCCGTTTAGGAGGAACACTTTGTGTGCTACCAAAGCGTCCTGGCGTAATCTGGGTGATTATAAAGGTACTCTGGTGTCTCCAAAAGTATATGTTGAGTTGGCATGAATCGAGATTAGGTTTTGTCACTCCGATTGCCGGAGAGGTATCTCTGGGCCTTCTCGGTAATACACATCACATAAGCCTTGCAAGCATTGCAACTAATGAGTTAGTTGTGAGATAATGTATTACGGAACGAGTAAAGAGACTTACCGGTAGCAGATTGAACTAGGTATTGGATACCGGCGATCGAATCTCGGGTAAGTAACATACCGATGACAAAGGGAACAACGATATGTCGTTATGCGGTTTGACCGATAAAGATCTTCGTAGAATATGTAGGAGCCAATATGGGCATCCAGGTTCCGCTATTGGTTATTGACCAAGAATAGTTCTAGGTCATGTCTACATAGTTCTCGAACCCGTAGGGTCCGCACGCTTAAGGTTTCGATGACCGTTATATTATGAGTTTATGAGTTTTGATGTACCGAAGGAGTTCGAGTCCCGGATGAGATCGGGGACATGACGAGGAGTCTCGAAATGGTCGAGGCGTAAAGATCGATATATTGGACGACTATATTCGGAGTTCGGAAAGGTTCCGAATGATTCGGGTATTTTTGAATCTGGAGAGTTACGGGAATTCGCCGGGGAGAAGTATTGGGCCTTGTTGGGCCCTGCGGAAAGAGAGAGAGGGCTGCCTAGGGCAGGCCACGCGCCCCCCCAAGGCCTAGTCCGAATTGGACTAGGGGGAGGGGCCGCACCCCTTCCTCCCTTCCCCTTCCTTCTCTCCTACTCCTACTAGGAAAGGAGGAGTACTACTCCCGGTGGGAGTAGGACTCCCCCCTTGGTGCGCCTCCTCCCTAGGCCGGCCACCTCCTCCTTGCTCCTTTATATACGGGGGCAAGGGGGCACCCCATGGACACACAAGTTGATCTACGGATCGTTCCTTAGCCGTGTCAGGTGCCCCCCTCCACCATATTCCACTTGGTCATATTGTCGCGGAGCTTAGGCGAAGCCTGCGCCGGTGAAATCATATCGTCAGCGGAGCTTAAGCGAAGCCTGCGTCGGTGGAGCATCATCATCGTCACTGCGCCCGTCGTCTTGTGGAACTCATCCCGATGCTTTGCTGGATCGGAGCCGGGGATCGTCATCGAGCTGAGCGTGTGCTGAACACGGAGGTGCCGTCACGTTCGGTACTTGGATCGGTCGGATCGTGAAGGCGTCTGACTACATCAACAGCGTTGTTATAACGCTTCCGCCACGGTCTCACGAGTGCGTGGACGGACACTCTCCCCTCTCGTTGCTATGCCATCACCATGGTCTTGCGTGTGCGTAGGAATTTTTGAAATTACTCGTTCCCCAACATGATGGTATCGAGCCAGGTTTTATGCGTTGATGTCATATGCACGAGTAGAACACAAGTGAGTTGTGGGCGATATAAGTCATCTTGCTTACCAAACATGTCATACTTTGGTTCAGCGGTATTGTGAGATGAAGCGGCCCGGACCGACATTACGCCAGCGTCGCTTCTGGCGAGACTGGTTTCACCGCTTGAGCACTTGTTGCTTAAAGGTGACCGGCGGGTGTCTGTCTCTCTCACTTTAGTTGAACTGAGTGTGGCTCGCCCGGTCCTTGCGAAGGTTAAAACAACACCAACTTGACAAACTATCGTTGTGGTTTTGATGCGTTGGTAAGAACGGTTCTTGCTCAGCCCGTAGCAGCCACGTAAAACTTGCAACAACAAAGTAGAGGACGTCTAACTTGTTTTTGCAGGGCATGTTGTGATGTGATATGGTCAAGACGTGATGCTATATTTTATTGTATGAGATGATCATGTTTTGTAACCGAAGTTATCGGCAATCGGCAGGAGCCATATGGTTGTCGCTTTATTGTATGAAATGCAAAAGCCATGTAATTGCTTTACTTTATCACTAAGCAATGGCGATAGTCGTAGAAGCAATAGTTGGCGAGGCGACAACGATGCTACGATGGAGATCAAGGTGTCGCGCCGGTGACAATGGTGGTCATGGCGGTGCTTGAGATGGAGATCACAAGCACAAGATGATGATGGCCATATCATATCACTTATAATGATTGCATGTGATGTTTATCCTTTATGCATCTTATCTTGCTTTGATTGGCGGTAGCATTATAAGATGATCTCTCACTAAAATTATCAAGAAGTGTTCTCCCTGAGTATGCACCGTTGCTAAAAGTTCGTAGTACCCTGACACCACGTGATGATCGGGTGTGATAAGTTCTCGTCTATCTACAACGGGTGCAAGCCAGTTTTGCACACGCAGAATACTCGAGTTAAACTTGGCGAGCCTAGCATATGCAGATATGGCCTCGGAACACGGAGACCGAAAGGTCGAGCGTGAATCATATAGTAGATATGATCAACATAGTGATGTTCACCATTGAAACTACTCCATCTCACGTGATGATCGGACATGGTTTAGTTGATATGGATCACGCAATCACTTAGAATATTAGAGGGATGTCTATCTAAGTGGGAGTTCTTAAGTAATATGATTAATTGAACTTTAATTTATCATGAACTTAGTCTGGTAGTATTTTGCAAATTATGTTGTAGATCAATAGCTCGCGTTGTTGCTTCCCTATGCTTTTATATGTTTGTTTTGATATGTTCCTAGAGAAAATTGTATTGAAAAATGTTAGTAGCAATGATGCGGATTGGATCCGTGATCTGAGGTTTATCCTCATTGCTGCACGTAAGAATTATGTCCTTAATGCACCGCTAGGTGATGACCTATTGCAGGGAGCAAATGCGCAGGCGTTATGAGCGTTTGGCTGGCTCAATATGATGACTACTTGATAGTTTAGTGCACCATGCTTAAAGCGGCTTAGAATCGGGACTTCAAAGGCGTTTTGAGCGTCATGGATCATATGAGATGTTCCAGGAATTGAAGTTAATATTTCAAGCAAATACCCGAGTTGAGAGATATGAAGTCTCCAACAAGTTCTATAGCTAAAAGATGGAAGAGAATCGCTCAACTAGTGAGCATGTTCTCAGATTGTCCGGGTACTTCAATCGCTTGAATCAAGTGGGAGTTAATCTTCCAGATAAGATAGTGATTGACAGAATTCTCTAGTCACCATCACTAAGTTACTAGAACTTCGTGATGAACTATAGTATGCAAGGAATGACGAAAACGATTCCCGAGCTCTTCGTGATGTTGAAATCGACGAAGGTAGAAATCAAGAAAGAGCATCAAGTGTTGATGATTGACAAGACCACTAGTCTCAAGAAAAAGGTCAAAGGGAAGAAGGGGAACTTCAAGAAGAACGGCAAGCAAGTTGTCGCTCGAGTGAAGAAGCCCAAGTCTGGACCTAAGCACGAGACTAAGTGCTTTTTCTGCAATGGAACTGGTCACTAGAAGCGGAACTACCCCAAGTATTTGGCGGATAAGAAGGATGGCAAAGTGAACAAAGGTATATTTGATATACAGATTATTGATGTGTATTTTACTAGTGTTAATAGCAACCCCTCGGTATTTGATCTTTGGTTCGGTTGCTAAGAGTAGTAACTTGAAAGCAGGAGTTGCGGAATGAGCGAAACTAGTTGAAGGGAAGTGACGATGAGTGTTGGAAGTAGTTCCAAGATTGATATGATCATCATCGCACACTCCCTATACTTTCGGGATTAGTGTGGAACCTAAAATAAGTGTTATTTGGTGTTGAGCATAAATATGATTTGATCATGTTCATTGCAATACGGTTATTCATTTAAGTAAGAGAATAAATTGTTGTTACATTTACATGAATAAAACCTTATATGGTTACACACCCAATGAAAATGGTTCATTGGATCTCGATCATAGTGATACACATATTCATAATATTGAAACCAAAAGATGCAAAGTTAATAATGATAGTGCAACTTATTTGTGGCCTTGCCGTTTAGGTCATATTGGTGTAAAGCGCATGAAGAAAAATCCATGCCGATGGACTTTTGGAATCACTTGATTATGAATCATTTGATGCTTGCGAACCGTGCCTTTTTGGGCAAGATGACTAAAACTCCGTTCTCGAAACAATGGAACAAGCTCTTGACTTATTGGAAATAATACATACCGATGTATGCGATTCAATGAGTGTTGATGCTCGTGGCAAGTATCATTATTTTCGACCTTCACGGATGGTTTGAGCAGATATGCGTATATCTTCTTGATGAAACATAAGTCTGAAATAGTTGAAAAGTTCAAAGAATTTCAGAGTGAAGTAGAAAATCATCGTAACAAGAAAATAAAGTTTCTGCGATCTGATCGTGGAGATGAATATTTGAGTTGCGAGTTTGGTCTTCAATTATAACAAAGTGGAATAGTTTCACTACTCACGCCACCTGGAACACTACAGCATAATGGTGTGTCCGAACGTTGTAACCGCACTTTATTGGATATGGTGCGATCTATGATGTCTCTTACCGATTTACCAATATCGTTTTGGGGTTATGCATTAGAGACAACTGCATTCACATTTAATAGGACACCATCTAAATCCGTTGAGACGACACCGTATGAACTATGGTTTAACAGTAAACCTAAGCTGTTGTTTCTTAAAAGTTTGGAGTTGTGATGCTTATGTGAAAAGTTTTCACCTGATAAGCTCGAACCCAAATCGGAGAAGTGCGTCTTCATAGAATACCCAAAGGTAACTATTGGGTACACCTTCTATCCACAGATCCGAAGGCAAGTTTTTCGTTGCTAAGATGGATCCTTTCTAGAGAAGAAGTTTCTCTCGAATGAAGTGAGTGGGAGGAAAGTAGAACTTGATGAGGTAATTGTACCTTCTCCCTTATTTGAAAGTAGTTCATCAGAGGAATCAGTTCTAGTGATTCCTACACCAATTAGTGAGGAAGTTAATGATGATGATCATGAAACTTGAGATCAAGTTGCTACCAAACCTCGTGGGTCTTCGGTAAGATCCGCACTTTGAGTGATACGGTAATCCTATTCTAGAAGTCATGTTACTAGACCATGATGAACCTATGAACTATGAGGAAGCGATGATGAGCCCAGATTCCATGAAATGGCTTGAGGCCATGAAATCTGAGATAGGATCCATGTATGAGAACAAAGTATGGACTTTGATTGACTTGCTCGATGATCAGCAAGCCATGTTAAATAAATGGATCTTCAAGAGGAAGACGGACACTGATAGTAGTGTTACTATCTACAAAGCTCGACTTGTCGCAGAAAGGTTTTCGACAAGTTTAAGGTGTTGACTACAATGAGATTTTCTCAACTGTAGCGATGCTTAAGTCTGTCCGAATCATGTTATCAATTGCCGCATTTTATGAAATCTGGCAAATGGATAAACAAAACTGCATTCCTTAATGGATTTATCAAAGAAGAGTTGTATATGATGCAACCAGAAGGTTTTGTAAATCCTAAAGGTGCTAACAAAATATGCAAGCTCCAGTGATCCATCTATGGACTGGTGCAAGCATCTCGGAGTTGGAATAAACGCTTTGATAGTGTGATCAAAGCATATGGTTTTATCTGAGACTTTTGGAGAAGCACTGTATTTACAAGAAAGTGAGTGGGAGCACTCTGACATTTAAATAAGTATATGTGAATGACATATTATTGATCGGAAATAATGTAGAATTATTCTGCAAAGCATAAAGGAGTATTTGAAAGGAGTTTTTCAAAGAAGGACCTCGGTGAAGCTGCTTACATATTGAGCATCAAGATCTATTGAGATAGATCAAGGCGGCTTGATAAGTTTTTTCAATAAGTACATACCTTGTCAAGATTTTGAAGAAGTTCAAAATAGAACAGTCAAAGAAAAGTTCTTGCTGTGTTGCAAAGGTGTGAAATTGAGTAAGACTCAAATCCCGACCACGGCAGAAAATAGAAAAGAGAATGAAAGTCATTCCCTATGCCTCAGTCATAGGTTCTATAAAATATGCTATGCTATGTACCAGACCTATTGTATACCTTACTCTGAATTTAGCAAAGGAATACAATTTTGATCTAGGAGTAGATCCTTTGGACATTGGTCAAGAACATCCTTAGTAAGGACTAAGGAAATATTTCTCGATTATGGAGGTGATAAAAGAGCCCGTTGTAAAGAGTTACATCGATGCAAGCTTTTTACACTAATCCGGATGACTCTAAGTCTAAATCTGGATACATATTGAAAGTGGGAGCTATTAGCTTAAGTACCTTCGTGCATAGTATTATAGACATTGAATATTTGCAAAATACATACGGCTCTGAATGTGATGACCCGTTGACTAAGCTTCTCTCACGAGCAAAACATGATCATCCCTTAGTACTCTTTGGGTGTTAATCACATAGCGATGTGAACTAGATTATTGACTCTAGTAAACCCTTTGGGTGTTGGTCACATGACGATGTGAACTATGGGTGTTAATCACATACTGAGATGTGAATATTAGTGTTGAATCACATGGCGATGTGAACTGGATTATTGACTCTAGTGCAAGTGGGAGGCTGAAGGAAATATGCCCTAGAGGCAATAATAAAGTTATTATTTATTTCCTTATTTCATGATAAATGTTTATTATTCATGCTAGAATTGTATTAACCGGAAACATAATACAAGTGTGAATACATAGACAAACATAGTGTCACTAGTATGCCTCTACTTGACTAGCTCGTTGAATCAAAGATGATTAAGTTTCCTAGCCATAGACATGAGTTGTCATTTGATTAACGGGATCACATCATTAGGAGAATGATGTGATTGACATGACCCATTCCGTTAGCCTAGCACTTGATCGTTTAGTATGCTGCTATTGCTTTGTTCATGACTTATACATGTTCCTATAACTATGAGATTATGCAACTCCCGTTTACCGGAGGAACACTTTGTGTGCTACCAAAGCGTCTACAACGTAATCGGGTGATTATAAAGGTACTCTACAGTGTCTCCAAAAGTATATGTTGAGTTGGCATGAATCGAGATTAGGTTTTGTCACTCCGATTGTCGGAGAGGTATCTCTGGGCCTTCTCGGTAATACACATCACATAAGCCTTGCAAGCATTGCAACTAATGAGTTAGTTGTGAGATAATGTATTACGGAACGAGTAAAGAGACTTACCGGTAACGAGATTGAACTAGGTATTGGATACCGACGATCGAATCTCAGGTAAGTAACATACCGATGACAAAGGGAACAACGTATGTCGTTATGCGGTTTGACCGATAAAGATCTTCGTAGAATATGTAGGAGCCAATATGGGCATCCAGGTTCCGCTATTGGTTATTGACCAAGAATAGTTCTAGGTCATGTCTACATAGTTCTCGAACCCGTAGAGGGTCCGCACGCAACAAGGTTTCGATGGCGGTTATATTATGAGTTTATGAGTTTTGATGTACCGAAGGAGTTGAGTCCCGGATGAGATCGGGGACATGACGAGGAGTCTCGAAATGGTCGAGGCGTAAAGATCGATATATTGGACGACTATATTCGGAGTTCGGAAAGGTTCGAATGATTCGGGTATTTTGAAGTACTGGGAGAGTTACGGGAATTCGCCGGGGAGAAGTATTGGGCCTTGTTGGGCCCCTCAGAAAGAGAGAGGGCTGCCTAGGGCAGGCCACGCGCCCAAGGCCTAGTCCGAATTGGACTAGGGGAGGGCCGCACCCCTTCCTCCCTTCCCTTCCTTCTCTCCTACTCCTACTAGGAAAGGAGGAGTACTACTCCGGTGGGAGTAGGACTCCCCCCTTGGTGCGCCTCCTCCCTAGGCCGGCCACCTCCTCCTTGCTCCTTTATATACGGGGGCAAGGGGGCACCCCATGGACACACAAGTTGATCTACGGATCGTTCCTTAGCCGTGTGCGGTGCCCCCCTCCACCATATTCCACTTCGGTCATATTGTCGCGGAGCTTAGGCGAAGCCCTGCGCCGGTGAAATCATATCGTCGCGGAGCTTAGGCGAAGCCCTGCGTCGGTGGAGCATCATCATCGTCACCACGCCGTCGTCTTGTGGAACTCATCCCGATGCTTTGCTGGATCGGAGCCGGGGATCGTCATCGAGCTGAGCGTGTCTTTGAACACGGAGGTGCCGTCACGTTCGGTACTTGGATCGGTCGGATCGTGAAGACGCGTCTGACTACATCAACCGCGTTGTTATAACGCTTCGCTTACGGTCTCACGAGTGCGTGGACAGACACTCTCCCCTCCCGTTGCTATGCCATCACCATGGTCTTGCGTGTGCGTAGGAAATTTTTTGAAATTACTACGTTCCCCAACAGTAATTAGCATAATCAGCATACCCAAGGAGTACTATGAGAAACATTTATTGTAGCTAACTACTCATCAGGAAAAACTATCATCAATAGGTAATGGGTCATCAAGCACATTTTCAAGCCTAGACAAGTTATCAGCTGCTGGGTTCTCAGCTCCTTCTCTATCAATGATATGTAAATAAAATTCTTGTAACAAGAGAACCCAATGAATAGCATCTTTCTTTTCCATAAGATATTTAGTAGCAGCATGGTCTGTGTGAACAGTTACTTTGGAATCAACAATATAAGGTCTAAATTTATCACAAGCAAACACCACTGCTAAGAATTCTTTTTCAGTAGTAGCATAATTTCTTTGAGCACTGTCTAGAGTTTTACTAGCATAATGAATAACATTCAATTTCTTATCAACTCTTTGTCCTAGAACAACACCAACAACATAGTCGCAGCTCCGCGTTGATATTGCCGAAGCTTTAAAAGTGTCTGGCGTTGTACTGCAAGACTTATGCTAGAAACACACAAATAGGATAAAAGTGCCATAAGCTTGGAAAACCAAAACCTTCAAAAAAAACTTTACGTCCGAACTAAATCAAGTTTTTTTGTGCCAATCCGAAATCGGTCTTAAATTTTTTTGTGCTTCTGTCGTGCTTTAACATGACACATCCCATCTCTAAACTTCAAGTAGGTCAGCCTTTGGCTTCAACTTCCTTATCGCAAAGGCAGAGTGCTTCTCCGAGGCCGGTTTAGCAAACTAAACTCGAGCGGCTGAGAGAGACACCAGGCTATCCGGCTATTGATCATACACTCGAGTCAAAAAAGGAGTGGTAGAAAAAAGACTGAAGCGACTTAGAAGAAAATAGTTATTATAAAATAGCTCATATAAATTTAAGAGCCCCCCGTTAACATGGGAAAGGAAGTGTTTTTAACAAATGATGTTTGTTGACAAACTATGTTTTAAACACAAATATAATGTTTGGTTGAACCAAACAAGAATTAAAAAAATTGAGCATGGAAGCGACTTAGCTGGTTAATGATTCTCGATGTCGACGCGCGGCCCAAGCTTACGGTGGGACGAGGTCCCAGCCCCCAAGCCGGTCCTGAGGTGGCGGAGTGAGGAGCTCGACACTGCGAAGTGGCGACATAGCACGGTGTCGGTGTCAAAACCGGCGGATCTCGGGTAGGGGGTCCCGAACTGTGCGTCTAGGCGGATGGTAACAGGAGACAAGGGACATGATGTTTTTACCCAGGTTCGGGCCCTCTTGATGGAGGTAATACCCTACTCCCGCTTGATTAATATTGATAATATGGGTAGTACAAGAGTAGATCTACCACGAGATCAAGGAGGCTAAACCCTAGAAGCTAGCCTATGGTATGATTGTTTTTCGTCCTACGGACTAAAACCCTCCGGTTTATATAGACACCGGATAGGTTAGGGTTACACAGAGTCGGTTACAATGGTAGGAGATCTACATATCCGATCGCCAAGCTTGCCTTCCACGCCAAGGAAAGTTCCATCCGGACACGGGACGAAGTCTTCAATCTTGTATCTTCATAGTCTTGGAGTCCGGCCGTGACGATAGTCCGGCTATCCGAACACCCCCT
Organism: Aegilops bicornis; assembly: GCA_021605145.1. NCBI lineage: Eukaryota > Viridiplantae > Streptophyta > Magnoliopsida > Poales > Poaceae > Aegilops > Aegilops bicornis. The sequence goes on along the minus strand of CM038674.1, from coordinate 350,404,984 downwards.
AGTCCGGGACTTCCTCGATAGCCCCTGAACCAGGCTTCAATGACGACGAGTCCGGCGCGTTGATTGTCTTCGGCATTGCGAGGCGGGTTCCTCCTCCGAATACTTCATAAAAGGTTTTGAACACAAGGATAATGTCCGGCTCTGCAAAACAAGTTCCACATACCACCGTAGAGAGAATAACTTTTGCACAGATCTGCTGACGTATTCCGCGTGACATCACACCACGGCCGGGCCTTCATACGAATCGTTTTCTTGTTCCACCTCGGTCGTTTAGCGAGGCGGTTTCCTTGGCACGTCTTATTAAAGCATAGATCGTGCCCCTTATTCCGGATTCTCATCAATACGGACGTGGGTAACCCATCCGCGCCATTGATTACGGCGCTTGGGAAATAAGCGAGTTTTACCGGGCTTGTGGGGGCGCATAAGCGTCCGTCTATATAAGGGATAAGGATCCACCTTTTCACCCACGCCTTCTTCCTCCTTTGCTTATTCATTTCCGCTTTTCGAGCTCCAGCGCCCAAGTTCGCACATCCCACCTCAACCTTCTCCAACCATGTCGAGGCGGGAGGCAGGTGGATGGCCTCCTCCGTTACGGAGGGGCACATCAAAAGACTGCGGGAGGCCGGATACTTGTCCGGCGACATTGCGCACATGCTGCCCGAAGCGGGGCAGCCTATTCCAACCCCCGGGCCCCATGAGAGGTTAGTGTTTCTCCCCCACTTCCTCCACGGACTAGGTTTTCCACTTCACCCATTTGTCCGGGGGCTCATGTTCTACTACGGCCTGGACTTCCACGACCTGGCCCCGAATTCCATCCTCAACATCTCGGCGTTTATCGTCAGGTGCGAAACTTTCCTCTGCATCCAGCCCCACTTTGGCTTATGGCTGAAGATCTTCAACGTCCGGCCGAAGGTAGTGGGCGGCCGTCAATAGTCTTGGGCGCCATGGTTGGCAAGATGGCCAAGGTCCTATGGCTCGAGGGCGCCTTTGTGGAGACCATAAAGGGGTGTCAATCGGGGTGGTTCTACATCACCGAGCCACGCGACCCCGAATGGGTGGCGGCCCCCGAATTCAGATCTGGCTTCCCCACACGGCTCTCGTCATGGAAGGAGACCACGTGGGGGGATTCGAAAGAGCAATCCGGACTCCAAACATGCGTCCGAAACCTGGTGGACAAGAATCTCAGGCTTGTCGACGTAATCCAGGTGATGCTCATCCGTCAGATTCTCCCATGCCAACAACGGGCCTTTAACTTGTGGGAGTTCGATCCGACAAAGATCAACCTTGAGCCGGCTCTTGACACTACGTCACGAAGATACCGGAAGGTCTTTGTTCAAGGCGCTGAAGCCCCAACATCGCTAACAAGGATCACGGATACAGCTCGCGGCGTCCGGTACCGGCGAGGTAAGTTATTTTACCCTTTACGGACTCTTTTTCATAGATTGACTCTCGTGGGATCTAAAATTCCCTAATCTTTGACAGATCGGTGAAGACGTCCGGACAGATTAACTGTCCGGCTCCTTTGCCGGAAGACCGGAGGACGCCCGATTGGCCAGGGCTCTTTGGCTCGGCGCCCGTCACGTGGTGCCGGAGAAGAAGGCCAAGAAGGAGGTCACGGGAACTCGAAGGAGCTCCCGACGCCAGGTGTTGTCAGATTCTGAAGCAGAATCTTCTCCTGAAGACGAGGAAGAAGAAGAAGAAGCTCCTCCCCCAGCGGGGGAGGAGAAGAAAAGGAAGGCCGCCCCAACTTGGGAGGCTGGAGGGTCCAAGAAGGGAAGAACCCTTCCTCCGGACTTCTCCACCAACGTCGACGATGGCGAGGAGGATTGGCCTACAAGGGCCAAGCCCCTGGCGAGATCGTAAGTGTCCGGATACCCATGGTTTTTTATTATTGTAGATTGTTCTCTAATGTCGAAAAACCGTGCAGCCCGCCTAAGGGCGAGTTCGCCGATTCATCGAGCGGGTCCCTGGGCTCGTCGGAAATGGAGAGTACTTCGCTTCCGACCGCCTCCTCGCCTCACACTGCGGATGACGCCATGGTGGGGCCCCAAGGGGCTTGGTCAAGAGGAGGTGGCGCCGGAGGTGCCACAAGGCAACCTCCGGGGACTCGAGCCTTGAGGCAAGACCCCGGGGCTCTAAGCCCGACCCTCGTCCGGACTCCATGCCGAACCATCAGCCATTCGAAGTCCGGCCAGCGGATCTCATAAGAAGGGTAAGACGCCCGGTGTCCTCCGTCCAACCGAGGCACCGGATAGCTTCTGAGGCGCTTAAGCGCTTCCATCGAGGAGGAGCACCGCCTTTGTTATGAGTCACGGTGATCCGGACAGCTGATTCGCCAAGAGCGGACTGATCAAGCTTGCACCAGCCTTCTAAAAGGCTTTGAGGTAAGTTTAGAACATATAAAATGTTACCGCATAGACAGTAGCCCACGATGCTTAGTTCGGTGTTGGAAAGAAAAGCGGACTGAGGATCTAAAAAGACATCTGTGAGAGTCTAACATAAGTATGTCAATATGGGAATGCAGGCTGACCTTGACCTTTACCGACCGGCAGAGGTCAATGCATTGAAGCAAAACCTCGAGCGGTCCGAGAACGAGCTCGGACAAGCCAAGAAGCAGCTCGAGGACAAAGAAGGTAAGTAATACCTTATTAAAGAAATACCTCATAGAAAAGGTTTTGGTTGCAAAAATAACAGGATAACTTGGGTACTACAGGGCCCACGAGCAGGTGGCGACCACACGAAGGAGGCGGTGTCCGTGGCCGAAACAAAGCGGCGCGGGCTGCACCGAGCGAGAGAAGGGGGAGGCGTGGCCAAGGTACGGCAAGAGCTCCAAGCTCTCGTGGAAAAACACGAGGGTTTGGAGCGTGACTCGAAGACTCGAGAGTCCGAGCTCGCCTCGATCTTGAAAGTGCCAAAGCTGCTAAGGCCGAGGCCCAAAAAGCCCTCCATGAAATTGAGTCGTTGAAGAAGATAGCGGCGGGTAAGGCATTATTTATGCAAAGCAAGCATGTGAAAGTGAATTACCTATTACTTACCCGGATTCGGAGCTCTCCAGGAGCATTCGCAGATTTGCCCGTGGTGTGTCCGATGTTGCCGCATTCTACCGCGCCAAGGAGGGAGCTCGACGGAAAAGGTGTTCTGGTCTCGATATCTTTGAGGCCGAACATTCGGTGCCCTGAGCGACCAGCTGAAGCGGCTGGTCGAGCTCCTAAGGTCATTGAACAGGCCATGAAGGGCCTTATAAGCGCCGGTAATGCCATTGGAGGCCATGCCCGGAGCTACTTCGGCTTGGTGCGGTGGTGGTGGATGCCTGTCCGGCTTGAAGTCATCAAAGCGCTCCATCTGCATTGAAGGTGTCCGTCGGGCCCTTGCCCATGCTAAAGTGCACCTGGGGCAAGCTGGATGCGGAGAGGCTCGTGACGGACGGGCCACCGAAGGGTCATGAGCATCGCACGCCAGAAATGTACTATGAGGGCCTCCTGAAGGGTGCCCGCCGTATAGCGGATGAATGCTCCAAAGATGTAATTTTTGAATAAACTCGCATTTGTTATCCTGTACGTTGAAAACTTGTTCATATGTGCTAAGCAACGCTTATTAATTTAAAATATTACCTTTAGTGCGGCCGTTTATCAAATTTGAGAGATGGCAAGTCGTTGGCTTCAGCCCCCATGCCACAGTCTTTGGGGTGTTCGGGATAAACTTGAGCACTCTTGTTCCCATTCTTTGGTCCATCTAGTGAGGCGCTCAACACAACGAACAAGGCAACCTGACTTATAATGCTTGAACACTCTCACTTAGCCATAGAATTCTATAATTTTAAATTTCGGCGAAGCCCCTAGTATTCGGAAGACCGAGTTCGGGGCGATATCCACGCCTTGGCCGGACAATTCCGGTTCCTCGCTCTAAGCGGCATAAGTCTTTAGGGACTCGAAAAAACCTCTCGAACAGCGACTGGCTCTCGCCCTATCATGACAGTCAGTTTTAGCTTTCTCCATTGAGGTGCTCGACCCAGCTCAAGCTGGGCACAATCGCGATGGTTCTCCAGTGCTACCTTAGCCGATATAAGCGGGCGTAAGGTACCAAAACACGGGGCCGGGCAAACCCAACTATTGACCCAAGACATGATTCGGATCCAATTCATATAATGCTATAAGTTCGGGGTGCCGCACTTGTGAAAGTGTTCGGACTTATCACACCATAATTTTGGGATACTTAAGCCCCTGATGTATCGGCCGTACCAAAGTGTACGGTTGCAACATGTCGTGAAATGAACATATGTATATATAAATGAAATAGAGCAATAATAAGCGAAAGCTATGTATTCTTTATTCAAAAAGGTACTGCAATGGAAGCAGAGCGATACAAATAGTGCGATAAGCAAGGGATGGGACTATCTAACATGTCCCCCTCCAGGGGTAAGCTGCGGGATGGTATGTAAAACAGGTATAATGCTCGTAATAGAGACCACGAACACTTGACGTGGCTTTCTGCTTCCCTGGCTTTTGCATCGGGAGTTCGGCGACTCTAGTGCCGGACAGGACTGATGAAATACGGAGTCCTGAAAGTAAGAAAAAGGAAGAAAAAGGGGAAAAAGAAAAAGAATGACACAATCAGGAGCCCCTGGTGCGGTCGAGCCGCATTCTTGGCGTGCCGTGGTCTTGCCCCTCCCCATATGCCCATGGTATCTCCAGAGCGTAATTATGTACGCGTAATACTAGCTTCGCCAATTTCGCGAGGGCGGGGTTGGGGCGGATTACTCTGGCGATGCTTGAATCGTGCAGGCGGTCTTGTTGTAGGTTACTCGGGCGCGCTTGATGTTGTCCGGGACGCTTAATGGCGGACTCAAGAATTGCTGTGAGAGGCTGCTTTGTACCTCTGCCCGCGAGCCGCCGTGTGCTCCTCCGTTCGGAGAAGGCGTTTGGTGTTCCATTGACTGTGATTACTCCTCGAGGGCCCGCATCTTGAGCTTGAGGTATGCGTGGTGCGACACCGCATTGAACTTTGCAAATGCGGTTCGTCCGAAAGCGATGCATGATAACTGCCGCGGAATGGGACGATGTCGAAGATTAACTCTTCGCCCGGAAGTTATCCGGGGATCCAAAGACCACTTCGAGTGTAATCGAGCCCGCATAACTGGCCTCTACACGGTATGACGCCTTTAAAGGTCGTCTTTGTAGGTTTAATCCTTGAGGGTCTATGCCCATTTTGCACACTGTATCCCGATAAAAGTTGTGTTCGTGCTGCTACCGCCGTCCATCAGGATTCTGGTGAGTTGAAATCCGTCGATGATTGGGTCAAGAACCAATGCGGCGAAGCTGCCGTGACGGATGCTAGTCGGGTGGTCCCTTCGATCTAAGGTGATCGGGCAGGAAGACCATGGGTTGAACTTCGGGGCGACTGACTCCATCGCATATACGTCCCTTAGTGCATGCTTCCGCTCCCTTTTGGGTATGTGGGTTGCGTATATCATGTTCACCGTCCGCACTTGCATGGGAAAACCCTTCTGTCCTCTATTGTTCGGTGGCCGGGGCTCTTCCTCGTCATCGCTATGCAGCCCCTTGTCATTGAGTTCGGTGCTTAACTTGCCTGCTTGCTTGAACACCCAACAGTCTCTGTTGGTGTGATTGGCTAGTTTTCGGGGTGCCATGTATCCGCTGGCGATCGAGTATTCGGTCCAAGTTGGGCCAGGCCTGGGTATTTCTTTTGAATGGCTTCTTCCGGCGGACGGGTTTAGAGCCTCTGAATCCGGCATTGACGGCCGTATCTTCAGTGTTGTCGCCGTTAATGCGGCGCTTGTTTTTGTTGCGACGCGACCTGCCATTGCTGTCCTTGGTATCCAAACTATCAGGATGTTTGGTCAAGTTGTTGCTTCGAGCTAGCCAGCTGTCCTCTCCCGCACAAAAGCGGGTCATGAGTGTTGTGAGGGCTGCCATGGATTTTGGCTTTTCTGTCCTAGGTGCGGGCAAGCCACTCGTCATGGATGTTATGTTTGAAGGCTGCAAGGGCCTCTGCATCCGGACGATCAACGATTTGATTTTTCTTTCTTAGGAACCGTGTCGAATTGTCTGGCCGATTCTTCCGCTGCCGGATTATGTGGCTAAGGTCATCGGCGTCTGTGGTCGCACATATGTGCCCCGAAGTTATCAAGGAATGCGGCTTCCAGGTCCTCCCAACAACCAATTGATTCTGCTGGCAAGCTGTTGAGCCAATGCCGAGCCGGTCCTTTAAGCTTGAGTGGGAGGTATTTGATGGCATGTAGATCATCACCGCAGGCCATGTCGATATGGAGGAGATAGTCCTCGATCCAGACCGCAGGATCTGTGGTGCCATCGTATGATTTGATGTATACGGGCTTGAAGCCCTCGGGGATTTGATGATCCATTACTTCATCTGTGAAGCATAGTGGGTGTGCGACGCCTCTGTATTGGGCTATATCACGACGTAGCTCATATGAGCTTTGTCTCATCGTGTTCGGCCCGGCCGGGTTTCTTTGTATTCGGCGTGACGGTAATCATCCCGCGTCGTTGGGCGCCCACGCGATCCGTAGATCGATCTTGTATGTTTTGTCTTATCCTCCAATATATCTCGCAAGTCCTGCGCGTTTTCCCGTGTCTTGGTACTTTTTGAGCGGCGTCGGGGTGTGGCTTGAGCGGAGGGCCGAGAGGCTTCTCTGTCGCTACCACGGGGTGGCCGGTCTGCCATGTCGTGCGCTGGTGACTTGGGTGCTTCCTCATCTAGTCGAGGCAAAGGCCTGCGTTTGGGGTAGCTTTTGGAGGGCCGTTCGAGTTCATACTCTTCGGCTGCAAGGACTTGATCCATCATCGCCTAGCGTGTCTTGATCAGCTCTAAGGCTGTTGTTGCTTTTTCTTGAGGCTGCTTGCCGTGGCTAGAAGCCTGCGTTTGAAACGCTCCTGTTGGCGGGATCCTCGGGCACACGACAAATTGGTAAATCGTCGTCGAGGCTTGCCTCATCTTTGGAGGAGGCGCATAATTATCATCCTCGACCCTCTTTACATCAGACTGTCGTCCGGACTTGCTTCTCCTCCTCCTGACCGAGTCCTGCTGGAGGGGTTCTCTTCAACCTTCTGGGTGTTATTACCTCCGTGATGGAATCACCGCTTTTATTGTGGCGGGATTTAGAGCGGCGCCCGACGTCGGCGCTTGGTACATTTCTTGGAGGGTCATCCTCCGTTGTTCCATCGCCGTTCCCATCTTTTGGGATGTCCACCATGTATATTTCATATGACGAGGTGGCCTTCCGGTGCCTGTAGGTATTTGGGTCTTGGTAAATCTCTCGCATCGCCATCCATACCGTCGATGTCTTCTTGAGTCGTAGTCTAGCATGTCGGTTAAATCATCGTGATGGCTACCAAGTGGGTGGTGGGTGGGTGTTGAATTTCTTCGTCGTCTGCATCCCAACCTTCCTGTCCGTAGTCCGGCCAGGGCTCTCCGGATAAAGAGTGAGACTTTAGTGAATTCAGGATGTCGCCAAAGGGCGAGTCTTTGAAAGATGTCCGCGACAGTGAACTCCATGACGGCGCCCAATCGGATTCGATTGGCGGGCGCGGAGGGTTCGGAGTCCGGAGAGGAGTCCGGCACCACAGGTCGAGGTCTTCGCAGCGACAGGGATGGAGTTCGCTCGATCGCCGTAGAGATTGTAGCCCCCGAGGCGGTGTCCAACCACTCGTCCTCGATCGGGGAATCCGGCTCCGGATTAAGGGTCGGAGCGGATACTGGTGCGGCCTCCAGGGAACTGTTCGGCTGCAGAGCTAGATCATGCCCATCGAGACAGTGCGGCACGCTTGGCTGCGGCTCGAATCCGTCGAAGATCAAGTCTCCACGGATATCGGCCGTATAGTTCAAACTTCCAAATCTGACCTGATGGCCAGGGGCGTAGCTTTCGATCTGCTCCGGATGGCTGCGAATTGCCCGCAGTAAAGCCGCCGAACACGAAGATCTGTCCGGGAGAAAAGTCTCACCTGGACCGCGTCGTTATTGATGATCGAAGGAGCCATCGGGCCTATCGGTGACGACACGGAGGAACTCTCAATGAAAGCACCAATGTCGGTGTCAAAACCGGCGGATCTCGGGTAGGGGTCCCGAACTGCGTCTAGGCGGATGGTAACAGGAGACAAGGGACACGATGATTTTACCTGTGTTCGGGCCCTCTATATGGAGGTAATACCCTACTCCTGCTTGATTAATATTGATGATATGGGTAGTACAAGAGTAGATCTACCACGAGATCAAGGAGGCTAAACCCTAGAAGCTAGCCTATGGTATGATTGTTGTTCGTCCTACGGACTAAAACCCTCCGGTTTATATAGACACCGGATAGGTTAGGGTTACACGTAGTCGGTTACAATGGTAGGAGATCTACATATCCGTATCGCCAAGCTTGCCTTCCACGCCAAGGAAAGTCCCATCCGGACACGGGACGAAGTCTTCAACCTTGTATCTTCATAGTCTTGGAGTCCGGCCGTGACGATAGTCCGGCTATCCGGACATCCCCTATTCTGGGACTCCCTCACACGGCCAATGTGGCGAGGTGTGAGCCCCAGTCCGACCGAGGCGACGGAGCAGGCCAGCCGTATGACACCGAAGTCCCCGGCGTGGGTTAATGAAGTGTTGACGAAGCCGCACAGATGGTGGCGGCGACGAGTCCTGTTGTTCACGGGCAGCAGGGTCGGTGGCGGTGTTGACCACCAGAGAATCAGAGCGACGAGGGGCACGGTTGCCCATGGGCGCCGTCTAGGCGACGAGAGCGTCCCGGCGCTCGGTAAGGACACGGCGAGTGTCACAACCCTAGCTTTAGCCTTGCTTGTGGACTAGTCTTGGTTGTTGCATCATGTTTAAATTTTGCTTAAGCTTGGAATGGGGATGTTCAAACCCTAGCACCAAATCAAATCCAACAAGGATCAAAATGAAATATTTTCAGTGAACCCAAAATGCCCTTCAGAAAAGTTCATCATCATTGAATTGGTACAGAACCTCTACCAAAAATGGTGCACATTTTTCTAGGTTACTCTAGATTTTTGAATTAAATCATATTGTATTTGACTTTGTCATGTAGGGCAGAACCCTATGTGGATGATCTTTCATGTTTGGAGAGGATCCCTACGAGGAACACGAAGAACGAGCAGAAAAGCACGAGGGAAATCACGGGGGAAAACACAAGAGAATCACTCAAACCAACAAGATTCGATTACACATGCGCTATATCGATGAACACAAAGAGAGATACACGATCCACGATCAACAAAGGATGATACAAGACGTAACCGGGTTCTTCTCCGTGAGGAGGTCTTGATGGGGGCCACCCAAGAGGGGGTCTTGAATCCGCTTGGGGATCTTCTCCGAAGAGGTCCCGAGCTCGAGGAGAAGTAACCAAGTGGATGAGCAAGGCTCTCACACAAAATATGAGCTAATCCTTTGCTAACCCTAACTAGGAGGAGGTGGAGGAGTATATATAGTCTAGAGCCACGAAGGGGTAAGTGAGGGCGAAGGGGTACATGGGCACGGCCCAATACACTGTGCACAGACAGGGCGATAGTACCGGTCCTTAGGGCGGTAGTACCGCTTGAGGCGCGCAAGCGGTAGTACCGCTATGATGGGCGGTAGTACCGCTTTGGAGCCGTTCGATCTCCGAAGTTTGTCGGACTTTGCAGAAGTGGAGCGGATGTAGAGCGGTAGTGCCGCTTGTGATGATAAGCGGTAGTACCGCTGGGCCTGAGCGGTAGTACCGCTGGGCCTGAGCGGTAGTACCGCTTGCTCCCGGCTTCTTCTTCCTTCTCCTCTTCCATGCTTGGCCTTGGTCCTTGGATCCTCCATGGTCGTCTCGGTTGTACCTGAGTGTATGCGAGGTCCATGCATGAGGTAGTAGCCATGTCTCACATGTGGAAAGTGACGGTTCGAAGAGGAGTGAGTTCACCTTGTGCCCTATGGCGTATGGTCATGGTCTCGTCATATGTCCTCTTGGGGCTTGGAGACTAGTCGGAGTGTACATGGGGATGAACATGGGATGCTCCGCATCATCTCCCCTCCCTTGGGAAAGATCCGACCTCGCATCGTGATCCTAATCACCATGGAAACGGTTGTCGTGGACGGAGTGGGAGTTGGACGGAGTTGAAAACATGGCGCAATCCAAGTACTCCAAGGTGTCGCCGGAGTGGTAGACATGCAAAAAGAGCAAACACAAGCGACACTCGGAAATACAATGGTTAGCGCACACAAAGTGTCCATCAAGGAAGTATGAGTCCGTGAGGCAAGATTGTTCATGACAAAGTGCATGAAGCTGAACAAGATGATATAGAATGATATGCGAAGCATTCATGGGAGGAAATGCAATTATTGTGCACACAAATGTGTTGTAAATATGACCAATGCAACCATGGTGCAAAATGATGTCATAGTGAGACGGTTTATCAATAGCATGAATATGGCAATGGATGCTCAATATGATTATGTTATCATGCAATTGATGGTAGGCGATATGATCACGATGTAAATATGCCATCAAGAAAGATCACAACAAATTTGCTAAGAAAATGCAAAGCTCATATATCATGGAGGACATGGGAATAGGTGCAACAAGACAATCATAATGTGTGTCAATCCATGCATAGGGTGCAAATTTGTCATGGGTGGTGTTGTACCATAGCTCGATGTCGTGGCACTTCTCAACTTGAAGGTCCATAGGGTCCATCTCCAATGTCGGTCCTCCATCCAATATATGTATCATGTAGACAAGAAGAAGGAAACAACAATGAAAGTATGGCCCATCCAATATGCATATTTGAAGATGGCTCAAAGGGAAGGAGTTCACCTTGAGGAGATTCTCGCAAATGTTGGTGTTGCACATCATGTACGCCTTCACATAACCAAAATGTGTTTTTATGGTACCGCCTTGTGAATCCTTCAAAATGAAAGAACATGACAAACACTTGGAAAAACAAATGAGGTTAGTGCAAATGCAAGACCTTTCATTCGAGGGGCGAGATACCCAACAAGTGTTTTCATCATTATTATCATAAGAAAGAACAAGGTGTGGTATGGTATGAAAGCATATGATGCAACTACAACCAAAGACAATAGGCTCAAGTAAGCAAGCATGCATCACAAGTAATATGTCCAAGTCTCCGCGATCAGTAAGCATAGCAAGTTGGCACTCAACACAAGGTGATATGAGAGATGCAACTAATGAAAACAAGAGACAATGATCAAGACAAATCAAGTGAGAGGCATGAACATATATTTCATCAACCCAAGAAAGCAAGTGATAGTGGAACATGGGTGATGCAACATAGCAAGCAATCATAGCGATCAAGTCAAGCAAGCTAGTAGTGCGAAGATGCAACGTACTAGAAGGAATCATGGCAAGCATGTCATGTGTGCAAATAGTGGGCATGAGTAAATCACATGACATAGCACAAACATGAAAGCAAGATATGAGGACAATAGCATGAATGTATTGGTGAGAAGCCATATGTAGGTAGCAACTGGGCATCATGACTCTCCCAACACAACAAGCATCAATAGCATGGGGCACAAAGAAATCATGTAAATAGCTACTAGTATCTCCACCAAGCATGCAAATACACATAGAATTATCATAATGGTGAATCATGGATAGATGCAAGCAAGGGTCACAATGGCGTGGTAAAGGAATGGGAGTAAAAATAATATGCAAAGTGAACACGGGAAAATGAGCATAAGGTGACAAGTGGTAAATAGCCCATAGCCGTGTGAGAGACAAGTAAAAGAGATGTGCGTTTGGAGAGGATCCCTACGAGGAACACGAAGAACGAGCGAAAGAGCACGAGGGAAATCACGGGGGAAAACACAAGAGAACCACTCAAACCAACAAGTTTCGATTACACATGCGCTAGATCGATGAACACAAAGAGAGATACACGATCCACGATCAACAAAGGACGATACAAGAGGTAACCGGGTTCTTCTCCGCGAGGAGGTCTTGATGGGGGCCACCCAAGAGGGGGTCTTGACTCCGCTTGGAAGGATCTTCTCCGAAGAGGTCCTGAGCTCCGAGGAGAAGTAACCAAGTGGATGAGCAAGGCTCTCACACAAAATATGAGCTAATCCTTTGCTAACCCTAACTAGGAGGAGGTGGAGGAGTATCTATAGTCTAGAGCCACGAAGGGGTAAGTGTGGGCGAAGGGGTACATGGGCTCGGCCCAATACACTGTGCACAGACAGGGTGGTAGTACCGGTCCTTAGGGCGGTAGTACCGCTTGAGGCGCATAATGATAGTACCGCTTATGATGGGCGGTAGTACCGCTCTGAGCCGCTCGATCTTCAAGTTTGTCGACTTTGCGGAAGTGGAGCGGATGTAGAGGCGGTAGTGCCGCTTTAGATGATAAGCGGTAGTACCAGGGCTGAGCGGTAGTACCGCTTGCTCCGGCTTCTTCTTCCTTCTCCTCTTCCATGCTTGGCCTTGGTCCTTGGATCCTCCATGGTCGTCTCGGTTGTACCTGAGTGTATGCGAGGTCCATGCATGAGGTAGTAGCCATGCCTCACATGTGGAAAGTGACGGTTCGAAGAGGAGTGAGTTCACCTTGTGCCCTATGGCGTATAGTCGAGGTCTCGTCATATGTCCTCTTGGGGCCTGGAGAGTAGTCGGAGTGTACATGGGGATGAACGTGGGATGCTCTGCATCACTTTGGGCATTTAAATACTCTAAATAATTTAAGTGCTCAAATAATGCTAGAATTATTTGTGGGCCACTGCAATAATCTAGAGAGTGTCCACAAATTATTTTAGGATTTTACAAAATGCTTTAGTATTTTAACTAAAGCCAAAACAATTAAAGAAAATAGAAAACCGAAACAATTTAGAAAAGGCAGAGAGGGAGGGATGCTCACCTGGGCCTCACCTGTGCTGGCCCAGCCCACCTGGCCAGGTGCCAGTCATCCCTAACCTCTGCCAGTAGGAAGACGCGGGATAGAGCACGCGCGCGCGAGGCGCCACGCCTCCTGCTGCTTGCCGCCGATCCTCTAGACGTGTGGGCGAACGCCCCAGAGTCATCCCGATCCAGCTGACACCCCCACTTCCCCCTGCTCTCTCCCTCGTCTCTGCACAGCCGCAGCCGGACGCCCCTGTCGCCGCCGCCCGCTGTTGCTGCGTCCTCCAACGCGCCCCCGAGCTCCGCCGTGCCTCCCTCGTCCTCCCCGTTGGCTCACGCGACCGAAAGAGCCCTGGTGCACCGTTCTCGACCTGTCCTTCCTCCTTCGGCCATCGAGATCGCCGGTGACTGCACCTCGTCTCCAGCCCGTCCCCGAGCCCGTTGAGACGGCCGTCAGACCCCCAGTGAGCTCCCCTTGATTTTTCCCCTCTCCCCTCACTCCTGCACGCGCTCTAGCTCCGACCCCCATCGTGTCCGCGAGCTCCATACTGTCGGTGATGTTGCCGCCGTCGCTGCAGCCACTGAGGCTTGAAACCGAGCGCAACACCATGCTCCGCATCCTCCCAGGAGCCGAAAACCACCACCTATCCGTCCTACGGTGCACCACATCGTCGTTCTCGAGCACACCGGAACCACGGCCGCCACAGACCTCGTCGCCGGCGTTGATTCCGGCGACCCCCACGCCCAACTCCGCTGCCTCCTAATGTGGGCGAGTAAGGGCTACGCCCTGGTGCCCTCAGCACGCCAAACCACCGCCTGTAGCGCGTTCCCGAGCTACGCCGTCGCGTTTGTGTGCTCACCGGCATTCAACTCCGGTGTGCTGACGTGGCATGTCATTAGCCACTGATGACCCCGCTAATTAACACCCTCTCTCTCTCTGACATATGGGCCCCATGCCCTAATTAGCGCAGGGATTAATTTCATGTTTGATTTAAATTAAACCAGCCAGCCCCCATGTCAGTTGACCCTGCCACGTCAACGTTGACCTGGCCCCATCAGTCAGCCTCTGTTCCTTCCCTGTTACACTGACGTGCGGGCCCCATAGGTCAGGTTTGACCTGGAGCGCCCCTGTTGACTTCATGACATCATGCTGACGCAGTCCAGAAAATTCCAAAAAATGTTTAAGACTTCAAAAATTCATAGAAAATAATCTATAACTCCAATGGAAAAGATTTATATATGAAAAATGATTTAAAAATCCAATCTCTCCATTCGTACTAGTTTCATGCATGACAAAGTAACTTAACCTTGCTGTATAGATCAAAACATGGTAATGCACATTATAAATTCATAACTTGAGTTTGAATTTGAACCCCTGGTTCAAATTAGCTCAAACCCTTCTGGTTTTAGTTGCATTAGCTCAAATCACATCATATTGCCATGTCATGATCATGCATCATACTATTGCATTGCATTGATTGTTTTCCCTCTTGTTTGCTAGTGTTTTTCTCCTCTCGGTAGATGTTGTTCCGACGATGAGATTGATGACACCGATGAAGAACTATACTATCTTCAGAAGTTCCAGGCAAGCAAAACCCCCCTTGTTCATTCCGGTACAATCCACTCTCTCGCTCCTGCTCTCTTTTACTACATTAGGACAACAACGATTCATCTGTTACATGTTGCGGTAGTTGAACCCCTTTCCTCTGCATGACCTATCATTGCCACAGTAAATAGATGAAACCCACTGGCATGAGTTGGAGTTTTTTGAGCTCTGATGTGCCTACTCATTCATGCTAGTTTTTCATGCCTGCTACTTCTTAGAGTTGAGTCAGGTCTGATTCATCGGGGAAGAATTGGAGGTGTATGAACATGTCCTACTATTAAGAGCTAAGTGTGTGAACACGATTTGGTAAAGGTATCGATGAGAGGCCATTTAGGAGTACATGGTGGGTTGTTTCATTAGAACCGTCCTTAGGAACTGAGTTCTGTGTGTGTGATTTAAGATTAGCTACTACCACACATTGGGATCCTTAATTGACTCCCCCGACTTATTAATCGCCCCTGTCCTCTGTGCAGGAGTTGCAGGTAGTTTCTGGTGTTTGTAGTATGCTGGAGGTCGTGCGGAGCACTTACCCGAGGGGTGGGCCGTGATGCGGTAGGCATGTGGCCCGGTGTACCGAGTCGCCCATTTGGTGACCCGGGAACCCTGCACACATCGTTCGGGGTTGTAGTGGAAACCTCGGCCGGACTCCCTACGGATGGAACCTGAATAGGCGATAAACCTGGACTAGGGACTTGTGTGGTTAGTCAGGTCGTGGCCGACACCCTCGCCGGGCTTCCGCTTGAAGGTTGCCGAGATACATGACGTGTACATGGCGGTAAGTGGTGAGAGCGTGTGTGAAGAAGTACACCCCTGCAGGGTTAACATCACCTATTCGAATAGCCGCGTCCGCGGTAAATGACTACTTGGTTTCTTATACAGTTCATACACAAGTGAAAGTGGATACTCTAAAATGCGCAAGATAAGCGTGAGAGCTATGGACGGCTTTCTCGAATGGAGACGGGAGCGGATCGATAGTGGTGTATTGATATGGTGAATATGTGGACTCGTGCGCGCCACCTCAAAAGAGTTACCAGCAGTTGTAGTTAAGGATAGCCACTGAGTCAAAGTTGGCTTGCTAGAGTTAAACTCCACCACCCCCTTTGTTGATACTGATGCATATATAGCTAGTTCTGATATGTAAGTCTTGTTGGGTACATTTGTACTCACGTTTGCTTAATTTATGTTTTTGCAGAGAGACTTCGATCTCAGTAGTAGTTCCGTGTGGACTTCAACGTTTAGCTTATTACCTCAGCTACGATCTTGTGCCCTCGGCAGGGTCTTGTACATAGTCAGGCTTCTTAGCCTTTTTCATTTGTAGTTGTCTATAGTCAGACAAATTAAGCTTCTGCATCTGCTTATCGTGTGTATGACTTGAATATTGGGTCATCAGACCCATGTTTGTAATATCTGGCTCCTCGGAGCCTAATGAATAAATACTTTGAGTCGTAGAGTTTTGTTGTGATGCCATGTTGTATTTGCACATATCGGGCATATTGTGTGTATGTTAATGAAATGCTTGGTATGTGTGGGATCTGACAACCTAGTTATTTATTCTTGGTAGCCTCTCTTGCCGGGAAATGTCTCCTAGTGCTTCCACTGAGCCATGGTAGCTTGCTACTACTATGGAACACTTAGGCTCGCCAGCATGTGTCCTTCTTCGTTCCTATGTCTGTCCCTTCGGGGAAATGTCACACGTTGTTCCTTTAAGTCCTTGTAGCTTGCTACGACTTGGGTTCATATGTTGTTGATCGACACGTTCGTTGCTGGGTCATGTATGCATGTCCCTGTAAGTTAGCGCCACCTTGGGTTTACGACTAGTCATGTCGGCCCGGGTTCTTTGTCATATGGATGCTAGTGGCACTATCATATACGTGAGCCAAAAGGCGCAAACGGTCCCGGGCCAGGTAAGGTGGCACCCGTGGGAATACCGTGCGTGAGGCCGCAAAGTGATATGATGTGTTACAAGCTAGATCGGTGTGACTGAGGATCGGGGTCCTGTCAACTTTGGTATCAGAGCCTAACAGCCTGTAGGATTACCAAGCCAAACTGGTCGAAGTCGAGTCTAGAAATGCTTTAGTTATATAATGGAATTGATTGTGGAAGGGAACGTAAGGCTATTTTTACTCCTTTACCTTATGCCCTTTAGATCTGAGTCATCCTCTTCTTTTCTACGGGGATTAAGAACTAGGCTTCTCATCTTTCTATCAGGATCACGTGTTACTAATCCGTAGACTTATAGGTTTGTTGGTTTCAAGCCTCAGTTCAGTTCCTACTACTTCCGTGTGTTAATAGTTGTTCCTGGAACCTTGATATGATGATGCTAAGTGGTTTTGCAACCATTTTGCAGGATGTCTCAAATCTTTTTGAGCATTTACATCCGTTATGCCGTCCGAGTCATCCCAAGTTTCTAAATAGACCAATGCACTTGCAAATAATTCCTCCATATTCCCGATGTCCATTTGGGCCAGATTAATCACACTAACCAAGGTGTTGAGGTATTCCATTGCCTCGGCATATATGTTGGAGCTATTATTATGACCCTAGGCGTCTTAGAGAACCACCTATTACTCTAGCCATGTTTTGTGTTCCCAGTGTGATGATTCTGGCCATCATTCTCGAAAGCATCCCGTGATGCTTTTAGTTAGTAGGTATTCCGTCTTTGGGTTCTTGAACCCAAGATTCACTCCACTTACCTCCTGTTGATAGTGTTTGCTCATTCCTTTAGGATATTAGTAACTTTTGTGATAGTCCTCGAGGTTCGTGGTTTATCATTCTTCCAACACCATGAGCCATCCATGGTGGAAGTTCCTTTGAACCAAAAGATCATAACAAGAGTGCTCTTGATGAGTTCTCCATTCTATATTGTGACTCTGTCAGTTCTACCTTTATGCATGGGTTATCCGGAAGAAATATGTTGAACTCGTTCGACATGCTAATCTATGCATCCACAACTCAGAAAATCGCATGTTCCTTTGAGTTGTCCCTCTTTAGTTGTTTTCCGACCTTCGTCTGTCAATTGATAGTCAAGAGTATGAGTGCAATCGTGTTCATCGATGCCCATTATTCTTGCGGTCCGTCAAGCCATTCTATTTCAGAATGACTAGGAGAAACAAACTCCAGTACCTCATCCATATCCAGGATTGGGTCAAAGCAGTTGCATTCCGCATATCAAAATGCCAATCTAGCTTTTGTTATTTTCTACCTTGGGGTATTACCATCTTTATGTCAAGAATGTCATGGGAATTGCACCACCTCCTATGAACTCTTGATACAGTGATACCTCTCGCCATCATCGTTCTTTCCTCGGTCTCCGTGTTAATGTAACCGGAATACCGACAAGTGAATTGTGATGTTTGAAATTAATACTCCTAGCAACTCTGTTGCTTGGTAGTTAATTGGCAATACCCCCATTCTTGGCATGATGGTTATTCAATCATCATCCTAAGATTGAGTGCACCACCTAGTCCATATTTCCTGGTGCACTCTTCGATCAAAGAGTTAGGATTGTGTCAACCCCTTGCTTATTTGATCACATCGTCTTGCATCGAAAGCAAGATTACTCTCGAGCTTAATAACATATTGGTGGTTCGTGATTTTCCGAATATCTTCTTGGAAATATCACCAGGTTGTTCCCTGACCGTTATATTGAGTTCGTGATCAAGTTGGTTTCTTGTAACCACCCCTTCTCCAATAATCTGCGTTGGATACCCCACGAGCTAGTTGGTTAAGCTAGACAACAACTTGGAGAGTTGGAAGATAAAAGCTTTGCCTAACTTGGTTCAGTTAAATGGATATCTTGTGTGTGTGTCGAAGAAAGATGATATCTTTATCGATTGATCTCAGTGATCAGTTGTTGGATCTATTGTCTTGTCCAAACTTTGATTTGAGTGTGGGCTATCCTCAAATCAAATCAGAACCAACGATGTTCGTAATGTTGTCTTACTTTTGTTTGATCCCTCGAGCATACACCATTACACCTTTTGGTCTGACCAATACTATCACATTGTTCACATAATGGTGGAATTCTAGTGATATGGAAATTTCGATGAGTTGTTGTTGAGCCCATCAGCAGCATTTTGTCTCCTCCATGATTCGTGTTGAACATTTAGCTAGTGTTGGAAACTTTTAAAGCATTGTCTTTGTAACCTGTTCATGAGTTTTATGCTGGATGAAAGAAGCGACTTCCTCTAATTCACGTGCATTTGATGCAAGTTGCCGCCGTGAATTTGAGAAAGCTTGTTTTTGCCTCCTCTGGAATTGTTCCAAGTCAGACATGCACATGCGAAGTACTCTATGGTCTAATAGACTGGTCATCTTCTTTCCATATGTATTCCCTAGCACACCAAGCCACTGATTGGTTTGTTCAAGGAGAAGTAACTCCTTCTTAAGAGCTAACCCAGGCTTATAAAAGGACTTTGATATCCTCAATTATGGTTCCCCACCTGAAGTCGGTAGTGTTTTATTATAAGACTACTACGTGGTCATGCTTGCCTGGGACAGCGAGTTCACATTTGTGTAGCAGAACCAGCTGATGTTTTGGAGCTTACTACCATAGTCCATTTCCTGATAATCTTGCAACGTCGTCTCTTTGATTTGTGTTGGAACCTTTCACTTTCAGACATGCTGAGTCTGGAATATCCTGTGATCAACTAGATCTGAAGCTCGGGCAGATATAATGGTTGGGACGTTTCCCAAGAATTATAATATTGGTTCTATAAACCAGTAAAGTGGATGTTGTGGCTACCCCACCTAGCTAGAAGGCCAAATATTGTTCTATCTTGATTCGGCAATTTAGCCACCTCAGCATGAGGATGTCATATGACTTATTATAGGAGTTGTTCCTTATGGATCCTTTGTTTTCCTGAAGTCTGACCTATACTTGATGGCCACGCTAATGCTTTAAGCATGACTGTGGTATGTAGAACATCAAGGAGAACATTAGAAGTGGAGTGCTAAATGTCTCTCTATCGATCATCTAGATCTTGTTCCCTTGACTTAGCCAAGGTGAAATCTGAGAAAGTGTTGTCTTCCTTTGCATCTGCATTCTCCACCTCTATTCATCATGGTTGTATGGAGTGTTGCCGGGATCTTGGCACAGATGCTGGTAAAACCCTGATGAATATGGAAATGCTCAAGTTCTTGAAAGCACGCTCAAGCACTAGGTTACATCCTCGGTACCAATTGGAGTGTGCCTTCCATTTGCCGAATTGCCCTATAATCGTAGTTTCCTTTCCAAACTGAGTATGCCATTCTTTTGAATTCTTTCAAACGATCAATTGTGAATTGCCACAGGTTGGTATGAAGAGTTTCAATGATCTATGTATCAAAAGTAATTATTTTTGCCACCTAAGGGAATAACTTTATGAGTCGCCTCCCCTAAGGTGCCCCAATATGGAATCATGGTAATTAACTCCCGCTACCTTGAAACCGTTCACCATCTTACTTAAGTGTGGAGCTTTTGCCGACCAACCTGATCCTTCAGCATCTATTTCCTCCATCCCTCTTGATGCATGTTTTGTGTTTCAACTCTAGAGATGTTCCCATGTCTCACTCCATGAGTTGATC